>CM059198.1:4521032-4983074 GCA_030323885.1 Branchipolynoe longqiensis
ACATAGGTTCACAAGTATAGTCATTTACTCTAATTGTACATAGCTTCACTGGTATAGTCATTTACTCTAATTCTACATAGGTTCACCAGTATAGTTATTTACTCTAATTCTACATAGGTTCACAAGTATAGTTATTTACTCTAATTCTACATAGGTTCACAAGTATAGTCATTTACTCTAATTCTACATAGGTTCATGAGTATAGTTATTTACTCTAATTCTACATAGGTTCATGAGTATAGTTATTTACTGTAATTCTACATAGGTTCACAAGTATAGTCATTTACTCTAATTGTACATAGCTTCACTGGTATAGTCATTTACTCTAATTCTACATAGGTTCACCAGTATAGTTATTTACTCTAATTCTACATAGGTTCACAAGTATAGTTATTTACTCTAATTCTACATAGGTTCACAAGTATAGTCATTTACTCCTAATTTGTACATTAGCTTCACTGGTATAGCATTTACTCTAATTCTTCATAGGTTCCCAGTAAGTTATTTACTCTAATTCTATAGTTGAGGTGTGGTTATTTACTCTATTATACATAGGTTTATGTCTAGTTCATTTACTTTAATTCTACATAGGTTCACAAGTATAGTCATTTACTCTAATTGTACATAGCTTCACTGGTATAGTCATTTACTCTAATTCTACATAGGTTCACCAGTATAGTTATTTACTCTAATTCTACATAGGTTCACAAGTATAGTTATTTACTCTAATTCTACATAGCTTCACGAGTATAGTCATTTACTCTAATTCTACATAGGTTCACAAGTATAGTTATTTACTGTAATTCTACATAGGTTCACAAGTATAGTTATTTACTCTAATTCTACATAGGTTCACAAGTATAGTTATTTACTCTGATGCGCGAAAAGGAAGAAAGCAAGGTGGGGGTGGAAAGAAGGCGCTTTATTGAACGCCTCAGAACAACAGGGAAAATAAACACAGGCTATATACAAATGTCAAAATGCGGTGAAAGCAAGAAAGAGTAGCTTACGACTAGAGAGCTCGGAGGGAGCTCATTGTTCGTGGTGAGGGGCGCCGATGAGCCCTCCACTAGCATGTGAGGATAGTTGGGTCGCGGGTGGAGAAGAAAGGCGCTTATGCAGGGAGGGCGGCCGGAGGCGAATGGCTGAGGGAGGCCGGCGGGTGGCCTTATAAGGGAAGGAGCGGGGAGGCGAGAAAGCGGGGAAGGTGAGAAAGCCGGCAGGGCAGGGAGAGAGGGCGAGGTGGGAGAAAGCTGAGGGAGGGATGACAGGGAAGGTGAGAAAGCCGGGCGGCGGCAGGAGAGGCGGGGGGAGGGTCTCTTCCTTCCCTCGCATCAAACGCAATGCGAACATTACGACCAATTCTACATAGGTTCACAAGTATAGTTATTTACTCTAATTCTACATAGGTGCACAAGTATAGTTATTTACTCTAATTCTACATAGGTTCAGAAGTATAGTCATTTACTCTAATTCTACATAGGTTCACTAGTATAGTCATTTACTCTAATTCTACATAGGTTCATGAGTATAGTTATTTACTCTAATTCTACATAGGTTCATGAGTATAGTTATTTACTGTAATTCTACATAGGTTCACAAGTATAGTCATTTACTCTAATTCTACATAGGTTCACTAGTATAGTTATTTACTCTAATTCTACATAGCTTCACCTCCATAATTAATTGCTGTAATTCTACATAGGTTTAACACATTTGTTTTACTTAACGACGCCTCCAGAGCACATTGATTTCTAGATAGGTTCATGCATACAGCTATTTAACGTAGTTCTACATAGTTTCATGTGTGTAGTTATTTACTGTAATTCTACATAGGTTTATACATGCAGTTATTTAACATAGTTCTACATAGTTTCATGTGTGTAGTTATTTACTGTAATTCTACATAGGTTTATGCATACAGTTATTTAACATAGTTCTACATAGTTTCATGTGTGTAGTTAATTGCTGTAATTGTACATAGGTTCAGACATACAGTTATTTAGCATAGGTCTATATAGGTTCATGTGTTTATTTATTTACTGTAATTCAACATCGGTTGATGCATACAGTTATTTAACATATTTCTACATAGGTTCATGTGTGTAGTTAATTACTGTAATTCAACATAGGTTCATGCATACAGTTATTTAACGTAGTTCTACATAGGTTCATGAGTATAGTTAATTGCCGTAATTCCACATAGTTTCATGTGTAGTTATATTTACTGTAATTCTACATGTACACCATGTCGATTGCCAAAATCCAACCAACTTTACTTAGCAATAAAAGGCAATGTGACTTATTGTGTACCAAAACTGAACATTAAAGTTTGTCAACTGAATAAGTGTAGCTCCCAAAGCCATAACATGATGGCACATATATAGCAGGGTGAGCAGCGGAACCCGGCAACGAGAATACCATGCCTGCCCCGCTGTGGTATAGTTAGTAGAGGAAATGCCCACCAGGGGGCCCATTCTATACCACCTCATAATGACTGGATATCTATAGATCATGCGTCAATGCCACCCTTGCGTTATGTCGATTCAGATTGCGATGGGTTGCGCAGGACCGGATGTGGACAGCCTTGCAGATTATCGCCCGGCTTCCTAAATGTGTCCAAGAGCATTTAGCAATATTTTGTTGTAAATATTGTAATTCACATTTTGTCAGTTAGAAGGCTCTCATGTCCTGAGTGTAGGGACCGGACCCGGTGGCCAAATTGGTAAATAGCGTAGGATTCCTCTGCGGAAGGTTGAGAGTTGGAAACACGGCCGAGTGAAACCAATGACTTACAAAATTTATATTTGTCACTACCTAGCCTGACGCTGTGCATTAGTAGGATAGGGCAAGGACTGGTTAGAACAGCATCAGGATAATGTGACTGTGTGGGATGTTGGGTCAAGGTGCCGGCAGCATTGTCTTCCAGCGGGTTAGTACACTATACTTGCCATGAGTGTGCACTGTTGTAACTCAGCAGCCGTCCTGATATAATTATATCTGTTGCCAGGATGTAAAACCCCAACAAGTAAAAGAGCTGGCTGTACATAGTGGTTATTTTGCAAACCGCCCAGTAAATGCTTACCAGCGGGACGCCCAATGGAAGGTAACCATGCCAAAAGTAGCCAGATAGCACACCACACAGCTATGTACAAGCCTATGATATGTAAATAGGAGTAGGCTAGTCTAGTAGTAAGAGTTGAAACAATAAAACACATATATGCCAAGAAAATCAAAAAGAATTAACATAGACTACTAACCAGGCCAACCAACTATCTATCTGCTACTGAAATGCAGGCAATGAAATACCTTATCAGCAGCTACTGTGTGATAAGATAACACCATCACTACAGCTGGTCAGCATTGAAAACAGGCCTGGGTACCCAGGCTTATATGCTTTGGACAGTAAATACAGTCTCAATAAAAAAAAAATTAAATTTAAAAAAATGCTGACGTATACAGGTGTACGGGGAGGCGGATATGGCTGGAATGGTGGTGGCGCCCCCTAGCCTACCGGAAGTTTGGCACAGCCTGACAAGTGCGCCACTTCCGGTTAGTGGCCACTCACGCAACTAAACAGGCTGTAATTCGTCTTGTTAATAACTTTGAACTTTAAACACATACAGCACAAATGAACTACGAAATAAAAATGCCATGGGTGATGACACAAAAAGTTGTTCCTGATGCCGGTCTGAAATTCAGCCGAACGTAAGAACATACTGATGGGTATTTTCATCGGTGAGATTACAAAGTTCTGGTATGTGGAGAATATATGGGCGGAATATTCATTGGATAGGGGGAGCGGTACATAGCACAGGCGGTAGAGTGTCAATCTGTAAAGGTGTGGGTCCTGCTCAGTGGACGTATTTGCAGTTTGGGCTATTTTCCGTTCCAACCAGGGATCCACAACTGGTTCATCAAAGGCTGTGGTATGTGTTGTCCTGTCTGTGGGAAAGTGCATATCAGAAAGAGTAGCCTATGTGGCGGCAGTGTGTTTCCTCAAAAGAAATATGTCAGAATGACTGTATGTTTGATGTCCAATAACCGATGATAAAATCAATGTGCTCTAGAGACGTCGTTAAATAAAAAAAGCTTTACTTGTTTTCATCGGGTTTGGAGTGAATTTGTTGTCATTTATTTGTTAGGTAGCCATTCGGTGGACCATGTGCAGGTAGATGGATATTGGGGGACGCGAGAAGCAGTTCGCATGTCCCGTGATGGAGGGAGTGGCGGAGAGATGCAGGGAGGGCGGGCTTCCATGAGCTTCCACTCCACACTTATCTGTGTCAGAGATGGACTCGGTTTAATTCTAAACAGATCTTTTAATTTATATGTCAAAGAAATGATGTCTGAGTAGAGATCAGATCAGTTACTCATGTAGTTGGAGGAAGGGTGATCAAAATGGAAAATATTGTGCCTAGATCAGGATTCAAACCCACACTTATTGTCATTCTGGGGCTAGAATGCTAAGCATTAAACCACCTAGGCTCCCTTATGCATTTACCTTATCCACGCCCACCAGTCTATGTGGCTCCTTGTCTGAGAGGTGAGTGCGTACTACTACATACTACACTTGTCCCCCTGGGAATTGTAAGTCTTTTATGTGGTTTACCTTTAGAAGTTGTCTTATTAAATACAATTAGGCAATAATGCAATAACGAACATATACATACACAGGATAGGGTCACAAACCGTGCAGCGTGGGACGTGACAGATAGTGTAATCTACATGTATAGCCCACATGTGACACCATGTAATATACAGCAGGTGCAGATAGTGTAATATATATGTACAGCCCACATGTGACACCATGTAATATACAGCAGGTGCAGATAGTGTAATATATATGTACAGCCCACATGTGTGTGGGTTGTACATATATATAGCACATATATGTGCTTTTTATGTTCTATGTTTAGCAATATATAGCACAGGCGGAGCTATCTAGATAGATAGCTCCGGCTGTGCTATATATTTGGCGCAGGGCGGAGCTGTGCTATATATAGCACAGCTCCGCCTGTGCTATATATATAGCACAGGCTATATATATAGCACAGGCTCCGCGTATGCAGCACCATAAAGCATGTAGAACCATAAATGTGTCACAGTGTAGTAAATGCCATGTTGGTATATGCAACACTATAACGCATGTAGAACCATGAATGTGTCAGAGTGAAGTAAGTGACATGTTGGTATATGCAACACTATAAAGCATGTAGAACTATTAATGTGTCAGAGTGAAGTGAATGCCACATTGGCGTGTGCAACACTATAAAGCATGTAGAACCATAAATGTGTCAAAGTGAGTTAAATGGCATGTTGGCATATATGCAACACTATAATGCATGTACAACAATAAATGTGTCAGAATGAAGTAAGTGACATGTTGGTATATGAAACACTATAAAGCATGTAGACCTATAAATGTGTCACCGTGAAAAGTGCCAGGTTAGAATATGCAGCACTATATAGCATGTAGAACTACAAATATGTTAGAGTGAAGTAAATACCACGTTGATATATGTAGCACTATAACACATGTAGAACAATAAATGTGTCAGATTGAAGTAAGTGACATGTTGGTATATGAAACACTATAAAGCATGTATACCTATAAATGTGTCACAGTGAAAAGTGCCACGTTAGAATATGCAGCACTATATAGCATGTAGAACTACAAATATGTCAGAGTGAAGTAAATACCACATTGACATATGCAGCAATATAAAGCATGTAGAACTATACATGTGTCAGAGTGAAGTAACTGACATGTTGGTATATGCAACACTATAAATGATGTAGACCTATAAATGTGTCAGAGTGAAAAGTGCAATGTTAGAATATGCAGCACCATAAAGCATATAAACCTAGAAATGTGTCAGAGTGAAAAGTGCCATGTTAGCATATGCAGCACTATAAAGCATGTAGAACTATAAATGTGTCACAGTGAAGTAAGTGACACATTGACATATGCAGCACTATACAACACGTAGAACTATAAATGTGTCTGAGTGAAAAGTGCCATGTTAGAATATGCAGCACTGTAAAGCATGGAGAACTATAAATGTGTCAGAATGAAGTAAGTGACATGTTGGTATATGCAACACAATAAAGCATGTATACCTATAAATGTGTCAGAGTGAAAAGTGCCACGTTAGAATTTGCAGCACTATAAAGCATGTAGAACTACAAATGTGTCAGAGTGAAGTAAATGCCAGGTTGACATAGGCAGCACTATAATGCATGTAGAACTACACATGTTCTGTTGCCGGGTCGTAGTCTGTGTCTTTCCTGAGGGACCAGCGGAACTCCCCGTCCTGATATGACCTCCGTTGTTGCCAGGGCGTAAAACTCCAGCAACCAACCAGCGGAATTCGGAATATGCGCCTAATCCACGGTGGCGTCAGGCATGTCATAATGTCCGTCAACTTTCTTCAGTGTTATCTTGGAGATTTTACTTGTATCCGTATTTCTCTTTCTATAGGGTGGGGGGGGGGGGTGGTACTGGAGATGGGGGTGTAAGGGGGTGGGGGATGGAGGAGGGATTGGGAGTGGTAACGGGGTGGGGTTAGTGAGGGGTGGGGATAGGAAGGGGGTTGGAGATGGTAGGGGATGGGGACTGGTAGTGGAGGAGGGTTGGGGATGGTTGCGGGGATGGAGGAGGGGTTGAGGGATGGTAAGGGGTTGGGGGATGGTACAGGATGGGATGGTAGGGGGTTGGGTGCTGGTTGCGGAGGAGGTTTTGGGATGGTAGTGAAGGGAGTTGGGTGATGGTAGGGTGATGGGGAAGGATGGTTGGGGGGATGGTCGACGATTTAAGATGGCGGGTTTTCCTAATTTAACTTTTCTAAGATTACAAATTCTATTTATGTTAACTTCTTCAATTGCAGAGAAATTATATGCTACAATACCAAGCACACAAACAAGAAGAAACCAAACACCGACTATAAACCACAGTCATCTGAATTTGACCTGATTTGATCGCAGGGTTGTTTCCATGGTTGCTAAGGCATGGAATAGGCCAGCAGTTTCGGTCAGAAACACACAAAACATTAAAAAAATACGGTACTGACCTATGAAACCAATACAATTGTGACAACTACACAAACAGACGATGAAGGAAGATGACCGTCTGGGCACTTAGTGCCCTTGCATGATGCATGAGAACCATTCGAGGTCTCTCTCTAATTCTCAATTCTCTTAACTGAACTGAGGTCTTCCTCTCTCCATTTTTTCTTTGGTAAATATGTTATTCATCTGGATACATATTTTATCAGCGTCGAGGCACCGGTATTCCAGCCATTGAAGCGATCATATTTGGTTTGTACATGGTGATAGGGAAGTGGAATGTGCTGAATTGTGCGCGGCACACCCCATTCTGAAGATTGGTTTACTAGTTGTTACAAATAACATAAGAGGTACAGACTCAACTCCAGATGAAAGCAGGCCGGATAACTGGATGTATCTCACCTTCCAAGGGCATCCATCAGCGCTGTCAGGTGCATTACATCTAGGCATGGCAATCAATCAGGCAATAATCCCCTGAGGCTAGTTCAGCCACCGGCTGTCAGTCTCTTGCTTAATCCCATTATTAGGAACCCTAGAAAACTTGAAACTCACCGCAAAACGCTGACGCTATCATTAGTTGTCGAAGCACATAACTAATTATATGACGATGTTTAGCCAGTTTTCTAAAAGAATCACCACCTAATTTTTAAATGTCAATCTGCATTTCCGAACCCTGCTATGGGTCCCACTGTTCCACCGCCATCCTCAGTGCATCCTCCGCCCCTAGGGCTCCTCCTCGCACGGCCTCCCTACCCATTGCTGTCCTGGTACCAGCACAAACCCAGGCTGCAGGAATGTAGATGGTTTGAACCCACCACCCCATGTGAAAAGCTGCAGCTGTGGTCAGTTTGATAGCCTCACTTTACACACCTGGTACGTCAAGTTTTTAAAATTGTATTTGTTTATTATACATCATTTCATTAAGCGGAGGAAATGTCAATCACGGAGGAGTGGCCTTCCTCATCCGAACTGCTCCTTACAATATCCTAATAATGCCGAATGCCAGCACCAGGCTAGGAAGCGACAAGTATAAAGTTGTAAGTCATTGGTGTGACTCAACCGGGGTTCGAGCCTCCGGGTTCGAATCCCACGCCCTCCCAAAACGGGAGAAGGACGCTCAACTCATTCAGCGATCCTATTAGAATGTTCCCTCCCGGAATGGCAGACATATGGGTTCGAGAGCCCAGCTGCTCTGGGCATGATTTCGCGCTGTTACATAGTTGACTATATTAGTGTTCCTTCCTTCAACTTTCGAAGCAGTATAAAGTGGATCGAACTCATGTGGTACTTTAGACGCACACCCAGAGGTCCACAACCAGTCCGAAGTATTGGGAAGCAGTTTTCAGACATCGTGACCGACGGGTTCAAACCCCCGCCGAGTCAAACGAATGACTTAAGAAATTGATACTTGTCACTACCTAGACTGACACTCAGCATTGCAAAACAAAAGGCAGTATATTATCTTTTAGCGAGCCTACAAAGTGTTTTAGTGAAGATGGCAGAATTAGTTATCAGAGAAAGAAAATAATCAGCCATATGAATGAGAGCAAACTGTGCTACAACTTGTGGTTGTACTAGACAAATGGACTGAACTACTACATCAGAGTGAAGGTGTTGGATCATTTACTGCGATTTTAAGAAGGCATTTGACAAGATGCCACATACATGCCTACTCAGCGAAATCGAAAATGATCAGCTAACTTTGTTAGCTGGATTAAAGGACTTCTCACAAACCGGTGACAGATAGTCAGGGAACAAGGGTCCTTTTTGGGTTTGTCGAGTATTCTGAGTGGGATTCCACAGTACCTGGCTCTCTGTTGTTTACTATTTATGTAAATGATGTGCATTCCCTGGTATTAGCGTCCTACTTATTTCTCTTCAAACATTAGCAGTCCACTACACAAATCAGAACATAAGGAGCATATTTGAGTGATTATTGACTGAAAATTGAACTTTAAACACCAAATCGCTAAAAAGTCAATAAGGCCAACTCAATCCTGGCATTTATACACCGTGCATTTCAATATGAGGCTGAGAGCACTCTGGTCACATTATACAATTCTCTGGTAAGACCACACTTATGCCCCGGTCACAAACACATCAATGGATGTAGTTGAACATACTGGAGGCTAACGTAGTTGAACATAGTTGAACGCAGTAGAACACAGTTGAACGTAGTAGAACGTAGTTGAACGTAGTTGAACGTAGTTGAACGTAGTTGAACGTAGTTGAACGTAGTTGAACGTAGTTGAACGTAGTTGAACGTAGTTGAACGTAGTTGAATGTAGTTGAACGTAGTTGAACGTACCAGCATCCATACTTGTCTGTGATGTTAGCTTGGTAATAATGTGGGTGAGCTGTGATATCCTATTTAACTTTATTGGATGTTAGAGGCTGAATTTCCATTGGTGATGCTAACATACTCTAGCATACTCTAGCATGCTCTAGCATGCTCTAGCATACTCTAGCATACTTGGACGAAGCCCTGGTCACAAAGCCGTTAGTGGACTTAGGTGAACATAGTGGAGGCTAATATAGTTGAACGCAGTCGAAAGTCGTTGAAGGTAGTTGAATATACCGGCATTCGTACTGTAACATATTTATCCGTACCATTACATATTTATCCATGCCATTAAATATTTATCTGTACCGTTACACATTTATCTGTACCAAAACCAGCCATACCGTAAGGTATTCCAATGTAGTTTAACATACTTACACCACATTTGACCCACGTTAGCCTCCACTACATTCACCTATGTTCAACTATGTCCACTAACGTGTATGTGACTAGGGCATGAGCGTTTGCAAATCTAATTTGGGCTCAGTTGGTGAAACACATTGTAACTCGGGAAAATGTACAATGTCGTGTGACAAGGATGATCCCAGGATTGGGAGAGATGGCATATGAAGATCGCCTGAGAGGAGACTCGAGCTACCAACATTGTCATATTGTCATTTCAGGGGAAATATGATAGAACCTTATAAGATTATTACTGCAGTCTATGACAGCGATGTCACAATCGGTTTGTTTAACCTCAACATAGACAGTGATGCTAGAGGCCAGTGGTAGAAGATATTAAAGGATAGGCCCAGACTTCAGGTCAGGAAACAGTAATTTTTCTTCTGAGTGTCAGATCCATGGAACAGTCTTTCAGAACACTTGGTTGAAGCACCAATGTTAGACGCATTTGAGAGAAGGCTGGATAGACATTGGAGAGGCACCCACAAATATATGACTTCAGGGCTCCATCTGCCTCCATATGTGCGACAACAGATATTTATTTTCTTTACCATAATGAGCTGGCATTACAGTATCTGTAAGTTAATCTGTAAATTCATCTTGCTTAAGCACCTAATATAATGTACCACACAATAAATTAAATAAAAACAAACTAAATCAAATAAAAACAATTTTCATATATTACAGGATATATTGCAATATACCCAGTCTGATTGCTATTCACATAACCTCAATAAGCATCTTAATTAAACTTCATATATATATTATCTGCGCTATAGTAATAATAATAATAATAAAGACAACACGTATCTGTAATTGTAGTGAGTAATATCCTCTGACTGGTCTCTAAGACGCACAATCTGTTATTTAAAGACAAACCAGGTAGAAGTAAGCAACCAGTATTGGGACAGGCATCACCTGCTGACCAGTTGCCCTTGATACCTGTCCCCACAGGCAATTGTGCTCCAAGCCGCTCTAGCTGCATCACACAGAACCTTCCAGAACCGGCACACAATAAAGTCCTCTGACCACTTAACATAATATTTGCATAAAGGTGAACTTTTATACACACATAATAGGCACCAGAGGCGGTGTCCAAACGAGATGAGCGTCCGTCTTCAATTTTGGAACATTGTGGGATTCAAACCCTGGTCGAATCAAACCAATGACTTAAAAATGTATACTTGTCGCTTCCTAGCCTGGCGCTCGGCATTATTAGGATAGGGAAAGGACTGGTTGGCTCAGTGTCAGGATAATGTGACTGTGTGGGATATCAGGTCACGGTGCTGGTCACCTGGTCTCCCAGTGGGACAGGACTATTAAGTTCCCATGAGTGCACACTGTCACAAGTCAGTACCCATCCTGATATGACCTCAGATGTTGCCAGTATGTAAACCTCCAACAAACAACACACATATAAGAGATGCTGACATAAATGCCACCTCCACCTTTTCACACACAAACCAGAAGTCTTAACATTTTTTGAAAAATAAACCTCCTGTACTTTTACTGGACAGGCTACATGAAGAAAATATGTTCCAAATGACATGCCATATACACTTTCTCTTTTCCCACACGAAAAGGAATCATATGTGCAATTATATCAGCATTGTATGTGTATTTGAGAAGACTGCTGTCCTGTATGTCTGAATGTGTATATAAAAGACCCCTTGCTGCTTATCGGAAAGAGTACCCTATCTGGCAGCAGCAGGGCTTTTTGGGGTTGTTTTCTTGAAGATTTATACTGCCTATCATGGATAAATCGGAATAGACTTGTTTTCACCATTAGACAGTTTGTCGATAGAAAGCCCCAGCCTACACTTTTACTGACACAAGGGATTTTTAACCTCTGACACCACATAGACAAGGTATGAGAGCAACTGGCCTTTGATGATGCTGTAAGTTATACACAGCAGTGGAAATCCAAATTGGCAGGGGTGGAGGCATGGGGAATCGAACCATTGACCTTCAGATTAGGAGTCTGACCTCGAAAAAGTCAGAGATAGGGTTTCCTACAAAAGAAATATGTCAGAATGACCATGTGTCATTATGGTTTACATGCAATAGCCAATGATATGAAAAGCAAAGTGCTCAAGAGGTGTCGTTAAATCAAACACGCTTTACTTTTGTTGTCGTTGAGAAGACTGAAAGATTATCCATTCTTCTCAAAAACACATGCAATGCAGCATAAATACCTACATATCCTGAACAATACTGAACTACAACAAAAAGAGAGAATGATCTTAAGGCCCTGTCACACAATGACACATGGCGGTGGCGTATGTGTAACGTGGCGAAATAATTTGGAAATCATAATAGGCCGAGATACGGCGACCTTTTTGGACTGTGGGAGGTCCCAGCGATGTATGAAGCGTATGCGTAGCCTATGCCTGGCGTACATCTACCGTATCCCTACTGTATGTAAAGCATATGACGACGTATACTCGGCGTATTGGGATGTATTTTGATGGTTGGAGGTGACAGGACCAGCATATGAGTAGCGTACGCCGACATATACCGAACATGCTCCTAATGTATCCCGACGTACCACTAACATACACGCAGCATATGAGGAACCTATGAGCCACACATCAACACACGGTGACAATTTTGAACATGCGCAACATTTTGTTTGGAGCCACGACACAGGCCGATGTAAGATGACATATAACACTATATGCAAAGCATACCCGACGTATGGCCAATGTATACGTAACCTATGACGCAGTACGCCAACATTTTGGTCGAAAATCACATACGTTTGCATAGGCTAAGGCTATACATCATAGTGTGACATCACTTTTACAGAACGTTGTGAGTATGTTATATATGCGGAGGGTGCAGGTTCAATGTACAGCTAACGTATGCTGACCTACCCCTAAGGTGTGCATAACATACACCACATATGCCCAGCATACGCGTGGTGTATGAGAAACGTATGAGCCACACAACAGCATAGGTTTAACATTTTGAGCATGCACAACAATATTTTGGCGGCTCGACCCACGCTGACCTATGGCGACCTATAAAAAGCATATATGACCTATGCCCAACCTATACGTTACCTATGACGGCCTATGCTGATGTGTTGGTCGAAAAGCGCATAGGTCGGAATACACCACCGCCATAGGTTGTAGTGTGACAGGCCCTTTAGTGTCAATTTATTCATGATTGTTAATAGTCTCTAAACCTTAAGCAGTTAGGCAACTCCAGAAAAGGCCCCCCCCCACACACCCTCACCCCTCCTCTCACCCCCTTACACTTTTTTAAGCGACAAAAAGTAAGTGGTGGCTCATCGAACCACTTCTGTGGCTCTCGTCCTGGAATCGTTTGATTTGTCACGACGTAATTTGGCTCTGCCCATTGACTGGCATTAATCCGAAAACTTCATTAGTTTCTTTACACCTCTCTGACGCCAGTTACTAACGAATCACCCACCCAGGAATCTTTGTTTGTTTTTGTTTGTTGTTTTATGTCCTAGCAACATCTAAGGAAAAAGACAGATAAACCAAATATCAATATAACCATAGATGGCACAAACATAGAACAAGTATCCGAATTCATATATCTCGGACAAAAGATTACAAATGATGGGAGATGTGAGGAAGAAATTAAGAGAAGGATAACAATAGCCCAAACAACATTCTCCAAAATGTATAGACTGTTAACATCAAGTAAGATATTAATATATACAAGGAAGCGTATTCTTCAGTGTTATCTGTGGTCTACTCTAATGTATGGGGCTGAGCCATGGACAATCTCTAAGAAAATGTACAAACGTTTAGCAGCATTTGAGATGTGTACTTAGCGAAGGATGATGAAAATATCATGGACAAAGAAGATAACCAACAAAGAAGTTCTCAGAAAAATTAAAAATAAGAAACGCTTGTTTGCCACTATACAGACAAAGAAACTTATTTATTTTGGCCACATCATTCGTGAGAGTTCAATATACCGTACATTTTTGGAAGGGAAGGTGAATGGCAGCAGAGGGAGAGGGAAACCAAGAACATCATGGTTTACAAATATTTCACAGTGGACAGGCTTGAATTATTCACAGTCTATCAGAACAGCACACCATCGGGACAAGTGGAGAACCATTGCATCCAACCCTCGACTAGAGGACGCAACTATTGATTGATTGAACATCTAAGGTCATATCAGAACGGATACCGACTTGGGATAGTCCACACTCATATCGACTTTATGCGCATAGTGCTGCCACCAGCACCATCACCTGATATCCCACTCAGTCACATTGTCCTGACACTGAGCCAACCAGTCCTTGCCCTATCCTAATAATGCTGAGCATCTATCTAGGAAGCGACAAGTATAAATTTTAAAGTCATTGGTTTACTCGATCTGGAATCGAACTCCCGACCTTCCACACGCCAGGCCCACACTCTGCTGATGAGGCCATGGCGCCTAGTCACCCAGGAATCAGGCATATCCTTAATCAACGAAGCCAGGTAGAGCGCAGGCTTCCCGTGCGGAAGGTCGGGAGTTCGAATGATGACTTATAAAATTGATACTTGTTGCTACCTAGCCTTGCGCTCGGCATAATTTGTATAGGACAGAGACTGGCTTGGACAGTATCAGGATAATGTGATAATGTGGGATGTTGTGTCATGGGGCCGATGTACTGGTATCTCAGTGGGCCAGCACTATAAAGTGTCCATGAGTGTGCACTTTCACAAGTCGGAACCCCTATTGATATGACCTTAGATGTTGCCAGGACATAACATTCCAAAAACCAAACAATCAATGAATCATATATGTACACACAACAAGCCCGAATATATATTCATATATATATATATATATATCCTGTTAGTGATTATTTGTTCAGATCTCGTTGATAATGAATTAGTGAAGATAATTAGCTGAACATAAATAAGTTGGATGTTTAATGGTAGTAATGTTACCTGTAACTACAAAACAATTGTATTATAAGTTAATGAACAACGTTAATTAATTAGCCGAGGTTGTTACTTATTAAATCTGTTATTAATAATAATTATCTCGTGAGGATTGCGATACATTATGGAAAGGAATGAATGGAGTAGCAGACTTTCATTACTTGACTGCCGCTCTCCATTTAGCTCTCTGCTGTGAGAGTGATGTCCATGAGTCAGTTTTAATGTCTCTCAGCTTCAGGTTTCTCTTGATGGTATCCTTGAACCGGAGATGAGGGCGCCCTCTCTTTCTCTAGCAGACATATAGCTTTATTATAATGCTGAATCTTGATTATAATTATTTAATAATCATTATTATGAGTTATGGGAAGCCAATGAAACCAAAACAGTGAGGTAACTCCTTGTTCAAATGTGTGTATGCATATATGTTTGCTATATTTGCGACAGGTTGTCGATGAACTGTTATGAGAAGGGCACCCTGTAAGTGAGCATACTAATGAGGCTGTCACACTACGACGTAATGACGTCAACGTAGGGAGAACGTGAAGAAAGTTGAACTTCTCGGCGTAGTATGCAAATTTGGGCACAAGTTGAACGTGGATGCAGCGTAGTGGACGAGAGCGTAACGTTGGTAAAGCGTAGTGATACCGTCAATCACCGAGAGAGGACAACGTCACTACGCTCACGGAACGTTATGAACGTTATTCCATCGCTAGAAGAACGTTACGTGACGTTAGCTATGTCATGAGATGTTGAACGTACGTTGAATGCACGTTCTCCTGATGTTCTCCTGACGTTCTCCTGACGTTCCCATTAAGCCTAGTAGGCATTTGCACTTGGTTTAATGTGGGTCAACGTAGTGGAATGTAGTGGAACGTAGTGGAACGTAGTGGAACGTAGTGGAACGTAGTTGAACGTAGTGAGCAGCGTTGAAATAACGTCTGTTTAACGTCATTGACGTTCACTGAACGTGAACAGAACGTACGGCGAACGTAAACCCTTACGTTCGACCTACCTCGAAAGTTTTGAACATGTCCAAAACCTTGACGTAACTCGACGTAACACAACGTAATGTGACGTAGCTCGACGTCATTCTAACGTCATTCTGACGTCATCATGACGTAACCCAACGTAATGATGAAAAATTGGTCGTAATGCATAGCATTACGTTTGATGCGAGGAAAGGAGGAGACCCTCCCCCGCCCCGGGCTGTCGCGCAGCATGACACCTCGCCCGACGCCGCCGCGACTCGCTCCCGACGCCGCCCTCTGCCACGCAGCATTCGCGCCTCACCCGACGCCCGCTGCTCGCCAACTCTTCCCCCACCCCCTCCCCCGGGCCGGCAGCCTTCACACCTCACCTGCTGTCGCCCCCCCCCCTTCCCTTATAAGGCCGCCTCCGGCCTCCCTCAGGCACTCGCCCTCCTGCCGCCTTCCAGATCTCACCTCTTTTTCTCCACCCACCCACCCATCTCTCTCTTTCTCTCTCTACTTCTTCCTTCTGGTGGAGGGCTCCTCGGCTCCCCCTCACTGACAACCTGACCTTCACCACAAACTCTTGCTCCATCTGAGCCCATACATTGACTCTCTTGCCTTGCTCCTTATGAGCCCTTACTTCCATGTCATTGTTTATTTGCCTTGCTCCTTATGAGCCCTTATCTCCATGTCATTGTTTCTTGCATTGCTCCTCATGAGCCGATTACCTCTTGTTACCCTTGTACTTAACCTGTTGTTCCTCTGTATTTTCCTGAGGCGTACAATAAACGCCTTTTTCTCCACCCCTGCCTTGCTTTCCTCCTTTTCGCGCATCACCACGTTAGGCTCACGTTGGCTCGTTACGTCGTAGTGTGACTGGGGTATAAGATTCAATGGCCCTCACCACCATAGTGCCCTTACGCCAAGCACTGCGTATGGCATGGCGTTTGGGTCATAAATAGTGCAGGTTATTTTGAATTACCGTGTGGGTCGTCTCATTATTCATCTGGTGTCCCCCCCCCCTCTCCCGACACCGCAATGAACAGCCTGGGGGCAATCATTATGGGTTCCCATCAGGGTCTGATTTAAGACGTTACTTCTGCTTTGTATATATAGGGTCTGTAATGAATTATAGGAGTATAAACGAGGAACAACCCGCCTCACAGTTACTTCTTCACTGAGCAATCGGTATGTCGGCTCAGGAAGGTTCCTGATATCGGCACTGACGCCTTTACCGCGAAGTGCTACCTCCAGGATGTACTGTAAATGTAAATGTAAATGTAAATGTAAATGTAAGTATCGATATAGATATGGATATATACAAACCGAAGGGCGCCGACTTTTGACAGTGAGCCATTATTTTTATATTATAATATGATGTAGTTTATTCCTTGATTAATGTATTCTGTGCCAGAGCAATTCATGGTCTTCTCGCCATTCAGTAAAATTACTTAATACACATATTAGGCTATCAATTGTACTAGTAATTGCAGCTGGATAATAAAGGTATTAAACAGCAGGTGTTACATGGCCTTGCTTAGTTCTATACTTTAATTTAATGTTCATTGTATATGTAGTAGCCTAGTCCATACATGAGCTCAACCACCAGATGGTGGCTGTAGAGACTATGCGTCTAATTAACTGGTGCAGTTCTTCTGTGCCAGGTGGCAGCACGCTAGTGGGTGGGCAAGTCCCAGTGTGGACTACCACTACCTTGAGAGGTTACCTGTGATCTGGCTTTTCATGGGGCGGGTCACTTGGTCTTGTGACGCTCGCTGTGGGCGAAGATCAATATTAAAGGTTGGAAGCGTACATTACCCCTTGTCTTCATTCTTCCGCGTGTGCTACAGGTACAGACCAGGGAGGAACTGCCCATACACAGCCTATCACATATACATATATATATATATATATACATATATATATATATATATATATATATAGTAAATCTGTGTATCATACCTGCAGAATAACTAGTAAAATCACGGAATATAATTACAAGAAAACACTGGGACCTAATAAATGGGTGCATCGACTTGGCTGTCAATGTAACATATTGGTTGAGTTTCTGTCCATTGAACGGGTAGAAACGATAGTTAAGTAGATCAGAAGACTGGATCTATGCGATTTATAGTGTTGCCCCCACTGGATACCTGCCGGAAGGAAGACCATGATCCGATATCCAAACTGAATGGCATTGTCCTGACACTGAAGCAACTAGTAATGCATGCATCCTAGTAATGCCAATCACCAGACAAGTTACCATCAACAATCAAGTGTGCAATAAGTATTTGGTTTAACTCTGTCGGGGATTGGTCCCACGACCTTCAGTTTGGGAGGCAAGTGCTCTACAGACTCGACCGCTACATCCGGTCTCCTTGTTAATTAATAATTTGGGTTGATGGCAGTCGACGGGTGATGGTCGTGAAGGAGCTGAATCCATTTAATTATTCACAACAGTCAATTGTTCCTCCCCCAACCAACTCCAAAACAAAATTACTTAGAAACATCGGGAAAAGGGCTGGGACGAGGGCTACACTTTCTCCACCTGTTGCTTGTGATGGTAGTTTCCTTCAGGTAACACATAGCATGGCTGTAACGGGTGTCTCGGCTGAATTTGTTGATTTCACTAAGGTGTTTGATGCAGTCGGGAGGAGCGGGATATGGCAGGTACTGAGGAAGTATGGGTGCCCAGAGAAGTTTACAACTATGATCGAGGCTCTACATACAGGAATGATGGTGAAGGTTAGTGTTGGAGGGGAAGTCTAGGAATCATTTGGGGTTACCAATGGGTCAAGCAAGGTTGTGTACTGGCCCCCATGCTCTTCTCCATCTTCCTATCAGCAATGCTCGATGAGACTTTCCGAAACATGGAGGATGGCATCTATGTACAGTCCAGACAGAGCGCTAACCTATTCAATGTTGCACACTTCAGAGCAAAGACCAAGACTACTCGGATACTGGTGTGAGAACTGCTATTCACAGATGACAGTGCACTGGTTGCCCACTCAGCTGAAGAGATCCAGAAAATAGTGGATGCTTTGTCCGATGCTTCAAAGAAGTTTGGCCTGAAGATTAACATCAAGAAGAAGGAGGTGCTGTACCAACCAAACTCTACAAGAACCTGAGAGCAGGATATCATGGTTGACGGAAACAAGCTGAATTCTATTCCTGAATTCACCTACCTCGGAAGCACTATATCAAGTGATGGACGCATTGATGCTGAAATACAGAGGAGGATGGCCAAGGCTAGTGCATCTTTCGGGCGACTACGCCAGAGACTTTGGAACAACGAGCATGTGTCCATGCAGGTCAAAGGCAAGATCTACTGTGCAATCGTGCTATCCACCCTATTATATGGAGCTGGCCTGGACAGTGTACAGACGACAGGTGAAAAAGCTGCATGCCTTCATGATGTGACATCTGCATTCAATCATGAGGCTAACCTGGAAGGGCAAAGTGACAAATAAGGAAATACTCGAACGAACGGGGCTGCCCTCTATGGAAGATCTTCTGATCAAAAAGAATCTCCGGTGGACTGGACACCTCATGAGGATGTCATCAGACAGGCTACCAAAGCAGATCCTCTATTCTCAACTGTCTTCTGGTTACAGAAAGAGAGGGCACCCTCGTCTCCGGTTCAAGGATACCATCAAGAGAAACCTGAAGCTGAGAGACATTAAGACCGACTCATGGACATCACTCTCACAGCAGAGAGCAAAATGGAGAGCAGCAGTCAAGTAATGAAAGCAGTCTTTGTTGCATCGCGACCCACAGCATTATGATGATGTTGATGAGGCTGAAGGACTCTGCCAGTGTCGATGATGTGTGGTTCACCCATCTTCCATACTCTCCATAGCTATACCTAGCACTTGTTGTTCTGTGTCAAGCACAGAACAATTCTTAGAAGTGATGGGTGTCAAAGACATGAATCACTAGGAATACTAGACCTCCAACCCACCGACGGGACATTTATCAAATCTAGAGGGTTTGAAATGCCACCTCCAGCTGTTTCAAGGCATACTGGGTATTTTTGCTTTTTTGTCACAAAGTTTGTGGGCACCATCAAAGCAACGTACCGGTTTTTTGGGAGGGGAATTGTTTTTTGGTGATGGTGTATTTATGCTGCCCATAACGGTTAAGTCTAATGACTTGTTTTCACTGCTAGACAGTAATAGTCTCATGGTCCCCCTTGTTTTGTCACTGTCAGTTCTTGTGTAGTTATCTACTGCATGCATTCTGTCTGTGTTTGTAAGCATTCTCCCACATCTCCCGCCTCTATGTGAGTCTGTTAGGTCTACAATTGTCTAGTGGTTTGCGTACTGATAGTTTCTTTCCCTGACTGCCTTCACCTTGTTGTGTAGCTCTCTACTGCACACATTCTGTCTGTGTTTGAAAGCATTCTCCCACATCTCCCTCCTCTATGTGAGTCTGGTAGTTCTACAATTGGTGGTTTCCTTACTGATAGTTTCTTTCTCTGACTGCCTTCACCTTGTTGTGTAGGTATCTACTGCACACATTCTGTCTCTGTTTGTAAGCATTCTCCAACATCTCCCTCCTCTATGTGAGTCTGTAAGTTCTACAATTGGTGGTTTCCTTACTGATAGTTTCTTTCTCTGACTGCCTTCACCTTGTTGTGTAGGTATCTACTGCACACATTCTGTCTCTGTTTGTAAGCATTCTCCAACATCTCCCTCCTCTATGTGAGTCTGTAAGTTCTACAATTGGTGGTTTCCTTACTGATAGTTTCTTTCTCTGACTGCCTTCACCTTGTTGTGTAGGTATCTACTGCACACATTCCGTCTCTGTTTGTAAGCATTCTCCAACATCTCCCTCCTCTATGTGAGTCTGTAAGTTCTACAATTGGTGGTTTCCTTACTGATAGTTTCTTTCCCTGACTGCCTTCACCTTGTTGTGTAGCTCTCTACTGCACACATTCTGTCTGTGTTTGTAAGCATTCTCCAACATCTCCCTCCTCTATGCGAGTCTGTTAGTTCTACATTTAGCTAGTGGTTTGCGTACTGATAGTTTCTTTCTCTGACTGCCTTCACCTTGTTGTGTAGCTCTCTACTGCACACATTCTGTCTGTGTTTGTAAGCATTCTCCGACATCTCCCTCCTCTATGTGAGTCTGTTAGTTCTACAATTGGTGGTTTCCTTACTGATAGTTTCTTTCCCTGACTGCCTTCACCTTGTTGTGTAGCTCTCTACTGCACACATTCTGTCTGTGTTTGAAAGCATTCTCCAACATCTCCCTCCTCTATGTGAGTCTGTCAGTTCTACAATTGGTGGTTTCCTTACTGATAGTTTCTTTCCCTGAATGTCTTCACCTTGTTGTGTAGCTATCTACTGCACACATTCTGTCTGTGTGTGTAAGCATTCTACCACATCTCCCTCCTCTATGTGAGTCTGTTGGTTCTACAATTGGTGGTTTCCTTACTGATAGTGTCTTTCCCTGACTGCCTTCACCTTGTTGTGTAGCTATCTACTGCACACATTCTGTGTGTGTTTGTAGGCATTCTCCAACATCTCCCTCCTCTATGCGAGTCTGTTAGTTCTACATTTGACTAGTGGTTTGCATACTGATAGTTTCTTTCTCTGACTGCCTTCACCTTGTTGTGTAGCTCTCTACTGCACACATTCTGTCTGTGTTTGTAAGCATTCTCCAAAATCTCCCTCCTCTATGCGAGCCTGTTAGTTCTACATTTAGCTAGTGGTTTGCATACTGATAGTTTCTTTCTCTGACTGCCTTCACCTTGTTGTGTAGCTATCTACTGCACACATTCTGTCTGTGTTTGAAAGCATTCTCCCACATCTCCCTCCTCTATGTGAGTATGTTAGTTATACAATTGGTGGTTTCCTTACTGATAGTTTCTTTCTCTGACTGCCTTCACCTTGTTGTGTAGCTCTCTACTGCACACATTCTGTCTGTGTTTGAAAGCATTCTCCGACATCTCCCTCCTCTATGTGAGTCTGTTAGTTCTACAATTGGTGGTTTCCTTACTGATAGTTTCTTTCTCTGACTGCCTTCACCTTGTTGTGTAGCTATCTACTGCACGCATTCTGTCTGTGTTTGAAAGCATTCTCCGACATCTCCCTCCTCTATGTGAGTCTGTTGGTTCTACAATTGGCTAGTGGTTTGCGTACTGATAGTTTCTTTCCCTGACTGCCTTCACCTTGTTGTGCTAGGGGTCAGTCGTTGTTAGGCTTAAATTTACATAGTCTGATGGCTTTCGAATTCTTGCATCATTTTTGAGATACATATATCAGGTTGACTATTATGACCTACTATTCAGCATTCCTGAGCCATTTCGATGAAAAATGGCTAATTCTGGAGCAATTTGAGCTGAAAGAACCCAAAATCATTTCGGCAAGCTTGTCAAAAGTCTTGCTGTTGTGGCACAGATTCACATCTTGTGATGGTCATGTGATGAGGAATGACCTATTAATGTGAAGGTAGTCTGGAAGCTGACTAATACCATATACGGTACTGGGAATGAGGGCAGGAGTATTAAGGTCATGAGATTTACCTAATTGGTTGGTGGTCTCCCTGTTTAATGACTGTCTCAAAGTGAGTGTCCAAAGGAATGGGGTTATAAATTCACAGATTATTCTGTATATGCTGTACCGAATCATTAGATAATGCACTAGTATCTAAGTTGGATATATAGGATCAAATGTAGGTAGTTCATTTGATTTTGACACAATTATATTTGATCGGACCATGCAACTTTAATTTTAAAGTGTACCTATTGGATGCATCATGTCTAGCATGTATACCTTCTAAGAGATTGTTTGAATTATCAGTGTATTTTGTATATATTCCTTTATTCATTATTATTATTGTATTTGTGTTGTTATTATTTTTATTATTTGTTTTAGTTAGTCTGGCAGTGCATTTAATCTCCCTTTTGAAGATAATACCCTGACACTTGAACATCTTCATTTTTTCCGGTGGCCGAATCGGTAGAGCGCATGCCTTACGTGTGGAAGGTCGGGAGTTCGGTTCCAGGTCGCATCAAACCAGTGACTTATAAAGTTGATAATTGTCGCTTCCTAGCCTGGTGCTCGACATTGATAGGATAGGGCAAGGACTGGTTCGCTCAGTGTCAGGATAATGTGACTGAATGGGATATCGGGTCATGGTGCCAGCGGCCTGATTTCCCAGTGGGACAGCACTATAAAGTGACCACAAGTGTGCACTGTCACAAGTGGATACCTATCCTGATATGAACTTAGATGTGTCCAGGTCGTTAAACTCCAATAACCAACGAACCTGGGTGTATCATGCCTAGCATCCATACCTTCTACAAGTGTTTGCTTCAATTATAAGTGTATTTTTTATATAATTTTGTACGCATAATTATTATTTTTATTATTTATTCATTCATTTTAGTTAGGCTAGCACAGTAGCAGTGCATTTAGCTCGCTTTTGAAGGTAACACTTGAACATCTTCAATTTTAAACAACAGACCCACCATAACCGCCGTTTGCTTGAATTATCAGTGCATTTGTTTATATATATGTTGTATTCATTATAATTATTGTATTTTATTGTTTATTATAATCATTATTTTTAGTTAGTCTAGCAGTGGATTTATCTGCCTATTGAAGGGACTTGAACATCTTCAATTTGAAACAACAGACCAGCCATAGCCGCCGTTTGTTTGAATTATCACTGTTTTTGTCTACATTTATTTTGTATTCATTATTATTTTTGTATTTTATTTTGTATTATTATAATTATTTTTAGTTAATCTAGCAGCACATTTAGCTCCCTTTTAAGGTAACAGGTAACACCCGCCATAGCCGCCCACCTCCCCCCACCCGCACCACTCATGCACAGAAGGTAACGCTTGAACATCTTCAATTTGAAACCACAGACCACCATAGCCGCCCACCTCCCCCACCCGCACCACTCATGCACAGAAGGTAACGCTTGAACATCTTCAATTTGAAACCACAGACCACCATAGCCGCCCACCTCCCCCACCCCCACCACTCATGCACAGAAGGTAACGCTTGAACATCTTCAATTTGAAACCACAGACCACCATAGCCGCCCACCTCCCCCACCCCCACCACTCATGCACAGAAGGTAACGCTTGAACATCTTCAATTTGAAACCACAGACCACCATAGCCGCCCACCTCCCCCACCCCCACCACTCATGCACAGAAGGTAACGCTTGAACATCTTCAATTTGAAACCACAGACCACCATAGCCGCCCACCTCCCCCACCCCCACCACTCATGCACAGAAGGTAACGCTTGAACATCTTCAATTTGAAACCACAGACCACCATAGCCGCCCACCTCCCCCACCCCCACCACTCATGCACAGAAGGTAACGCTTGAACATCTTCAATTTGAAACCACAGACCACCATAGCCGCCCACCTCCCCCACCCCCACCACTCATGCACAGAAGGTAACGCTTGAACATCTTCAATTTGAAACCACAGACCACCATAGCCGCCCACCTCCCCCACCCCCACAACTCATGCACAGAAGGTAACGCTTAAACATCTTCAATTTGAAACCACAGACCACCATAGCGCCCACCTCCCCCACCCCCACAACTCATGCACAGAAGGTAACGCTTAAACATCTTCAATTGAAAGCACAGACCACCATAGACGCCTACCTCCCCCACCCCCACCACTCATGCACAGAAGGTAACACTTGAACATCTTCAATTTGAAACCACAGACCCGCCATAGCAGCCCCCCCCCCCACCCCAATCACTCATGCACAGAAGGTAACACTTGAACATCTTCAATTTGAAACCACAGACCGCCATAGATGCCTAACTCCCCCACCCCCACCCCCACCACTCATGCGCAGACGGTAACACTTGAACATCTTCAATTTGAAACCACAGACCGCCATAGCAGGCCACCTCCCCCACCCCCACCCGCACCACTCATGCACAGAAGGTAACACTTGAACATCTTCAATTTGAAACCAGCCGCCCCCCCCAGCCACCCCCCCCCCACCACTCATGCACAGAAGGTAACACTTGAACATCTTCAATTTGAAACCACAGACCCGCCATAGACGCCTACCTCCCCCACCCCCACCCCCACCACTCATGCACAGAAGGTAACACTTGAACAGCTTCAATTTGAAACCACAGACCGCCATAGACGCCTACCTCCCCCACCCCCACCCCCACCACTCATGCACAGAAGGTAACACTTGAATATCTTCAATTTGAAACCACACACCGCCATAGCCGCCCCCCCCCCCCCACTCATGAGCAGAAGGTAACACTTGAACATCTTCAATTTGAAACCACAGACCCGCCATAGCCGCCCCCCCCCCCCACCACTCATGCGCAGAAGGTAACACTTGAACATCTTCAATTTGAAACCACAGGCCCGCCATAGCCGCTCACCTCCCCCCCCACACCCACCACTCATGCGCAGAAGGTAACGCTTGAACATCTTCAATTTGAAACCACAGGCCCGCCATAGCCGCCCACCTCCCCCCACCCCCACCCGCACCACTCATGCGCAGAAGGCTGTCTGCGGGAACGCGCTGAGTGGCCCTGTGACCATTCACGCAGTAATTAATCACGTGGTGGCCATGGCGACGCCCCCTTTTCTTAATGAAATCCCGCAACAAAAATCCGATTATCTCCCGGAGGCCTGGCCCCGGGACTGCCGCCACCACCGCCCTCCTTCACCGCCCTCCTTGGCCGTTGGCGGGAAAACGGCACCAATGGCCGCCTCACACTCAGCGACATTCACGAGAAGGCATGGGAGGGGACAGGGGGTTGGGAGGGTGATTCAGCAATTTGGGTGTGTTTGGGGTAGCTACATTCTAGTAACATCTCACCAGGTATGGTTGAGCCGCATTGCACCATTTCAGCGACGGTGTGTTTTCGGGGGTTTTACACCCTAGGTACATTTGAACAGGTGTGGTTGTGTCACAGTGTGATTGTCCTATATTAAATATTATACATTCAGCGACATATATCCCGATTCAGGATCGTGCCAGTGGCGGCGACAACGGCCACGCGAAGGGAGGGGCCCTACATCAAGTAAGGCACCCAAGGAGCAAACAAACATATAATTCCCTTCCATGCCCTTATACTCGCATAATGCTTATACATCACGTATACATAAGGAATATATCTGATTATATGTAAAAATAGCAATTGCTGATTTGTTTGAGCAATGTAGCCTTTCTGGGATAAGTGTGAAAATTACCGCAATGAATGTATCCTGAAATTGGAACACATTGAATAAAGAATATTCATAGAGTCACTGCTTTGTAAATCTGATACCACTTACCCTCTGGTCATATCTACCTATCTATGTGAAATGCCTACATCTATCTCTACCTCCAGGGGCATGTCTGATAATAGGTCAAAATGATACCAATTATTCATTTGTTTTAACAATGTATGTTGCATAACTATGAGCTTTAATTGAGGGTAACATTTTTTGATTGGCTGGATGATCACCCCTTGGGGAAGCCATCCACTGACCTGGCTACATGGTTGTGATTAAAGCTGCATAGTCCGATGAAATCATCAAATTTTAAAAACCAACAAAAATATCTAAGTTTGATTCTACATATCTAGCTTAGATACTGATACACTTATTAAGCATTTGTCGCCACACAGAAGGGAATAGTGAGGCAATTGAATAGATCATGTTACTGCAGAATGCTATGGTGTCAGAGATTTGGCACGAATGCCAACATTAATTGTGCATGGTTGCACTTCAAATATCTCAAAAGTTAGCCACTTAAAATAAAAGTTACTTCAAGCTAACGTAAGGTACATTATAACCATCAACCCAATGTATTTATCTCAGACAATTTCTGAAACTCAAACGCATCGGACTATACAACTTTAAATAAAATTCAACTCAACTCAATCTCGAAGTTGGCAGAGGGATGGGGTTTTGTGTCTTGGCAACATCTGAACAGGTACTGACGTGTGACAGTGTGACTTACTCATGTCCGGTATCAAGGCACCCTCTCCCCCCCCCCCCCCCCCCCCCACCGCCAATTAAGGGGAAAGGACCCGAATAGAGTGGTTCCAGATTACTCCGCCAGGTAAGCCAGTGACATCTATCGGCAGAATCTGGAAGCACTCTATTCGGGTACTTCCCCCCCTTAACGGGCGGGGTGTATATATGTATGCCTACCAACATTCAGTGACATACATACGTACGTGCGGTGATGGGGTGGTTTGGAGGGGTTTAACTTCCTAACAACATCTGGGCAGGTAAGGTTGTGTCACCACAGTGTGACTGACTCATGTCTGGGATCAATGCCTGTCATACATTCAGTGACATCTGTAACTAAGCGGAGTGCTCGGTTGGTTTGTGGGTATTTTACGTCCTATCAAACATTCAGCAACATATATGAGTATGGGGAGTGATGGAGTGGTCTGTGGGGTTTGCCATCCTAGCACCATCTGAACAGGTAGCAAAATTGAACAGTGCGACTCAGTTATGCTTGGTGTCAGTGTCTAGCATACACTCGACCAGCAACGTCTCAAAGTAGGGAGAGCGATGGGACGAATTTTGTAGTTTTACCTCCTAGCAACACCTGAATAGATACCATCTTGCGACAATGTGACTGACTTAGGTCCTGGTATCCATGACAACCATACAGGTTGCGCCACCTTCAGGCATGGAAGGTGTGGTCTCCTGATCTTACTGTGTATTCCTTACACAAACATTCTATGTGTCAGACCTGATTGATATATTTAGATGTTTATATATATTGCTCACCTGAACACCTTTAACAACAGAACCCTGTGAGATATATGATTCATGTATTTAGATAGATGGTGCTCATCTGAACATCTAGAACAATGCAAGTCTGTGAGATATATGATTCAGGTATTTAGATATATAGTTCTCATCTGAACATCTATAACAATACAAATCTGCGAGATATATGATTCATGTATTTAGATCTATAGTGCTCATCTGAACATATAGAACAACTCAAGTCTCTGAGATATATGATTCATGTATTTAGATATATATGTTCTCATCTGAACATCTAGAACAATACAAGTCCATGAGATATATGATTCATGTATTTAGATATATAGTGCTCATCTGAACACCTATAACAATACAAGTCTGCAAGATATATGACTCATATATTTAGATATATAGTGCTCATCTGAAAATCTAGAACAATGCAAGTCTGCGAGATATCTGATTCCTGTGTTTAGATATATATGTTCTCATCTGAAAATCTAGAACAACACAAGTCTGCGAGATATACGATTCATGTATTTAGGTATATAGTGTTCATCTGAACATCTAGAACAAAACAAGTCGGCGAGACATATGATTCATGTATTTAGGTATACAGTGCTCATCTGAACACCTATAACAACACAAGTCTGTGAGATATATGATTCATGTATTTAGATTATAGTGCTCATCTGAACACCTATAACAACACAAGTCTGTGAGATATATGATTCATGTATTTAGATTATAGTGTTCATCTGAACACCTATAAAAATGTAAGTCTGCGAGATATATGATTCATGTATTTAGATATGTAGTGCTCATCTGAATACCTATAACAAATCATGTGCTTGAGTTTTATAATATAATCTACTAATACGTGGTGGATCATGCCGTCCTACATCAATAGAGGGAAAACCTCAACTGAAGCTTCTTCTCTTAATTAAGTCCATGACATATAGGCAATTAGCCATGCTGTCAGTTTGAATCTAGCGAACGCGCTAAGCACAGTTAAGGACATTACACATACATGCTAAATGTAGTGCTTCACTGGAATGAACCTGGGTTTTTACAGGTCGGGTGATTTCCACATTAATAGGCGATTTCCACAGCAATAAGCGATGTCCACCAACCACTCAGCACTTGGTGTTAGAGGACAGAACTAGGACTCTAATTCATAAGTGGGCACTGTGAAATAAATTACCTCTGATGTTGCTAAGATGTCAAACCCCAATCATTCGCTGCCCCTGACATTGTGTGGTATAGGAATTGTTGAATACCTTTTTTGCCATTGTTTTCCGTTTTTGGCGGGAGCTAATATTTTCATGTATCTGATGAACACAATTTGCCTTGCCGTTTTGTCTAGATTCATCACTAACCGAAATTAGAATATCTGTACTTTTTTATATTTTTGTTTTAGTGCTGAATGTATTTACCCTGCATATAACATCTAAGTGTGTTAACCCTTGTTTTCACTGCTGGACAGCACTACTCCAAATTGATTTAAATCTTCAGAATTTTGTTTTAGTAATAATTTAGGTTTGCTTGCTTCATGTGTATGACTTGTAACTGTTTGTAGATTACAAACAGTCCAACATCCAACTTTTACTTACAAATTAAGCGAATCAGCTCTAGATATATAGGTCCTTGATTTAAGTAAGTACCAATTTGGTGAACAGAATTAGGTGAATCTTTAAAGGATCTTCACAAGTTTCTAATTAGTGAGAGAAGGTCAACTTAATCAACGGCGCTTCGTTAAGTTCTACAAAGATTTCGTGGGAAAATTCCATTGCGATAAAGTCTAATCATTGCTCACGGACACAGATTAGCTCCAAAAGGGATTGCTGCCACCATCAGCCATAATGCAGAATAAAACCCCCACCAATACCCCCCCCCCCCTAGAACTGATGAAACAATAGGTCTCAGGGTTGGTTCTGTCCATTTTAAACACAGTTTTAAACCCAAAATATACTTGTTATCCACACTAATTAGATCTTGCTGTTACAGTAGCGGGAGTTGCGGTTCGAAACTGACTGGTTTGAAACTGACTGTCTCAGCGCGACTGGGGAAGCTACTGATTACCGATGTAACGTGGGGTCATCTTCAATCATCTCTAAATAGATTTCCAAAGTAGAAGCTGCGTCTTCTTCCTCTTGTCTCCCTTCTCCGAATATGGGAATGACTTCCCGCTTCTCCTCGCCTCTTCCCGCTGTCATTGTATGTCATGACTTCAGTGTAGTGAGACCTGAATGGACCTACTTCCGGTTTGCTGATGTGGAGATGTGCACTGATCTCTCCTTACGTGAAATATGCCACATGCACTATCGTACCAAGAAGTCTAGATAGAGTCGCAGTCTGCACTCACCTCTCACCCAATGAACCGTATATAAACGTATGTGTAGATAGGTGATTGAATCCGGGAGCCTGACTGCATCAGGTAGTGTAATGGTTAAAAGGCTAGCCTCGGAATAGCAAGAACTGTGGGTTCAAAGCCTCTCTCGGTGTAATATGTCCTGAGGTCACTCAGGTGGCCATGATCTGGATCCAGTGTACGCTATGTGCGACATGGTTTGTCTGTTGAACATGTATGTAGATGTGAAAGAGCATTAATCGACTTACGGACGTATACGATTTAAAAGACATGATTTCAGGGGTACGGAAAAAGCTTGTTTTATTTAACGATCCATATAGAGCACTTTGATTTTGATTACCGGATATTGGACGTCAAACATATGGTCATTCTTACATATTTCTTTGCAGGAAAACCTGCTGCTGCCACATAGGCTACTCTTTCCAATAAGCAGTAAGGGTTTTTTTATATGTACTTTCCCACAGACAGGACAATACATACCACAGCCTTTGATGAACCACTTATGGACCACCGGTTGGAATGGAAAATAGCCCAAACTGCAAATGGGTCCTCTGAGCAGGATCGATAGGATGACCCACACCTTCACAGGTGGACACTTTACCGCCTGAGCTACGTCCGGCTCCTCAGGGGTACTGGGGTAGTAGTCTTAGCTGACTCCACATACACGGACAGGTAGACAAGCGTAGTGGGATTCCATCAGGAAGAGAGAGTCCAGCCCTCTGGTTTATTGCTTATATGGTTACATGGGTTCATTGTAGAGTATCACCCCACCTCCTTCCACCAATGGGATTTGAGCATTCTTGGTCCTACCAATAGGGATCCAGCATTCCTGGTATCCATGGATACCAGTGGTCTGTCCACCACCAGTAGCTGTATGGCCCCATGGCCACCACCAACCTGTGTGGCGACACCTACCCCAGCAGAGGGGGTAGGCCCTGAGTGCAATCACACCAGACCTGCCAGCACCACTATGTCTATTTACATCACACTCAGGCACCAACAGCCCATATATATGTATGTATATACATGCACCTGGTTACATACACCGATCAGTAATAGAACATTTGCATTCCCCCCTTGCCGAATATCGGAATATTTTACAACATGACGGAATACAGAAAGGTCGATTGTATATGGATGCTCGAATAGCACAACTTCTTGCACCTTACCAACATTGAAAGCCCTTAACTAACTAGCCAATAAATTCAGCTTCAGATCCCTCTCTCCAGCCATAATTGAAGTTATATTAGATTTCGCTGAACTTCTACGGGTCTAATTAAAGCTTGATATCCAATTATAAAATGAAGCAAATATGTTAATTAACACTGACCTAGTAGTTGGGTTAGAAAGTTAATCATCACAGTTGTATGTCTGGGTATTGTTCCGAATTCTTTGGGTGGTTGCTTGTTGGAGTTTTATGTCCTGCCAACATCTAAGGTCATATCAGGACGGGTGCCGACTTGTGACACTGCACACTCATGGCAACTTTATAGTGCTGTCCCAGTTCGAGACCAGGCCACCAGAACCATGACATGATCAAATCACACTCAGTCACATTATCCTGACGTTGAACAAACCAGCCCTTGCCCTATCCCAATAATGCAAAGCACCAATCTAAGAAGCGACAATTATCAATTTATAAGTCATTGGTTTGATTCGACCAGGTTTCGAACCAGTCGGTTTGAATCGCACGATCTACCAAAGGTGGAGATGCAGGCTGAACTCAGTCTGCCATCCCATCTTGTCAGTTGCCATTTGTACCTCTCTACATTTCTATGTGCAAAGTCCAATCATTGTAATCTAGGCACCTTTGTGTAAAACAAAAACTATTTATAACCGCAAAGTTAAAAATGGAATTCAGCTCTGAGATTATTGAAATCTTTGTTGGTCAATACTTTTTATTCAGCGGATGAAGGTATTTTTTCAGCGCAGGGCCACTGCTTTGTTTGTTTGTTGATGTTTTACATGCTAGCAACATCTAAGGTCATATCAGGACGGCTACCGACTTGTGACAGTGCGCACTCATGGTGACTTTATAGTGCTGCCCGACTGGGAAATCAGGCCGCCGGCACCATCACAGCAATGTCTCACTCAGTCACATTATCCTGGCACTGAGCTAACCAGTCCTTGCTCTATCCTATTAATGCCAAGCGCCAGGCTAGGAAGCGACAAGTACCAATTTGAAAGTCCTTGGTTTGACTCGACCAGGAACCAAACTCCCGACCTTCCACACGTGAGGCCCACGCTCTACCGATTAGGCCACCGCGCCCGGTGAGGCAACTGGTCTTACACATATATTACTCTACATTCATTCACATATATAAGGTAGTCAAAAAGTAACCAAAGTTTGCTACAATGAAATGAAAGAATAATGGTCTTACCCAACAGAATTGTGAGATCAGAGGGTGTACATTTGATATTTTCAATGTGACAAGGTTAGGGTAACTTTGTTCTAATAGTGTCCTAAGTTATGCTATGTTGCTGCAGAATATATGATTTATAATTCAAATTAATATTGACACTTATCTGGGACATGAATATGATTTCTTGTGGCGATCATGCAATCAGTATATACTTGTTAAAATTGGTTCAGCATCATGTATATGTTGGTTACATGTATTAGACCTGTCAATACTAACCTTCATGCATGTGTAGCTCTGTCCTCATGACATTGACATCACTACAGCTGTGCATGTCTGGTAGGTAAACAAATTGGATGGTTTGCTGAAGCATAACTTTGTCCAAATCAAAACACTTATCTACGTTACATTCTATAACTCCAATTTAGATATGGATGTATTAAGTAAATATTTGGGACAACATGGAAAGAATGATCAGTAAATTTATGATAACATCCCCTTAGTGTCTACTTTGAGAAAGCCATTAAGCGTGGACCCCACTAACAAATTAGGTCAATCTTGTGACCTCATTAGCCTCGCCCTGATTCTAAGTAGCATGTGTAGTTTAGACAGGTCCCAGGAGGCGACCTACATTAGTAGGTCAGTCTACATCACGTGGGCATCATACGATGGATATCGCCATCATAGCTACATGAGCTTTGGCAAGCTTGTCCAAAATGTTGCTGTTGATTTCAACATGGGTAATTTAACCCGCAAGAAAAAGTACATACTAAATATGGAGGCGACTACTGGCGCCATCTATAATGTCTTTATTAATAATAAATGCTCCGACTGTGGTGCCATCTTCTGTAAATTTGCATAATGAGATGCGACCCAGTTTCATTATAAACACTTCGACCAGAGCATTTCGATCGATAGGACGTGTTCTTTCCTTTGGATTTACCGTCCCACCCACCCAACTTCAAGTGACATTCATAGGGCTACGTGCCTGAAATCCTCAAAATCTTAATAAATCAAACATCTCATGACTTAAATGTAACAACGGAATAGTAACAATACATGCCACTTTATACTGTACTTGTCTTGCATTGTTTGAATTACGTTGGGCTCTTTTAGTTTATATTATTTGAAAGTTAACAACTTTTCAGCAAAGTTACTCCAGATCAATGAATCGTAGGTAATTAACGTCAGCTAAATATCACAACATTTGTTAAACCTTCAAAAGCCACTGGACTATGTGTACCTTTGCTTGGATAAAAGGAATACAATCATTGAGGATTGTATTCCTCAGGGGAAATTTCTCTTGGAGAGAATTGTTATTTCTCAATCCACTTATCCTCGCTATATCCTATAAAAATGTTTTGAGTATAAATATTCAGTTGAGTTGTTTGACTCGGACAGGATACAAACCTGGGGTTTTACTCCTTCTATGACCTTCCTCATGGGAGGTGGGTGCTGAACCCATTAGGCCATCCAGTCTAATCCATAAGCATAATCAAATTTTAATATCAAGTTGTAAAAACCCCAGAAGGAAATGCTGATTCTCATAACTCGTCGGACTAATCGCGTTAGAACCAACGGCTTAAGCCCATTCCCTGTGTATCATTTCTCTCTGTGTCCTTCATTAAATACATAATGCACAAAAGTAAGTTGAACAGCAACATAAATAGTGTTTTTATTCACCTTAATTACACCAGCAACAAAAGGAATCTCTTGTGTACTACCAGATAGCGACCCAGCATTAATCAAGTAGTATCAAGAATCGCTATCCTCTTTGTCTATGGCTCAGTTCTGAAGCGTTGTACAGAGGTCACGGAATTTTATGAAAAAATCCTTTCATGCATAGCTTTTTACAAGTCCAATTAAAGCTGCATAGTCAAATGAAGCATCAGATTTTCACAACAAAGACACTCACCTAGATTTGATTATACATATCTAAGTTATGTACTGTCGTGGGGGGGGGGGGTGACCATGGGAATTATTGCACCTAGAGCGGGACTCGAACCCACATCTCTTTGCACTCCGGGCCATGGTGCTAACCATTACACCACCTAGGCTCCCTGATATCACCATACTACCCACACCTACCTGTTTATGCGGCTCCTTGCCTGAGAGGTCAGTGCAGACCACTACAATACTAATACTAATACATTTATTAAGCATTTGTTGCTACATAGAAGGGCATACTGAGTCAATTTAGCGAAGCCTGTTATTGCATAAGCTTATCGAGTCAGAGTTTTAGCATGTTTGCCAACATTAATTTAAGATATTTACACTTCAAATATCTCAAAGGTTAGTCATTTAAAATTCAAATTACTTCAAGGTAAAGCAAAGCAGATTATACCGATCAATTTAATATATTTATCTCAGAATAATGGCAGACATTCTAAACAATCGGACTATGCAACTTTAAATGACGTAGAATAATTAGTTGTTTGACCTTCATAGCACCTAGACAATTGATCCTTTGGTGATAATGAGCGGTAGAGTGATTTGTATTTCCCGGTTGCTAGGTCATGGGTTCGATCCCGCCTGAAGTAAGCCAATAAGTAAAATATTAATCCTATTGGCACTTGCTGTTAACCTTGTTTTAGGATTGACATGGATCAGTTGTGTTGTCAAGGTCCGTCTGCCTGGCAGCTGGGTGGTGGTTGGAGTTTCACCTCCTGCCAACATCTAAGGTCAAATCTTCAAAGCCATGATACTCGCCTACTTTGACTATGGGGATGTAATCTACATGGGTGCTAAAAAACAGCCACTTAAAAAATTGCAGATACTACAAAATAGGGCTCTGAAAATATGCCTGAAAGTGGACAAACTACACCCCACTCATGACCTACACAAAAGAACTAAAGTAGAGCTACTAGAAAACAGAAGGAAAATCCACCTCAAAACATTAGAATATGGATATAGCCAAGACATTAAGCGTCTAACCCAACCACTAATGGACACCAGAGCAAGCAAGGCACCACTACTGAGGCAGACCAGAAGCCAGATCAAAGCCCATGAAAGGAGCACACTGGAAATGGCCGCCAAGGCATGGAATGCACAAACGGTGAAAGAAAGACAAATCCCTGACCTAAGAACGTACAAAAAATATCTGTGCAAAATAAAAACTGGAAGCCCCAACTGAACTGCACCACAAGGGGGCAGGTGATATGTCATGGCCCACCAACTGGACAGCCCAGGGCGGGATAACCAGGTAACATATCCAACAACAATATCCAACAACAATATAAATCAAATCAAATCCAAACAAACATAACTTAACCACCTATTACGTACAAGCCTATGGACATGTAAATAAAATAAAATAGGCTAGTATAGAACTAAGTAGAAAAAAGTGGAAAACTCTTCCCAAGAAAACCCCAAAACACTAACATAGAACCTTAAGAAAACAACTAACATAGTAATAAGAATATAACAAAAATACAATGCCAAGAGGGCCCAAAAAAGTAACATAGGCTACTAAACGTACCAACAGACTATCTATCTGCTACTGAAATGCAGACAATCAGATAACTTATCAGCAGCTACTGTCTGGTAAGACAACACCAACACTACAGCTGGCCAGCATTGAAAACAAGCCTGGGTACCCGGGCTTACATGCTATGGACAGAATAAATACAGCCTCAATAAAAAAAAAAAAATTAATTGTCCTGTTAGGTCAGGCACTTTCTGATCTATGAGCTAATTCCCCTTGAAAGGTGGTGGCCGGATCTTTATAAATGGGAGTGAATGTGAGCTAGAATAGAATACAAGTTAACCATACAAGACCAGAATATGATAGAGGACAAGTTGTCGCAAGAATGAATTCTGTAGTTGCGTGACTATAGTAGAGAAGTGGGCTATAATGGATAGAACACAGAATGCAACACATACATACAAGCCACCTGTTATCACGTGGAAGGCCCGGAGGTGACTGCCAATTTTCCCAGGCTTTTAATCTGTCCAACACTCCTACAGTTCCACGGTCCCACCTTCCCACCACCCCACCCTCCCCCCTCCCACCGTCCGACCCTACAATAACCCCTCTTGTCAGGAACCCTCATGTCTGAAGGCTAGGTTTACAATGTAGAAGCTGTCGCGGCTGTAGGGCGAAAGGCGAGGGGGGCGGGGGGTGACAGGGGTTGCGGGGGAGGGTGGTCGCAGGTTGGAGCTGTCACCTCCCCGAGTTACTATACTTGACAACACCTATCAATATACATAAATGTCAGCAGCTTTCTCAGAGCAAACCACCACAAAAACAACATTGGGTTCGCTTGCATCGATTTGCAAGTTTCCAATAACGCTGATGGAAGTTATTTCTGCAACAACTCAAAAAAGTGGTTGACTGATGAATGGCCCGATGAGATTGGAGTAGCCGGAAAGGCCCGGGTGGAGAGGTGCGCGCGCAGCCGTGAAATATTCACCGACATTAAATTCCACTAGAAGGGGAAGAAAGGCCGTACACTGCAAATCGACAAGTCAGTATGATCGATTACATACGTTGTGTGCCAGTGACCGTCACGAATGTGTGTCAGATGCAATCAGCGTAATAAGGAACGGTATATATAGGGATGTCTTATTACTGTGCTATATTAACAGATATGCCATGGCTTCAGTATTGCAATATATATATGAAGAGTTCAGGTGCAAATCCCCGTTAACGCCAATCCCAAAATGTTGTTTAAATAACAGATCTTTACCTGAAAATAATTTTAATTCTCAGTAATTCCACTTTTATTATGATCGTATGGTTGTGGAGCAATGAACTAAAAAGGAGGAATATAACAAAATTAACTTGTTATTTCTTTTTTCTTTCTTCTTTTTTGTTGATGCTGTGTTTATGCTGCCCATAGCATATCAGCTCGAGCGGGGCAGCCCCGTTTGTGGGCCGTGACATATCACATGCCCATCTGGGATTCTGGCCCGAGGGTGTCATGAGCATCCTCCCTTTTTTACCTAGATATTTGTTGTATATCTTTAGATCAGGAATCTTGCTTTCTTTTACTGATTGGGCGTTCCAGGCTTTAGCAACCATTTCTAATGCGCTTCTTTCATAGGCCTTTATGCGGCTCCTTGTTTGGTTTATGATACCCCTGTCACACTACGACGTAACGAGCCAACGTGAGCCTAACGTGATGATTTTTCGTCATTACGTTGCCGTACGTTGGGTCACGTTATGATGACGTCATAATGACGTTAGAGTGACGTCGAGCTACGTCATGTTACGTCGTGTTACGTCGGCGCGCGTCGAGGTTTTGAACCTGTTCAAAACTTTCAACGTATCTCAACGTGAAGCCGTTACGTTGGGATGACGTGACAATGACGTTAGGTTGACGTTCCGCGATCGTTATAGCAGCGTAAATGACGTTAGAGTCACGTTATGTCACATCAGACCGACGGCCCGGGTGGGAGCAACGTGTGGGCAGCGTTTTGCACGTTACGGTCACGTTACGGTCACGTTACGGTCACGTTACGGTCACGTTACGGTCACGGTTACGGTCACGGTACGGTCACGTTACGGTCACGTTACGGTCACGTTACGGTCACGTTACGGTCACGTTACGGTCACGTTACGGTCACGTTACGGTCACGTTACGGTCACGTTACGTTCACGTCACACCCGTTACGGCGACGTTACGCTCACGTTACACTAACGCCCGGTCACGTCGCCAATTACCCATCCCCTCTAACGTTGTCACGTTACAGCTAACGTCACGACGTACACCCACGTTACTTTCACGTTACGCTCACGTCAACTACGTTGCATTCACGTCCACAATTTGCATATTACGCCGATAACTTCGACGTGATATCATTATTTTCACGTTGTGGTTACGCTGACGTAGTCACGTCGTAGTGTGACAGGGCCATGAGTGGTCTATTGTTTATTTGTGTTTCTCTGGTCGATTGCTTTTGGTATTTCCTATCTCGACTGTACCCAAATGCGAGTGTTTGAGGTGTATTAGTCTTCTATTTTTCATCAATTTTGCTTTGGTTTGCATGTGCAGGTGATAGGTGGGGTGCATTCTCTCCACCCTGAGACATATTTGTAATGCTTTATTTTGTAGGATTTGCAGCTTGTTGAGCAGTTCTTGCTTTGCTAAAGGTAATGGTAACGGTTTGATTCCAATGTCTATCTCAATATTTTGGATCGGCGTTCACGGGGTTTCGTGCCTGAATTCTTCATAGTTCGTACTCTCGTGACCATGGTGAATGTGTGTCAGATGCAATCAGAGTAATAAGTAGCTGTATATAGGAATGTCTTATTACTACTGTGCTATATTTCAACTCTAGGTTTGCCGGTCCATTGAAACTTCACAGGGAGCTGGCAAAGCGAACACCCCTTGAGTTCTCTTAACTTTAGAAGGCAGTTTTCGGATGGAAATCTTCTATAAGACATTTTCCCCAGAGAGCATGCTACTCTGTGCAGCTACCACCGACCTTAGTTCTTGCCTTCACCGTCAGAGGGCAGGTTGGTACTGGAAATCCTCTATTAAAAACCATTTGCTTAAAGGACCTTGCGCAGTCAGCTGCCCTAAACGGTAGTAGCTCTTGCCATTGGGAACATTCTGCTAAGAACTTTTCTAGACGCTGTCGTGGGAAGTGACGAAAATGGAGAATTTTGCACCTAGAGCACGAGATCGAAAACACACTTCTTAGCATTCTGGGACTAGCGTGCTAACCATTACACTAAATAGGTTCCCTGATTCAATCACTCTAACCATGCCTACCTGCGTGTGTGGCTCCTTGTCTGGGACCACTATGCTCAACCCCCTGGAATTTTAAGTCTCTAAAATGGTATTGTTTTTGTTACATTAGTTGATTAAACAGGGGAAATTTCAATAGTGGAAAATTGATCTTCCTCAATCCACTGTTCCTTGCCCTATCTGAATAATGCCAAACGCCTGGCTAGGAAGCAACAAGTATCAATTTTTAAGTCATTGGTTTGACTTGACCAGGGTTCGAACCCACGATCCCATGGTCTACCAACACAGGAGACGGACGCTCTAACTCATTCGGCCATCCCGTCTGTTTTTTTGTTGTTGTTGGTACATTAGTTGTTTAAGTGGGGGAAATTTCAGTCGCAGACGACTGGTCTTCCTCATTCCACTGCTCCTTGCCCTATCCTAGTAATGCTGAGCGTCTGGCTAGGAAGCGACAAGTATCAATTTGAAAGTCATTGGTTTGACTCGACCAGGATTGGAACCCACGACCCCACGATCTACCAGCATGGGAAACGGACGCTCTAACTCATTCGGCCATCCCGTTTGGTTTACGCCCGTAAATTCTAATTCTATGGGATCCTGATCATGGAGCCATTGTCGTAGGGGTAATGAATGTGGAGAATGTCTGCCACTATATATATATATATCTATATATATATACATATATATATAGATATATGTATATATATATATAGAGAGATATATGTATATATATACATATATATATATATATATACATATATCTATATATATGTATACTTCTATTTAGGTATTCCCTCCTCACAACCGGACGTGGTAACCAAATCGGTAGGGGGCAGGATTCCCGTGCTGAAGGTCTGGAGTTCGAATCCCAGTCGAGTTAAACCAATGACTTATAAAATTGATACTTGTCGCTTCCTAGCCCAGTACTTGCCATTAATAAGATAGGAAAAGGACTGGTTGGTTCAGTGTCAGGATAACACGACTAAGTGGGAAATAACGTCATGATGCTGGCGGCTTGCTCTTCCAATAGAGCACCCCTATAATGTCGCTGTGAGTATGAGTGTGCACTGTCACAAGTCGGTACCCGTCCTGGTATGACCATAACTGTTGCTAGGACGTAAGACAACAACAAGCAAACAAATGATGGATACGTACAATCCGGCAGATAATTGGAAGCGTTTAAAAGTGGCTGTCCAGGTCTCACAATGCTTATTTTCAAGTCTGGAGGATATGGATCCAGAGGTATTGCAAACAAAATAGCGAAATAGCGAATGGTAGACAGGAAGTGTGAACACTTATTTGTCTCAACTGTACTGCCTGACTGCAATCCGCAATTGTCTACCAAGTAAACGGGAAATGGGAAATGGGATGCGGAAATTGGTTGTTGATGCACCACAGACTGCCAGTTATTGTCGGCAGAAAAAAATGTAGGCGGCAATATCCAGCCTAAGTGTGCTGTGGTGACAATGTATATATATATATGTATGTATATATATATATATATATAAAATATATATGAAGAGTTCAGGCGCAATACCACGTAAACGCTAATCCAGAAATGGAGATAAACATTGGAATGAGACCTACACAAAGTGTATTTCTTCATATTTGTTTTTCAGTTTACTTCCATAGTACCAATGCCAGTACAGTCCGTCCAATAATCACTCACTTATCAATAATGCTGGCCCGTTATTATAATTATTGTTATTTGTTAGATATTGTTTGTTTATTCTGCTCATGACAGTTAAGTGCATGCACTTGTTTTCGCCGCTGTGCACTAGTTGTCATAATCCATACGGATTGATTTCCTGTATCCTTTGTCTTTTCTACATTTAATATCCCTGGCGAAACTTTCAAACTGTTCTAATATCGCCCATCGTTTTAGGTTAACCTAGTAAAGTGGTGTTGAAACTCACGTGCGTGTTGAGTTCTGTGTAATTATTATGACGACAATAGCAATACTAGTTATCGGTGTGAGCTCATTAAATGGAATGTTATTTAACACTCTAGTTAAAAGTGGCTTGCAATTCTCCTTTCCACCTCAGTTCGATATTGGACAGATTATATTATTGGATACCAAACCTGTCTACATCGTAGTCTGCACTGACCTCGCACTGATATAAGCTTCAATCTAGGTGTCGTTCCCAGTTTATTGGCTGTTGTGATGGGTCGGTAATCCTATAGCGGACAAACGGATGACACACATTGAAATCGCTTCAAATCAAGGGCTGTTCCCAGTTTATTGACCAGTTTATTGAACAGTCGCCGCCAGGTCGCCGACCTCTCGGTTCCCGCCATTTCAGGACTTTGGAAACCTTGGTCGTTGCCCGGCCGCCGACCTGGTGCTGACCGCTCGCGACCTAGAGCCGACTTGGTCCTGGCCACTGGCCACCAACACGTGCAATGCCATGCTCACTGTGTGGTCGGAGACATGTCGGCGACCAGGCAGTGAGTGGTCGGCACCAGGCCATGGGTAGCCAACCTTTCTCCGACCTTATGCCAACCATTTTCGCGTTTCCTGCAGACTATAAAAGGTAACTTGTTGGTGAGTAGCTGGGTGCCTTCTTCTTCAGCATGGAACTCAAGTCAAGGCATGATGGCGCCCTCCGGACGACAAGATGCAAGTTAAAAATCAAAACGACAACCAGCTTTTATACACCGAAAAAGCGGTCACCAACCTGTCACAGACCTGGCACCGACCTGTCAGCATCGGGTTGGCGACCGCAAGGTGCACCGACCTCGCACTCACTGACTCATCAGCGCCAGGTTGGTGCCGCGTCGACGAGTGCAGTCCCCCACCAGTCTCCGACTGCATTTTTTTAATCAATGTATCGAGTGGGACGCTGGGAGGTCAGCAACATTTTGGTCATAAGGCGGTTGGAGCCGAATGCAGGCTGTCATGTGACTGGGGTATTAGGGATCTCAGCGTGTGTGTGCTGCCAGCTGTCAGTCCTCCTACACCGTGTAGTGTGACTCATAGGTCGGCCTGCAATCACTGCCTCAAATGGAGGAGGGGCGGAGGGCGGAGTCAATGCAGGAAACCCCATTAACACACAATGCTTTGGGCTAATGCCAGCGTAAACACTCCATGTGTTCACAGGTCACTACCACATTGTCCGCCTCCACAGCGTCTGCTTCCCCGCGCATGCTCGCCATCTATACGAGGCCGCGTCGTAGTAACGAATCACCGACAGGCAGTGACCAATAAATCGGTCCCATCACCAATTAAAGCAGCCACAGTTTCCTTCGGAATTATGTGATGCATATCGAATTATGCGAGAATAATTATACATAAGGGAATTATTACTATTATTGGTATACTCCGTAAGACCAAACACTCTACCGGTGGCGCCACCTCGCCCCTACCGGATGTAGACCAGCGTCAGTCGCACAGGAGCATTTTATTAGCTCCCAAAACATTTCGAGAAGGATGGGTAGTACTTTCGCCAAAGAAGGATCATGTTGCTTTGGAATGGAAAGGAATACATGCAATATTATATGTTATTATTTGAACTACGACATTTGTGAGATTCTTAGGGAAGCTGGAATGAAAACCTACATCCATCATATAATGATGTATTGGTGTGAGGAGCGGAGAGTGAGAGGCGGCCGGCAGGGGGCGGTACTAATGCAATTTACACATCTAATAATGGCATAGCTGTGTGCATATTGCATATTGCATACATAGGGAAAGGCGCCTTTGGTACTGGTCCATATTGCCTCTGTAAGAAGCTTTGCCAGTCTACCCGGAAATGAAGTCCAATGAGGTTTAATTAAATATAACAACATTGCTGAGATAGTGTGTTTGTTTGGATGCTTCGTACATAATTCTCTGGTGATTTGCTCTATGGATTTATGTGTTCAGATCAAATCTTCCTGAGAGGATTTATAGAGTAGGGATCATTTCAGATCTTAGCAACATCTACTGACTTGTGAGAGGCCACACTCATGGTGACTTTATAGTGCTGCCCCACTGGGAAATCAGGCCACCCACATCATCAATCAATCAATAGTTCCGTCCTCTAGTCGAGGGTTGGATGCAATGGTTCTCCACTTGTCCCGATGGTGTGCTGTTCTGATAGACTGTGCATAATTCAAGCCTGTCCACTGTGAAATATTTGTAAACCATGATGTTCTTGGTCTCCCTCTCCCTCTGCTGCCATTCACCTTCCCTTCCAACAATGTATGGTATATTGAACTCTGACGAATGATGTGGCCAAAAGAAATAGGTTTCTTTGTCTGTATAGTGGCAAACAAGCGTTTCTTATTTTTAATTTTTCTGAGAACTTCTTTGTTGGTGATCTTCTTTGTCCATGATATTTTCATCATCCTTTGATAAGTCCACATCTCAAATGCTGCTAAACGTTTGTACATTTTCTTAGAGATTGTCCATGTCTCTGCCCCATACATTAGAGTAGACCACACATAACACTGAAGAATATGCTTCCTTGTATGTATTAATATCTTACTTGATGTTGACACTCTATACATTTTGGAGAATGTTGTTCAGGGTATTGTTATCCTTCTCTTAATTTCTTCCTCACATCTCCCATCATTTGTAATCTTTTGTCCGAGATATATGAATTCGGATACTTGTTCTATGTTTGTGCCATCTATGGTTATATTGATATTTGGTTTATCTGTCTTTTTACTTATAACCATTGTTTTGGTCTTCCTGGCATTCATCTTCATGTTGAATAGTATTCCAGCTTTATTGGTTCTATTCACAATATCTTGTCGGTTTTTCTCACTGTCTGCTAGTATTACACTGTCATCGGCATATCTAAGATTGTTGACGTTCAGGCCACCTATTGTCACTCCCTTGCAATCTTCAATGTGTCTGAAACTCATCTCTGTGTACAGGTTAAAAAGACATGGTGACAATACACACCCCTGTCAAACTCCTCGTTTAATCATATCTTCATCTGATAGGCCCTGCTCCATTTTTATAAATGCACGTTGTGTCCAGTATAAGTTCACAATTAGTTTAATGTCTTTGCCATTGACACCAATATCTTGTAAACATTTGATTTCTTGTAAACATTTGATTTACCCACATCCGTATCACCCGCATCATAGTCATATTATATTGACACTGCGCTAACGCCTATCCTAATAATGCCAAGTGCTGGGCTAGGAAGCGACAAGTGTCCATTGTGTAAGTCATTGATTTGACACGGACTGGGATTCCAACTCCAGACCTTCGACACAGGAATCCTGCGCTCTACCGATTCGACCACGGCGTCCAGTATTTAGTAAATGTCACTCAATATCCCCATTATAACCCTCTTAAGGGATTATGACCACCGCTCCATGACCCGGCCTCTTTACACTTCCTCCACTATTGGACCAACACTTTAAGCAGGGTTTGAACACTTAAGCACATTGGACAGGACCTGGTAGCCCAATTGCTGGGAACCTGCTTTCCATGCCGAAGGTCGTGAGTTTGAATACCAGCCAATTCAAAGCAATGACTTACAAAATGTATAATTGTCGCTACCTAGCCTGGCACTCGTCATTACTAGGATAGGGCACGGACTGGTTTGCTCAGTGTCAGGATAATGTGGGATATTCGGCCACCATAGTGGCCAGTGGCCTGGTCTCATAGTGGGGCAGCACTATAAAGTTGCAATGCGTGTGTGCTGTCAAAAGTTGGTTCCCATCCCTGATATGACATTTGATGTTGCTAGGATGCAAGCCCCAATAAACAAATGTAGGTCCATGGGTCGTGATAGCCAAAGTTAGTGTGGAACCCAATATTTGATTCCAGTGTGGAAGGCAGTGAAAGTATGTTACCGAGTATTCTACAGTAGAATGTTGTTTTACGTCCTAGCAACATCTAAGGTCATATCAGGATCGGTACCGACATATGACAGTGCGCACTCATGGTGACTTTATAGTGCTGCCCCACTGGGAGACCAGGCAACCAGCACCATGATCTGATATCCCAGTCAGTCACATTATCCTGACACTGAGCCAACCAGTCCTTGGCCTATTCTAATGATGCCGAGTGCCTGGCTAGGGATCGACGAGTATCAATTTTGAAGTCATCGGTTTGACTCGAGCAGGGTTCGAACCCCCGATCCCACGGTCGACCAACAGAGGAGACGGATGGTCTAACTCATTCGGCCATCCCGTCTAGTTTTGCACATTAGATAACATACAATTATTCTGACATGCATCTAGGGTAGTGTACTCATTCTCTTGTGGTTTGTGCATTTTGCTGCAGTCAAGATACGGATACGCATACGGATACGCATACGGATTCTGACATGGACTGACTCTTGGGTGGTTCATAACATTGACGGTTACAGGCTGCAGAACTAGAATGGCACTGATAAATCGGTTCATTCTTTGGAATGAAGATTTAACTTCAGGTGGGGAGGTTGTAGAAGCGGGGGGGACTTCACAACAATAACAATGAGTCATTGGAGTGGGGCCGGATCACCTGTCTGATTGTAGCTGTGCACTCACGTCCAGAAGCTGATGGTTCAGGAGTAAGGGACGTGAAAAGGTGGGATCTGCAGACAAGAACAAAGTGATACAGTGAAAAAGGAACAGGGCACCTCCCAAGCAAACAACTCCCTTGATCAGGGGGAGAAGTAAGCCTGGCAGAAAAAAACCAAACGGGTAGTATAGAGGAAAGAGAAATGAGGAGAGTTGAGTCAAAGGGCCATGTCTCCCTGCCCTGCCCTGTGGTGACTAGTCAGCGAGCCGGAGACACGTACTGAGCAAGAGGTAGAATGTGAAATGCTGGCCAGCTCCCCTTCTTGGAACTCTTTTCAGACATAATCAAGGAGGAGCGGGGCACAGCAGAGAGGTGATAGAAGGGGTGTGGACGAAGTGCGGTGGACAGCAAGCATGTGATATGGAAACGGCAAGCAAAATAAGGAAGGTGAATTTGCGGGTTAAACTGGCGTCTTCACCTCGGACAAATTGCGGCCTCAGTGCGTCACCTGATTCATTGTGATGGATGGCATTCAATTTAGTAATTAAAAGGCAGCCAAAAAGGGAACCATTTTGTAGTTAGTTAAATGCAGATTTTATTGAAGCTCACCCAGATGCCTCATCCAATCTGGGCCTCTTGAGACGCCTCCCAATCACGGACGCTGGAGAATGCTTGTAGCCTCGCTTACAAATGCAATCCAGGTCAATGCTGAGCGATCTGCAATTGCATTACATTCCTAGTGAAGCCACTGGAGGTGCAGATAAACTCACTATCGTGGCGATAATTCCTTTTGCAATAGACGACTTCGTAATTCCAGCCGCTTGGTGCATTGTGGGATGCGTGGCAGCAAAACAAACCCCCACACAGGACAGGGCTCATGCTAAACCATTGAGTGCGGCTATGAAATCTGTTAGTTTCAGCTCATTTCAGCTAATGCCTGAAACATTGAATACCAACTAAAAATATATATATAATAAATTAAGATGTGAATCCTTTATTTACCGATGTATTTACACCAATCTAATCAGCTCATATTATGTCATCTGCATTTAGATCTAGACAAAGCTGGTCACTCAGACTAGTGTTAGAACTATAGCCAGAGTCAGCTTTACTTAATGTATTCTTGTTTTTATTTATATCCTATGGTTAATCACATCTATATGGTTGGGAAATGTGTAGGGTTTATGAACCATTGGTTATATATTTCTTTGAAACAAGTTTATGTTGACACATTTGATATTTTAATATTTAGAATAAGAATTAAAAATGGTGATGTGAACATGAGCCTGATTCAGTGATTGTTTTGTGGGGAATTGTATGTTTATTATCTCAAAATGCTTAATTAACTATGGCTAGTTGTGTCTGAAATATATTCATTTTATCATTATATTGCATGCATGCATCCATATTTATGCCAAATTATTCTATACTTCTATTCATTTTGAATCAAATCAGAGTTTTGTACTGCGTATATCGGCAAACTCAATGGCCGTAAGCCTGTGTTGTGCTGTTGACGCCATTTTCAGCGCATGCGCGGTCGAAATTACGAACTCGTCTATTAAGGTCGATGCTGAGAGATCTGCAATTGCATTACATTCCTAGTGAAACCATTGGAGGTGCAGATAAACTCACCATTGTGGCTCTAATACCTGGTAAAGCCCCAGTCACACCTACCCGGATCAGGGGCCGGACGAGCCCCGGACCGTGATCTGGTGTGGTCCGTGGCAATCCGTGGTGATCCGTGGCTCATCCGTGGCTGGCCCTTGGTGATCCAGCATGATCCGGCATGATCCATGCATGGCTGGGGCAGCCTCATGCTGGGTCTGCCCCGGATGCTCGATGATCCGGGGATGATCCGGGGGTAATCCGGGTAGTCCGGGTAGTCCGGGGGTGGACCGTGACTAGTCCGGGCCAGTCCGGGGCTGTTTCGCCCCAGATGAGCCACCTTTTAGCCACAGTTTAACTCGGACTAGCCCCGGACTTGTCTAGACTAGCCCCGACATAGCCACGGACAACTCCCGGACTGCCTGGATAAGACCCGCACATGCCAGCTGACCACGGATTACCCACGGATCGCCACGGATAGCCACGGATGACCACGATTACTCATGGACTAATCCAGGCGATTGGTCCCAGGGTGGTCCGGCTAAAAATCTGGGGCTCCTCCCGATAGGTGTGACTGGGCTTTAGCTTTTGCCCACAAGGTTCTGAGAAAACTGCAATTTCCCTAAAATTCCCACTAAGTCATCGGTCCACCAGAATCAGTCGTGCAACTAACCTTGTTTTCGAATCAAGATGACGTGCATTTGGGTTGGGTCAATTGACGATCCATGGACTTAGCGTAATGATGGAGAGGCCCTCACACCCAATCACCACAACGCCCGCTCATGTCTCAGGGGTGCTCTAGGGATCAATGTAGGGATCAACATGATCAAGGTCCGGGTTCATCCCCCCAGGTGTCGCCACTTCAGTCCCGTGGCTTCATGTTCAAAGATAAGAGGCGACGTGTAGTTCCAGCTATGCATACTGAGCGATCTGCGAATCAATATTCAATCTACATATATGGGCAAGATGACTGCTCCTTTTTAATTTTACACGTTGCTTGTGCTCTTTGCTTGTTTTGTAAATTAACATGTTGTAGTCATAGTATATGCTGAGTGCTTTGTAACTTAAGATATTCTTATATATAAGAGTCATTCTATAAAATTGGGCACAAAAGTGTGACATGGAAACCAAAAGTGAAAACCTTCCAAATAATAGCAAAAAAACCTTCCAAATAATAGCCTAACCCAAATGTCCTATGAAGATTTGTGTGTTGTGCATATGTCAGAGTTGACAAAAGTGAAATTCACATTTTGAATTAGATCTTATACAAATTGAGCAATACATTAATATCACTCGTGCAACATGAAAATCAAAGACACATCCAGAACGTCATTTTAACATATACAACATAATCAAACAAGATTTGATTGATTATTCTCAAGCAGACATGGTTATGACTTATAAGAAAAAAGTTGAAAACAAAGTTGAAAAAAGGTTTGGCTACAGGCAGAGTGTAAATGTGTAAATTTTCACTTTTTCACATTAGCACAAAATCATATAAGTAAACTTTTAATTTCGTTCTCTGGATAGCTTCAATAAATGTACTATTGCTAACATACTTAATACACGTGGTGTTCTCTGTGGCGGAGTGGTTAGAATGTCTGACTTTTTTCTAGGTCGGACTTCTAATCTGAAGGTCGGTGGTTCGATTCCCCATGCCCCCATCTCTGCCAATTTGGATTTCCACAGCTGTGTATAACTTACAGCGTCATCAAAGGCTGGTTGCTCTCATACCATGTCTATGTGGTGTGGGAGGTTAAAAATCCCTTGGGTCGGTAAAAGTGTAGGCTCAGGCTTTCTATCGACAAACTGTCTAATGGTGAAAACAAGCCTATTCAGGCTTATCCATGATAGGCAGTATAAATCTTCAACAACAACAACAACAACAATAATTATTTGGCTTGCAATCAATAAAAGAAAGAACAAATTATCAGCATCGTAACATGGAAACCAAATATGTGGTGCCCAGTTTTAAAGAATGACCCATGAACATATTACAGGAGTACTTATGCTCTTCTTTGTCAACTAACATATTGTAGCAGTAAATGCTACTCTTTGTTTTGTCCCGGAACATTCTATCGTAGTAACTTAGACTGTACTTAGGAAATGAATGTATTGTAATAGTAAGTTCTCCTTTGATGTTTGGAAATTACCAAATTTTAGTAGGGAATTCCTTTTTTGTTTTAGATCAGCCCGAAGAGGATATATAAGTTAATCTGTAAGTTAATCTTAGGTCATATCAGCATGGGTACTGAATTGTAACAGTGCACACTCTTGGCCACTTCCTGGGGTGCTGCCCCATTTGATGACCAGGCCACCGGCACCATGATCCAATATCCCACACAGTCACACTATCCTGACACCGAGCTAACCAGTCCTTGTCCTATCCTATTAATGCTGAGCGCCAGCCTAGGTAGCGACACTTATCAATGTTATACGTGATCGGTTTGACTTGGCTGGGATTCGAAACTCCCAAATTTCCACATGAAAAGCCTGGACTTTACCAATTCGGCGACCACATCGGGTGGAAGGAAGAAGGAGGTGAGCGAAAATAGGGGCAGTGAGGATCATGTTAAGCCGCACTGCTGTCTCACCGTCACTGCCACCGGAGAGCTGAGATGGCTATCTGTGTGATGGTGACATTAGTGTCCCCTTATCTACAACCACAGGTGATCAACTATGGCTGCTGCACACCGGACGGGAAAATAAAGTGGGTTGACCTCCCACTTCCTGTGCGGCAAGTCGTGGATTCAAAGACTGGCCGCGTCAAAGCATTGACTTAAAAGTGAGATAATCTGATGAGTTTCTGCAGTTTTGCTTAGACGAGAATCCCAGCTGGATTATAGTCATCTAAGATACTGTAGATTTAAGGAGCTGATATTTTAAGGGGTTAATTTAGAGATAGTTGAAGGGAAGACTTGCATTAAAAACCAAGTGATTAAAAGAGGAAATGTAAAAATAAAACATTTTGGAAATCACCTAGTTTTTTTATTCAAGATGGCAGGACTGTGGGATCAGTTAATACTCGGTGATAACAAAAAAAAAAAAACGTTTTCGATTAAAGATGACGCTAGTGTGGGATCGGTTAATAACGCACAATTAAAATAATGAATGTAAATAAAAATAAAATGACTCAGTTTTGGATTAATGATGATGCGAGTGTTCTCTGTGGTGGAGTGGTTAGAGTGTCTGACTTTTTTCTAGGTCGGACTCCTAATATGAAGGTTGGTGGTTTGATTCCCCGAGCCCCTATCTCTGCCAATTTGGATTTCCACTGCTGTGTATAACGTACAGCGTCATCAAAGGCCAGTTGCTCTCATCCCATGTCTATGTGGTGTGGGAGGTTAAAAATCCCTTGGGTCGGTAAAAGTGTAGACTCGGACTTTCTATCGACAAACTGTCTAATGGTGAAAACAAGTCTATTCAGACTTATCCATGATAGGCAGTATAAATCTTCAAGAACATTGGTTAATACTCCGTGATCGGAATAATAAATAGAAAAAAACCCACCCAGTTTTCGACTCAATAATCATCATCATCATGCTGTCGGTCGCGATGTGACAAAGACTGCTTTCATTACTTGACTGCCGCTCTCCATTTAGCTCTCTGCTGTGAGAGTGATGTCCCTGAGTCGGTCTTAATGTCTCTCAGCTTCAAGTTTCTCTTTATGGTATGTACATTTCATGAAAGCTGCCTGCAAAAGTGTTGAAGTGCTGCTGGCTTTTCCAAGTTACCAGCGGTACTCTCTCGGCGAGCAAATAGAGGTTTCACACCGGCAAGAACATGTCCAGACAGGCGCAATACTATTTGTCCCTGCAGTGACTGGTCGGGAGATGTTGTTGAGTTCCATACATCAACCGCCCTTGATGCTGCCACAGTGACATGGTTTTCTGTTCAGGGTTTGCTCCCTTAGCCTTCGGTTCTGTCAAGAACCTGTACCACAAGGCAGTGGTTTACAACTCTGCAGGTCAGGGGCGTCAAACTCCCTGAGGTATTGCAATACCTGCATACCCAAACTTGACTCAATATGGCACAAGTATAAAGTCTGTGATTGAACGAATACATGTAAAACACATTATTTTGTTTGGTTGAAAAGTCCGAGACTTTCAAGTTTCTGTCAATTTCTGAGATAAATAGAATAGGCTCATCGCTATAATCTACTTTATTTTAGTTTGAAGTAACTTTTATTTTAAATGGCTACTTTTTTTAGATATTTGAAATGTGAATATGACGAATTAGTTTTGGCAAGCGCGCCAATACTCTGACACCATAGGCAGTCTACAGTAACAGACAGTAACAGATCCTATTAAATTGGCTCCGTATTCTGTTCTATGTGGTGACAAATGTTTGATTAAAGCTGCAGAGCCCGATGCAGCATCATATTTGTCAAAACGAAAACATTTACTGATTTGATTGTACATAATGAACTTCAATACTGGCACACTTAAGCATTTGTTGCCACCTACAGTGGCATATACTGAGTCACTTTCATAGAACGTGTTATTGCATAAGCCTATGGTGTCAGAGTCTTGGCGTGCTTTCCCTAATTAATTTGCCGCTGTCACTTCAAATATCTCCAAATTTAGCCATTTAAACTAAACGTTTCTTCAACATGAAGTAAAGTAGAATATAAAGACCGATCAAATGTATTTATCTCAGGAAATTGCAGAAATTAAAAACCATTGGAGTGTGCCACTTTAAGTGCATTATTATCTAAGTGGGATATGTAGAATAAAATCTAGATAATTTTTTTGGTTTGACAAATGTTGATGTATTAATCAGACTATGCAACTTCAAGCAGCGTTGAAAATGCCCTTGAGTGCATCTTGAAGCCACTCTTTCGGCACTCTTTCGGGACTCAGCCGGATGAGAGTCCGTGATCCCCAGACCCGCGTCCTGGTCAGCACTCCCCCATCACTCTCCGCCCCCTATAGACACTGATAGAGGGCGCTCTCGGCGTTTGATCCCCTGGGTTAGGGACGCTGGTTTCACCAATGAACCCTCGCCCGCATAATCCTATGCTGTGCATGTTATATATGCAGCGTCCCGGTCGCGTTGGGTTAAAGATTCACCGAGAAATTTAAAATAAAATGTTCAATGTGAAACCAGACAATATGCAAAATGTTTAAAAGGAGTAAACAATAAAACAAACTAATATACATCTAATGTCATTATTGCGGCGCATACCGGACGCGGTACAGCGACGGCTTCCCATCCGGATGGTCGGGGTTCGAATCACGACCGAGTCAAGCCAATGACTTATATCATTGATATCTATCACTACCTAGCCTTGTACTTGACATTAATAGGATAAGACAAGGACTGGTTTGCTCAGCATCAGGATAATACGACTGAGTGGGAAATTGGGTCATGCCACAAGCATCAGGATAGTGTTACTGAGTGGGATACCGAGTCATGATGTTAGCAGCCTGGTCCGCCAGTGGGGCAGGACTATATCATTGCCATGAGTGTGCAGAAGTCCCATCCTAATATGACGTAATATGACGTGTTAGCACGTAAAACAACAACAAACAAACAAGGATGTTGAGACGCAAACACAGCAACGCACACATCCGGATTTGATTTCGAGTTGCGGTGAGTGAGGAGGCTGTGGATTTGATTTCGAGTTATGGTGAGTGAGTAGGTTGTTGATTTGATTTCGAGTTGCAGTGAGTGAGTAGGTTGTGGATTTGATTTTGAGTTGTGGTGAGTGAGTAGGTTGTGCATTTGATTTTGAGTTGTGGTGAGTGAGTAGGTTGTGGATTTGATTTTGAGTTGCGGTGAGTGAGTAGGTTGTGGATTTGATTTTGAGTTGTGGTGAGTGAGTAGGTTGTGGATTTGATTTGGAGTTGCGGTGAGTGAGTAGGTTGTGGATTTGATTTCGAGTTGTGGTGAGTGAGTAGGTTATGGATTTGATTTTGAGTTGCGGTGAGTGAGTAGGTTGTAGATTTGATTTTTAGTTGTGGTGAGTGAGTAGGCTGTGGATTTGATTTCGAGTTGCGGTGAGTGAGTAGGTTGTGGATTTGATTTTGAGTTGCAGTGAGTGAGTAGGTTGTGGATTTGATTTTGAGTTGCGGTGAGTGAGTAGGTTGTGGATTCAATTCACTCGTGTCTTTGCGGGGGGGGGGGTGCGGGTGAAAATGGGAAATATCAAACCTAGAGCTGGATTCGAACCCACATCTCTTGCGTTCTGGGCCAGGGTCCTAACTGTAATGTATGTGTGTCACACCACCTAGGCTCCCTGATGCCACCACCCTACTCATTGCTACCCGGCTATGTGGCTCCTGGCCTGAGAGATCAGTGCAGACTACTACTGTAGTGAAATTCGGGATTCGAACCCACATATCTTGCATTCCGGGCCGGTGTGCTAACCATTACACCACCTAGGATCCCTGATGTCACGACCTTACCCACATGTAGCCGGTTATGCGGTTCCTGACCTGAGAGGTCAGTGCAGACGTCGTCTACTCTTGTGAAGTGTGAAGTTCACTGGGCGTCCATGGTGGAACACTTAGTTGTGCGAGGGCGGGTGTTTACAAAAAATGTATTATATATTTGTTATTTGCCAGAATAGAGTTGATTGTACGGCATTCCGCGTGAACCAAGGAATGCACACACCCATAAACTATGCAGCGCCACCCCGGGCTATGCATCAAGGGTAAGGGGACCAGACCATGGGGCATACCCTAAATCCCTGCTCCACACAATCTCCCAGCGGCCCTAATTACATTTAGGCGCCCCAGACACCCCCCAGCCCCAACAACCACACCCCGTCTACACCGCCGTTGGATTTGCAAAATTGGGGTCAGCGGAAAGAAGGAGGGATGCGGACATTTGACCACGACCTAAAAGAGCCCCCCCCCCCAACCACCCCAACTGCGGTCTATTTTTTTAAGGGGTCGGGGGTGGTTGTGGGCGGTTGGGATGGTGGTTACGAAATACGGGTTCAATCTACCGTGGGACTTGGCCCATTCCCGAACCACTTTGGGGGATCATGTAACGACAGAACCGCACCACGGCCGCGCCAGGGGAAAAGAAAAAAGGGCGGGAAAATGGGCTCAGAGTCGTCTGCTTTTGTTCCCATTCAGAGTGGATCAACTTCCGGTGGTGTAGCGAGAATAAGCGGGCCTCAAACGTTATCGATCTCATCTATGGGAGGCGGGGTGAGGGGAGGGGACAGGGTGAAGCGGGAAGAGACCATGAGAAGGGCAGGGGTGGGCGGGAGGGAGGACCAGGAGAGAAGGGAGATGGGGGGGGGGGAGGGGGCAGGAGGGGGGGGACCAGGAGGAAGGGGGATGGGTGGGGAGAGGGGGAGGGGGAGCAGGAGAGGGGGGACAGGAGAAGGGGGATGGGTGGGGGGAGGGGGGAGGGGGGAGCAGGAGGAGGGGGGGACCAGGAGGAAGGGGGAGGGTGGGGTGGGGGAGGGGGAGGGGGGAGGGGAGCAGGATAGGGGGGACCAGGAGAAGGGGGGATGGGGGGGAGCGGGAGACGGGAGGGGGAGGGGGGAGCAGGAGGAAGGGGGGGGTTGGGTGGGGAAGGGGTGGGCAGGAGAAGGGGATGGGGTGGGGGTGGGGGGGGGAGGGATAGGGGAAAGGGGGATAGGGCGGGGACGTGGAGAGGGGAGGGACCAGGAGAAGGGGGATGGGGGGGGGGGGGAGGGGGAGGGGGAACTGGAGAGGAGGGGACCAGGAGGAGGGGGGATGGGGGCGGTCGGAAGAGGGCGGGAACAGAAGGGGGATGGGGTGGGGGGAGGTGGGAGGTACCAGGAAAGGGGAATGGGGGCGGGTGTAGAGGGGAGGGAACAGGAGAAGGGGGATGTGGCGGGGGAGGGGGAGGGGGAGCAGGAGAGGGGGGACCAGGAGAAGGGGATGGGGTGGGTGAAGAGGGGAGGAACCAGGAGAAGGGGATGGGGGGGACGGAGAAGGGAGGGACCAGGAGAGGGGGATGGGAGAAGGAGACGGAGGAGTGACCTTGGCGGAGAGGGGAGTGTGGGGTGGGAGGGGAGGGGAGGAGAGGCGGAAGGGCGGGAGGGAGCCGCTGGGCACCTTTTGTGTGGGGCATGCGAGTCTACTCATGCGCAGTGAGTGAACGTGGAGCTCAGAGGGGAGAAAACATGGCAGCCCTGGAGGGATTACGTGGACGACGCCATCTTTGGGAGTGGCCGGCATCGGTCGCCCCACCTTGCGGGAGAGAGTGACTTGACTGCGGCGAGGCTATTGAAGCCATGTGTCAGGAAGGGCATGCGTGTACCGGACCCGAATGTGGCAGGACCAGCTGAGGAAGATTATCCGATCAATAGCCGCCTCATATCAGGCGAGAATTTTATTTCATATCACGGTATTGCAAATTAGAAAAATTAATCTGGAAAACAAACTATTATTTAAAAATGTCTGAGGATCTTTTGCTTTCTCGGTCAGGTTACTAAAATCTGATGCCGGTGATATCAGTAAACAAACAAATTGGAAAGTCCCCGATTTTACACCATAACACAAGTTTACAGAAATTATTGATAAAGGAAATCAATCCATATGGATTATGATGACTAGTGCACAGCGGCGAAAACAAGTGCATGCACTTAACCGTTATGAGCAGAACAAACAAACAACCACAACAACAACAAAAGTAAATCAAACAGCGTTTTTCTGAAGGCTGTCGTACATTGAGCGATATCTCAGTTGATTGTTATTTGCGAACTGCACTTCTAACTTTGTATCTAATGAACTCATTGCCTTCTTGAGACACAACACAACAAAGTGAAACGCTGGAGGCGGGCAGGGCACATTGTTGTTCACCATCTAAGACGAGGCACCCGCAATTTAGAATTGGTGCGAATCCCCGATCCCCGGGAATGTCGCGATGGGTACACGGTCTTTGTTGGTTGGTGTGGAACCTTTTATGGTGTGAGGCGGTTTTTAGGATCTTCTTAAAGTTGCATAGTCCGATGGTTTTGAATTTCTGTATTTTTTCTGAGATAAATATATTAGATCGATCACTAGTATCTACTTTACATTTGAGACTGTCTCAAAAGGTGCAAAGCAATATGGGACAAACCTTTGTCCATATTAACGATCAACACACTATCTACTTATGCATTTGCTCAGGATAAACTGATTTGTTTTTTACATGGTGTTTCATAATCCCAATAGAATACATATTGATTTGAAGCAAATGTCCTTGTGTTTTCAGTGAAGCCGTTTCTGTGCTGTTTTGTGTCAATCATTACTATGGACAAAAAAAACGAAGAGTTAGCACCTTTTGAGACAGGCTCATTTGTTCAAAGTTACTTATATTTTAAATGGTAAACTTTTCAGATATTTTGAGTGCAACCATGGAAAATTAGTTTTGGCATGCTTGCCAAAACTCTGTCGCCGTAGAGTTCTGCAGGAACAGGTTCTGATAAATTGACTCAGTATTGCCTTCTACACAGAAACAAATGCTTAATAAGTGCATCAGTATCCAAGTTAGATATGTTAAATCAAATCTAGATAATTGGTTTGGTTTTGAAAATTTTATATTTCATCGGACTATGCAGCTTTTACTCTCGGTAAAAGATGGTCAGGTCGCGCAGGACCTGGAGGGTGTCGGTGTTGGGTGTGCTTTGTTGCTTGCTCTTACTTCACCATGTTAAAGTTGCATAGTCCCATGATATTGTCGTGAGGATTATGAAAATGGGAAATATTGCGCCTAGAGCGGGACTCGAATCCACATCTCTTTGCATTCCGGTCCAGTGTGCCAACCATTACACCACCCAGGCTCCCCAACATCACCACACTACCCACGCCTACCTACCTGTCTATGTGGTTACTTGCCTGAGAGGTCAATGCAGACTACTACACTATCGAGTTCTGTCATTTTCTCAGATAAATATATTAAGTTGATCTATAATCTATCTTACCTTAGTTTGAAGTAACTTTGATATTTCAATGCAGGCATATAAATGCTTGAAGCTGCATAGTTAGAGAAATACATCAACTTTTTAAAAGCAAAACATTTCTCTAGGTTCTAACCGACATATCGTACTTTGATATTGGTGCAGTTATTAAGTATTTGCTGCTAAATAGAAGGGCGTACAAACTCAATTTAATAGAACTCGCTGGAGCTGAAGTTTTGACGACTATGCCAACAATTAATCGTTAATGCTTCCACTTCAAATATCGCGTAAGTTAATCATTTAAAATTAATTGTTTATGCTTCCACTTCAAATACCACATAAGTTAATCATTTTAAATTAATTGTTGGCATACTCGTGAAAACTTCAGCTTCAGCAGTAACGGGTTCTATTAAATTGAGTTTGTACGCCCTTCTATTCAGCAGCAAATACTTAATAACTGCACCAATATCAAAGTACGATATGTGGGTTAGAATCTAGAGAAGCATTTTGCTTTTAAAAAGTTGATGTATTTCTCTAACTATGCAGCTTTAAGTAAATAATATTTGTATAAAGTTAGGCTACGCTCTAGAACATAAGACACAACATCAGTATGGGTTGATCAGTTTAATACTAGACCTTGGCTAAGATAATTGCCTAGCCGATTACAAGTTTGAAATCCCGGTGCGCAATGGCCGAATAGCAGGGCGCAGGGCACCAACACGTGGTGGCACTGCAGTAGCGCACAGAGGAATCAACCAATTCGGGTCATGATAGGCCAATACACATATTAATCGTCGTTAAGTACCCGAACCTTACTGGGCAGTAATAATCAGCACAATAATAAGGATAGACCACTCCACCTTTTTATATAATGATAATAATTATCCTGTCTATAAATATTTATACTACCCAAAATGTGATGGATGAACATTCAACTCAGTCCATTTGCTATCTCTATTTTACACAGACAAGACTATATGTATCTGAATATTAAACATGAATATATATATACAAAGGAGACAATTAGAAGATAATGTGCATACATGTATGGGTTATAGAACAGGGGGATGTGGTTTATTGGTTGCTAATCGTTTAATGCAGTCTCGGCAACAAAGGCCCTCGATATTCACAGTGAAAAGTTAGTTGTATTAATTCTGTCAGTTTTATTAATCACATTTATATGCCTGCATTGGAATCTATGCAATAATCTTAAATGACCAGAATTGTGTCAAATGATAGAACAAATTATCTCTGGTTAAATTTTCAAATGGTTAGATTTACGTCAAATGGTGGCAACATTTAACTCACAAAACAAAGCTAAAATTACAGGCGGCGGTACAGCCAAGTTGTTCTTGGGAACTCTGAAGTTTGTTTGCGCTTTACGTTGGTAAAGGGGGTCTCGCATGCCATTAGCATTAGAACATTGTTGGCGCAAGGCCATGAAATTTACACATAAGAGCAGAACGGGTGTGAGTGGTATAGGGCCCGGTCACACAATGCACTTAGGGGATGGTTCTGCCTGGAGTCAAAATGGATGAGTCAGCAAATCATCGCCAATGAAACAGCGAGTGAGAACTATTTTGTCCCAACGAGAGTCAGCACAACACTGTGGTTGTTCTTCAATGCAAAGGGTGATATTATGTAAATTGTTACTTGCATACATTAATGGTTAGTTAGTTGTGATTGTTTAACACTGTCCCAGCAATAAAGGCAGTAACCACGGTGAGAAGCATCATATTCACAACAATAAGGGTCATATTCATGGCAAAATGCTAGCGGTATCTACTCTGTCAGTCTTATAAATCACATTTGATGCCTACATTGAAATTTATGCAAAATTTTGAAAGGTCAGATCTCTGTCGATGATGGCAATAAATAATCTGCGATGCACTTTTGAAGCGGTTAGATTTGTCTCAACTAATAGCAAAATCTAACTCACAAAAAAATAGCCCAAATTATAAAAGGCAATACAACCCAGCTGTTTGGATTATGAGAGGGATGAAACTAAGAAAAAGCATATTCACCAAAAGCTGCAAAACACAAACAATAGGCCTTCCTGAGTGGAGTCTTGCCAGTGGGTGTAGTGATAAAACTGAACCTTTTTAAAAACAAAAATGTTATTGAGGCTCTATTTATACTGTCCATAGCATATAAGCCCGGGTACCCAGGCTTGTTTTCAATGCTCGCCAGTTGTAGTGTTGGTGTTATCTTACCACACAGTAGCTGCTGATAAGGTATTTGACTGCCAGCATTTCAGTAGCAGATAGATAATTGGCTGGCATGGTTAGTAGCCTATGTTATTTTTTTTGGATTTTCTTGGCATATATGTATTTATTTGTCTACTCTCATTACTAGAATAGCCTACTCCTATTTACATATTGTATGTAGCTGTGTGGTGTGTTATCTGGCTACTTTTGGCATGGTTACCTTCCATTGGGTGTCTCGTTTGTGGGCCATGACATATCACATGCCCCTTTGCAGTGCAGCTTAGTGGGGATTTCCTAGCCTTATTTTGCACAGATCTTTTTTGTAAGTTTTTAGGTCAGGAATTTGTCATTCCTTTACCATTTGGCAGCCATTTCCAGCATGCTTCTCTCATGAGCTTTTCTTTGGCTTCTGGTCTGCTTTAGTAGTGGCACATTATTTGCTCTAGTAGCCCTTTGTGGTTTTGTTAGGAGTTTATTGTTTTGACTATAGCTATATGCTAATGTTTTCAAATGAATTATTTTCCTATTTTCTAGTAATTTCACTTTGGTTCTTTTGTGTATGTAATAGGTGGGGTGCAGTTTGTCTACTCTTAGACTGATTTGTAGGGCTCTGTTCTGCAGTGTTTGCAGTTTATTTAGTAGTTCTTTTCTCGCAGCCATGTAGTTTACATCTCCATAGTCAAATTAGGGGAGCACCATGCCCTTGAAGATTTTTATTTACATTTTTTGTGTCATGTAGTCCCTTAGCTTTGCAAATAGCCACATTTTGTGGTTTACTTTTTGTATAATTTTATTTATACATAGGTTGTAGTTTAGTTGGCTATCCAACTCAAGGCCTAGGTATTTGTAATGATTTACATTTGATATTCGTCCATGATATTTTCATCATCCTTCGATAAGTCCACATCATTTAAGATGTGGACTTATCGAGGGATGATGAAAATATCATGGACAAAGAAGATCACCAACAAAGAAGTTCTCAGAAAAATTAAAAATAAGAAAAGCTTGTTTGCCACTATACAGACAAAGAAACTTATTTATTTTGGCCACCTCATTCGTCAGAGTTCAATATACCGTACATTGTTGGAAGGGAAGGTGAATGGCAGCAGAGGGAGAGGGAGACCAAGAACATCATGGTTTACAAATATTTCACAGTGGACAGGCTTGAATTATTCACAGTCTATCAGAACAGCACACCATCGGGACAAGTGGAGAACCATTGCAACCAACCCTCGACTAGAGGACTCAACTATTGATTGATGATTCGTCAGCAAAGAAGTTGTTCTTCCTATGCCTATGATGTGGACAACTTTAAGACACGATGAGTAAATGCACCCTCCTTAAGCCCCAGTCACAAATACCCGGATCAGGGGCCGGACGAGCCCCGGACTGCCATCCGGGGTGGTCCGGGGCGATCCGGGGTGATCCATGGCTCGTCCATGGCTCATCTGTAGCGACACCCCTTGATCCGGTCTGATCCGTGGCTCGTCCGGTGCCATTCGGGGTGAGCCCCGGATGTTTTAAAATGTTTAAAACATCCGGTGGGTCCGGGGGATTTTGCGATCCGGGCTCAATCCGGCCTGATCCGGCCTGATCCGGGGGTGGTCCGGGTATTTCGGGGGTGGACCGGGCGTGTCCGGGGGTGGTCCGGGTCATTTTGAGCCACGGTTTGACCCGGACAATCCCCGGACTATCCAGGAGTACCCCCGGCCTAGCCACGGACCCCTCCCGGACTGCCCCCGTAAGACCGGGGGTGATCCGGGATAGTCCGGGGGTGGTCCGGGATAGTCCGGGGGCAGTCCGGGGGTGATCCGGGGCAGTCCGGGGGTGGTCCGGGTTAGACCGGGGGTGGTCCGGGGCAGTCCGGGCCGTTGGGCCGTGGGTGGTCCGGCTCAAAATCCGGGGCTCGTCCGGCTATGTGTGACTGGGGCTTTAGGGATTAAACCTAGAATCCCCCAAACAGCACACATACCCCCCCCCCCCCTCCTTCGGCCCTGAATAAATCGACTGACTTCTACGAGTTGTGTCCGCAGGTAAAATTAAATATCACACCCCTACCAAAAAGAAAACCTTAATTGTGGCTAGCACTACATACACCCTCTCACTGAATCCGTTTAAATACTCCGAAAATAAATAGCCATAATTGTGAGTTGTAAATCTGTATTATTCTGACCGGAAATATGTCCTTAGTGCATGACACGGCGTAAAACTACTGATAATCAATCAAAATCACTCAGCTATCCCCCTAGCTGCTGCTAGGACGATAGACCCCCATTCTTCATTTCGTTCATATGCTGACCGACTAACACAAACTATTCCTACTATTTTCAATATAAACTACTTCTGGGTCAGGACCACATTTACGCACTCCTCCGTACTCCTTAGATGTTGCTAGGAGATTAAACCCCACATACACACTAACATTAGTTGTTCCTGCGATATTCACCATTATATAAACTAGTTCTCGGTCAGTGCCAACATTACACTCCCTCCAACTCCTTAGATGTTGCTAGGAGATTAAACCCCATATCCCTGATTCCTTTCACACACCGACTAACATTAGTTGTTGGTGCTATAGAGGGGGGTGTAATGACGTCACAAGACAACTTTTGGTGGCCATATTGGATGACATACAGAAGGCTTTTTTTAGTTTTGTGTTGTTGAAGATTTATACTGCCTATCATGGATAAGCCTGAATAGGTTTGTTTTCACCATTAGACAGTTTGTCGATAGAAACTAAGAAAGCCCGAGCCTACACTTTTACCAACCCAAGGGATTTTGAACCTCCCACACCACATAGACATGGTATGAGAGCAACCGGCCTTTGATGACGCTGTAAGTTATACACAGTGGTGGAAATCCAAATTGGCAGAGATGGGGGCATGGGGAATCGAACCACCGACCTTCAGATTAGGAGTCCGACCTAGAAAAAAGTCAGACACTCTAACCACTCCGCCACAGAGAACACCTGTAACTGCCTACATTGTGCTTATTTACTGATTAGTTGGTTTATTTGTCACTGTTTATTTGTCACTGTTTTGAGCAGTTTGGCCTCAGAAGTTGTTGCTAAAGTGCTGTAAGTAAACACATTCGATGTAAACTGCCCAGAACCTCCCAGAACACAAGAAAACTCTGTTTTACTGCAGCTGCATGCATTCACAACATGGTTAGGGAGCCTGCTTCTAATCCAAGATGGCCGCCTGCTGACCGCTGATTGCTAAGTAATGACGTCATGTGCACCCCCTCTATATTCACCATTATATAAACTAGTTCTGGGTCAGTGAGGTAAACACACTCCCTCCAACTCCAACGTAACCTGGTAACCAAGTCCGAGTCGGCGTCCGGAACTAATCGCTCTGTGTTTCCACCACTTCCCGCTAGGGGGCGCCTCGACAATGGCCGCCGTGCCTATTGAACCGGCACCCAGGAGACCCCAGTTTACCTCTTCCCGGACCCATGTCTGCGCATGCCCACTCACTCACACACACCCACACACACACCTACACACACCCACACACACACACACACACACACAGCCACACACGCGCACACATGCACACACACTGCCCATCCGACAGTGTGCTGGTCCCGCCGATAACCTCGACCCAGCCCCGGCCGGCAACCAGCATTAAGCCTCGCTATGAGCAGTAAAGCATCCACAGTCCCATGAGCACCCCCCCCCCCCCCCGCCACACACACAACCAGACACACAGACACACACCCATCACCCATAACTCCCTCCTCATCCCACAGAAGCACACATGCACACATGCACACATGCTTACCTCATCCCCCCACACACACATACACATGTTCACATCCATTAGACACACGTCCCCCACACAAACACACATACACACATCCATTACACACACCTCCCCCCACAGAAATACACATGCACACATGCACACATGCATCACACATACCTCCTCACCCCACACACATACACATGTACACATGCATCACACACACATCCCCCACACAACCACACATGCACATGCATCACGCATACCTCCCCCACACAAACACACATACACATGTACAGATGCATCACACATCCATCCCTCCTCATCCCACAGAAGCTCACATGCACACATGCATCACACATACCCTCTCCTCACCCCACACATAGACACATACACACAGACACACATACACACATACATACATACCCACAGATACACACCCATCATGCATACCTCCCTCCTCAACCCACAGAAGCACACGTGCATCACACATACCTCCTCCTCCCACACACATACACATGCACACATGCATCACACACACCTCCGCCCACACAAGCGCACATACACACACCTCCCCACACATACACACATGCATCACCCATACCTCCCCGCACACAAACACACATACACACATGCATCACACACACCTCCTCCCACAAAAACACACATACACACATGCAATGCACACCTCCCCCCACACACACATGCGCACATGCATCACCCATACCTCCCCCCACACAAACCCACATACACACATGAATGAGTCACACATACCTCCCTCCTCACCCCACACATAGACACATGCACACATACACGTATACACATACACATATGCACACATGCATCACTCATACCTCCTCCACCACACATACACATGTAAACATGCATCACACACCTCCCGCGACACAAACACACATACACACATACATCATGCATACCTCCCTCATCACCCCACACATAGACCAATAAATACATACACATATACGCACATACACACATGCACACATGCATCACACATACATCCCTCCTCACATACACACATGCACACACACAGTACACACACCTCCCCCACACAAATACACATGCACACATGCATCACTCTTACCTCCGTCCTCAGGGCACACATATACACATGCACATATGCACACATACACACAGGAACACATCCACACACATATACACACAGACACACATGCATCACACACACCTCTCTCACCTCACGCACAGACGCACAGACACGCATACACACAGACACACATACATTACACATACCTACCTCCTCCACACATACATACCCAGACACCCACAGACACATATCCACACTGACACACAGGTACACATACACACATACATCACACATACCTCCCTCACACCACACACACCCTCACACCTCCACCACCATGCACCCCCCCCCACCTCCCTCTCAGTCATGCCCCACAACCCACTCACTTCTCTCCCACACATCACCCACACCCACGCCCACACTTCCACTCTCCCCCATAACCGCACACCCACCCTCACACACACACACACATCTCCACCCCCTTCCCACTCACTTCCTGTTGTCATGCGCCTCGCTGTGAAAATATGAGATCTACTTCCTGTCAGTTCAGATACTGGCCTCCACATTTAGGGAGTCATCCCACAACAGCACCACCCCTCCCTCCCCGCATACGCACACAAACACGCACACGCACACGGACCACGGAAAGCCACTCCGTCCCGCCCTCCTCCCAAACCCTCATGTGACCCTGGAGCAGACGACCATATAAAAGACGGTCATGAAATCCGACCGGAGCTGGGTGAGTTTAGAAGTCGTCTGCTTTGGTGAAATGTCACTGGCTCGTGCTGCGTGCCAATGATCACGCACATTATATCATTGCAGTGGGTATTTTATCCGTTATGAGCAGGGTAAATATATTCATCACAACAACGCTATACGCACGTCTCTGTATGTGCATGTGTGTGGGTATGTGCATATATATTTATAAATTGTCGAAATGAAACGAAATGACAAAAGACTTATTCAGCAGAATAAACATATTTACCAAAACAAAATAAACGAGAAGGAAAACCTGGGACTTGGATGGGACTTAATTTATATCCACACATTAGACCGGGCGTGGTGGCCGAATCGGTGAAGCGCGGACCTTGCGTGCGGAAGGTCGAGAGTTCGGTTCCCATTTGAGTCAAATCATTGACTTATACAATTTATAATGTGACTGAGTGGGATATCGGGTCATGGTGCTGGCGGCCTGTTCTTCCAGTGGCACAGCACTATAATGTCGCCATGAGTGCGCACTGTCACATGCCAGTACCCGTTCTTATATGACCTTAGATGTTGCTAGGACGTGAGACAACAGCAAACTAACAAAGTTCAACCTACGTAAACACAGAGAACTCATCAGACTCATTCAGTCAAGGCCCTGTCACACTACGACGCTTCTCCCGGCGATCCGTCAGCGTAGAAAATAAAATCTTGCGCGTCGAGAAACGTCAAAGATCGTGGAAATATGGTGAAATTGGACGTTGCCACAGCGTGTCAGTAGCATGTTGGTAGCGCGTGGCCAACGTTGTGGTAACGTATATCGGCGCTTTCTCTCTGTGTGTGTGTCTGTGTGTGTGTCTGTGTGTGTGTGTCTCTGTGTCTATGTGTGTGTCTCTGTGTGTGTCTCTGTATGTGTCTCTGTCTGTGTCTCTGTCTGTGTCTCTGTCTCTGTCTGTGTCTGTGTCTCTGTCTGTGTATCTGTCTGTGTGTCTCTGTCCGTGTCTCTGTCTGTGTCTCTGTCTGTGTCTCTGTCTGTGTCTCTGTCTGTGTCTCTGTCTGTGTCTCTGTCTGTGTCTCTGGCTGTGTCTCTTTCTCTGTATGTGTCTGTGTCTGTGTCTCTGTCTCTGGCTGTGTGTGTCTCTGTGTCTCAGTGTGTATGTGTATGTGTCTCTGTCTGTGTCTCTGTCTCTGGCTGTGTCTCTGTCTGTGTATCTGTGTGTGTGTCTCTGTCTGTGTCTCTGTCTGTGTATCTGTCTCTCTCTGAGACACAGAGCCATAGACACACAGAGACACACACAGATACACCGAGACACAGAGGCACACACACAGACACAGAGACACAAAGACATACACACACAGACACACACAGACTCAGACACACAGAGACACAGAGACACACATACAGACACAGATACACAGAGAGAGACACAGCCAGAGATACAGACAGAGAAAATATACAGAGACACATACAGAGACAGACACAGAGACACAGACAGAGACACAGATAGAGACAGACACAGAGACACAGACAGAGACACAGACAGAGACACAGACAGAGACACAGACAGAGAGACATACAGAGACACATACAGAGACATACACAGAGACACAGACAGAGACATGGAGACACAGACAGAGACAGACACAGAGACACAGACAGAGATACAGACAGAGACACATACATAGACACATACAGAGACAGACACAGATACACAGACAGAGACACGGAGACACAGACAGAGACATACACAGAGACACAGACAGATACACAGACAGAGACACAGACAGAGACACAGACAGAGACACATACAGAGACACAGACACAGAGACACAGACAGACACATACAGAGACAGACACAGAGATACAGAGACACAGACAGAGACACAGACACAGAGACACACACAGAGACACAGACACACACATAGAGACACAGAGACACACACACAGACACCCACAATCAGCTATCTTATTGCAAATCCTGCTACCACCATCCACCACCAAGAGCACATCCCATGATTAAAGATCATACCTCTGCTCGAAAATCCCTTGGGATAACTGGTGGAAGGACACAAAGAAGAATTGTGCTTTTATTGTTGTTACTAAGCTGGTTATGGGTGGTTTATGGCACTTTTATTGTCGTTACTAAGCTGGTTACCGGGTGGTTCAGTAGTGTTTTTTTGTGCATTTATTGTCATTACTAAGCTGGTTAACTGGTGGTTCAGTAGTGTTTTGGTGCTTTTATTGTCATTACTAAGCTGGTTACCGGGTTGTTCAGTAGAGTTTTACTGCTTTTATTGTCATTACTAAGCTGGTTACCGGGTGGTTCAGTAGTGTTTTGGCACTTTTAATGTCATTACTAAGCTGACTACCGGGTGGTTCCTTAGTGTTTTGGCACTTTTAATGACATTACTAAGCTGGTTACCGGGTGGTTCAGTAGTGTTTTGGTGCTTTTATTGTCATTACTAAGCTGGTTACCGGGTGGTTCAGTTGTGTTTTGGTGCTTTTATTGTTGTTACCAAGCTGGTTACCGGGTGGTTCAGTATTGTTTTGGCGTTTTTATTGTCATTACTAAACTGGTTACCTGGTGGTTCAGTAGTGTGTTTGCGCTTTTATTGTTGTTACTAAGCCAGTTAGGGGTGGTTAATTGTCCTTTTCTTGTCGTTACTAAGCTGGTTACAGGTGGTTCACTAGTGTTTTGGTGCTTTTATTGTTGTTACTAAGCTGGTTACGGGTGGTTTATTGCACTTTACGTGTCGTTACTAAGCTGGTTAATTCTGCTTTTATTGTCGTTACTAAGCTGGTTACCGGGTGGTTCAGTATTGTTTTGGTGCTTTTATTGTTGTTACTAAACTGGTTACTGGGTGGTTTATTCCCCTTTTATTGTTGTTACTAAGCTGGTTACGGGTGGTTTATTGCACTTTTATTGTCATTACTAAGCAGGTTACCGGGTGGTTCAGTATTGTTTTGGTGCTTTTAATGTCATTACTAAGCTTATCACTGGGTGGTTCAGTAGTGTTTTGGCGCTTTTATTGTCGTTACTAAGCTGGTTACGGGTGGTTTATTGCACTTTTATTGTCGTTACTAAGCTTATCACTGGGTGGTTCAGTAGTGGTTTGGCGCTTTTCTTGACGTTACTAAGCTGGTTACTGGGTGGTTCAGTAGTGTTGTGGCACTTTTATTGTCATTACTAAGCAGGTTACTGGGTGGTTCAGTATTGTTTTGGTGCTTTTAATGTCATTACTAAGCTGATTACCGGGTGGTTTAATAGTGTTTTGGCACTTTTACTGTCATTACTAAGCTGGTTACCGGGTGGTTCAGTAGTGTTTTAGTGCTTTATTGTCATTACTAAGCTGGTTACCAGCTGGTTCAGTAGTGTTTTGGCGCTTTTATTGTCATTACTAAGCTGGTTTGCAGCTGGTTCAGTAGTGTGTTGGCGCTTTTATTGTTATTACTAAGCTGGTTATGGGTGGTTCATTAGTGTTTTGGCGCTTTTATTGTTGTTAATACACTGGTTACTGGGTCGTTCAGCTGACTTCCAGTTCAATCCTCCAACCGGTCCCAGGACATATTCACCACAGGTCAGTGAATGGCAAGAATGACGACAATGATGAGGGCTCCACCTCCCCTCCTCCCACCCTGTCATCAACCGGAAAGCTTAGGCCACTAGGGGAGGTGGGAGGGGCGAGAGGGGAGGGTGAGGGGTTGGGGGAGGAGGGAAGGGGTGGTACAGAGGAGGGGAAGGGGGCAAGGGTTAGCAGAGAGGGTCGCGGGGGAGGCGGAGGTGTCTCTGATGGCGCCATTGAGAAGAAGTAGGATTAATTATTTATTTTTGTGTTGGCTGTGTCCCTGTTTATTGTACCAGTGCCCGCTTGATCGCCGTCGTCCTGGGTGGAACGCAGGGAAAATGGTGGGAAGCAGCCATCAACCACTTCCGGTAGCGTCCGTGTTAGGTGTGAGTTTCAGTAGTGGCTAAAGTGCATGGTCCGATGAAGCGTCAACATTTCAAAACCAAAACAATTATCTAGAGTTGATTCTACATTGCTGACTTAGATACTCGGGCACTTATTAGTGCATTGCCTGCATGTATGTATGTAATTGTAAGCATTACATGACTCTTTAAAAGACTTACAATTCAAGGGGGACCAGTGTAGTAGTCTTTACTGAGCTCTCAAACAAGGAGCCACATAGACAGGTAGGCGTGGGTAGAGAGGGTGGTGATATCAAGGAGCCTAGGTGGTGTAATAATTAGCACATTGGCCCGGAATGCAAGAGATGTGGGTTCGATTCCCGCTCTACGCACAATATTTCGCACTTTCATCACATTGAAGCCGGTGTCTAATATTTACTGTTACAAGAGATGATACAGTCCAGGGTCTTTGGCTCCCAAGACAATTGTTATCTGACTAAGAATAGTAAGATATTAGAGTTGGTTGGCAAATGTTTGTCAGTTCCATGCTGCAATGAGTTCCATAGAAAAAAACCTTACCTATCTCCAAATAAATGGCATGCTATTGTAATTGCTGTACTCGGTGAAGCGATACTCTACAGTTATCATATTATTCTGGTTCAGTTCTGCGTTCCGTCGACTTCTACTAACAAACCTTTCATCATGCTCTCGGTCGCGATGCCACAAAGACTGCTTTCATTACTTGACTGTCACTCTCCACTTCATTTCATGAAAGCTGCCTGCAAAAGTGTCGCAGTGCTGCTGGCTTTTGCAAGTTACCAGCGACACTCTCTCGGGGAGCAAATAGAGGTCTCACACCGGCAAGAAAATGTCCAGACAAGCGCAAAACTATTTGTCCCTGAAGTCGCTGGTCAGGAGATGTTGGGAGTTTATCAACCTACCTTGATGCTGCCACAGTGACATGGTTTTCTGTTTAGGATTTGCTCCCTTAGCCTTCGGTTCTGTCAAGAACCTGTACCACAAGGCAGTGGTTTACAACTCTGCAGGGCAGTGGCGTCAAACTCCCCGAGGTATTGCAATACTTGCATACCCATAATATCTGACAAACCTTTGCTACCTGTAAATTACTATATATACTATCCCAATTCTGAAAGCAGTACTCCTTGATCTATTAAGCTATTAGGTTATTAAAATAGCACTGGGTGTATAGCTATGGCCTTGATTGGAAGGCCAAATCGCTATGAACCCTGGCTCGCTCCCTACAGTGAAGTTGTGATTTCGAATCCCGACTGAGGCAAATTAATGTCTCACACAATTTATACATGGTGCTACCGAGTCTGGTGCTCGGCACAAATAGGATAGGGCAGAGACTGGTTTCTTCACTATCAGGATAATGTGGGTTATGAGCTCATGCTGCCAATGGTCTGGTCTCCCTGTGGGGCAGCACTATGAAGTCACCATGAGTGTGCACCGTCACAAAGCGGTATCGACCCTGATATGACCTTAGTTGTTCACAAGAAATAAAACCCCAACAAACAGACTTATATAAATGTAGTATGAACACGAATGCCTCTGTGTTGAAAACAATTATTACTCAGCTGAATTAAACAGTTTCACCCGAGTAAAATGAACCTTTCAGTCGCCTCAGATGCAGACAGTGAGCACAGACCTCGTCCTTCTCTCAGACATTCACAGAACAGGCGCTCGGGATGTAAGCGCCATATCGTGCAATACCTGCCTCGTCCTCAGGCAGTGCTCCGATTGGGATGCGGGTGACTTTGAGCTACTATTGCCCTTTCGGCGCCCTCAGCTAATAGGCAGGACGTCATGGTTTGTGCTGCCCTTTGCCGAGCAAGCAATGCACGTCTCCATGGAAACCGCACAATGCGCGCGCACCAGCGTCCCTGTGACCCCGTCCGGGTAACCATTAGCCAACCTTTGCACATTTGTCTGTGTTGGTTCATGTTTCATTCGTTAGGGGCTAGACGGAATGGCCGAATGAGTTGAGCGTGCGTCTCTCATTTTGGTAGGTCGTGGGATTCAAACCGTGGTCGAGGCAAACCGATTACTTAAAAATGTATACTCGTTACCTCCTAGCCAGATGTTCTGCATTATTATGATAGGGCAATGACTGGTTGGCTCAGTGGTGGGATAATGCGACTGAGTGGGATATTGGATCCTGGTGCTAGCGGCATGGTCTCCCAATTGGGCAGCAGTATAAAGTTGCAATGAGTGCGCACTGTCGCAAGTTGGTGTCCATCCTGATATGGCCTGAGATGTTGCCAGGATGCAAAACTCCAAACTCCAACAAAAAAACAACCAAGCATTCGTCAGAATATCTCAAATATAAAAGTCATTGGTTTGACTCGACTGGGAACGGATCTCCCAACCTTCTGCACGCCAGGCGCGCGCTCTACCGATTAGGCCAGCGCGCTCGGTGCCTATTCTGCAGAGACTACATATAAATAATATATGAGCCCTAATTCAGAAGGGAATACATACCCTTTTGGAGGAGGTGGTGGGACTAATGTATGTCTCCCTGAGAGCATAACGAGGGGAGAGTTGGACTGATTGTCCCTGGTGGAAAACTACTAGCTTCTGAGCGACTAAGATGAATGAGGTCATCTTTCCCATCCCTGCAATTATTTGATTTCTTTGTCTTCAAGTGGTTTTATTTCCCTGAATAAAATGGCAGTGCTGATGTACAGGTATATGCCAATATATGCTAAGCACAATTATAACAATATAGATGGATAATTACGAATAAAATAAGAACAGTTTGATATAAATGAGGAGTAGAGCATGAGATGAGAGAAGACATAGGTGTAGATAGAGGTAGCTGAGTTGGACTAGCATGGCTTAGTAATGGTATCATATAAGGTAAAATAATAACAAAGAATTGGTGATCGTTCCCGCCCACGCCCGCATCTGTATTCCTTTAATTTGAATTTGTGTTTAATCTGTTAAAAATGCGTCGGGCTAGCAGCAATTCAAAGTTTGTATCAATTTTTAAGTCATTGGTTTGACTTTGACTCGGCTCGAGTTCGAACCCAGGATTTTGAATCCCAGGACCTACCAGAATGGGAGTCAGGTGCTCAACTCATTCGGCTATCGCGTATGGTTACCTATTCTGTCTACTTCAAAAATAAAAAATAAAAATAAAAGCCGCCCACCCTGCCCGGATCTTTATTTCAAAAGGACAATCATCAAAATAGTTTACATTTACCCTATTGGTCGGTGAACGTATTTCATTGTAATGTTATTCACGTTAATGTGGATTTTGTTATCAGTGCTAGAATATCAGCATTCTCGTCACAAACATATATAATTATATGCATAAGTAATTGGCAATAAGTGACAAGAACGAAGCAGTATGAGATCAGCTACAAGAAGTTCCACCGAGCCAACTCAGTGGAACCTAACAGTACAATACATCAGTATGAGATCAGCTACAAGATGTTACACTGAGACAACTCAGGGGAACCTAAGAGTACAATAAATCAGTATGATATCAGCTACAAGATGTTACACTGAGAGAACTCAGTGGAACCTGACAGTACAATAAATCAGTATGAGATCAGCTACAAGATGTTCCAGGGAGCCAACAGAGTGGAACCTAACAGTACAATAAATCAGTATGAGATCAGCTACAAGATGTTACACTGAGACAACTCAGGGGAACCTAAGAGTACAATACATCAGTATGAGATCAGCTACAAGATGGTCCACTGAGACAACTCAGTGGAACCTAACAGTATAATACATCAGTATGAGATCAGCTACAAGATGTTACACTGAGACAACTCAGTGGAACCTAAGAGTACAATAAATCAGTATGAGATCAGCTACAAGATGTTACACTGAGACAACTCAGTGGAACCTAACAGTATGCTACAAGATGTTACACTGAGACAACTCAGTGGAACCTAACAGTACAATAAATCAGTATGAGATCAGCTACAAGATGTTACACTGAGACAACTCAGGGGAACCTAAGAGTACAATGAATCAGTATGAGATCAGCTACAAGATGTTACACTGAGACAAATCAGTGGAACCTAACATAAATTATAAATGAGCATAGTACTAAGGTTATTCAGTCGTATTCGACACACATGAGTTGGTTAGTGGTGTAATTTAACCACCACAGCCTAACCAGGGTTCCAGCTCAGTCTCAGCTAGTCGACAAACATGGCCGCCGTACTGGCGTCGGCCATCTTGCTTAAAAGTCTATAATAAAATAAATTGCCGAAATCCAGCGTCGAATAAAAATCGACACACACAAACATATTAAAACTAGAAATATATTGTTGCTTTGCTGTCGTGTTCCTAGCATTACAGCCTCAGGGAAAAGGTAAAATTCGACAAACATGGCCGCTTCCCGCCAGCTATGCCTCTCTCCGCCATGTTGGTTCTTGAAATATATGTCTATTTGTGTCGTACGTCGAAGTTATAATCGACACACACAAGCATAATTATAAATTATTTTATATGTAAATTTCCGCTTGCTGCCTCACAAATCGACCCACATGTTCTCTAGCCGTATCTCATCGACAACCACGACGGCTACGCCCCTCTCCGCCATCTTGCTTTTCGTCGATAGATTCAAGCAAACCGACACACATGATAATGAATGTAATAAATAAAGCTTAGCTCACGACACAGACATGGTTGAAGCTCCTCTCCTTGTTAGTAGCAGGTAGTTCATTCAGGACGTAAGAACACAGGTAGCCAGTAGACTGTGTCTTCCAAGCTTCCAAGCTTCCAAGTAGAAATAGGTGTGTAGTGTGCCAAGCAAACAGCAGAAGTGAGGAGTGTAGAAGGTGGGGGGAGGGGAAGCAGCAAGAAGAGTGCTGGCCCGCAGCAAATATATATCATGGAGAAGAAATAATCATGAAGTCATAGGATAATAAATAATATTATAAGATCATAGGATAATAAATAATATTATAATAACCTCACCCGCCATTTTATATTTATATAATAGATTATATTGCACATAAAGGAACAGAGTACAGTACAGAACAAATGCAATACAATAGTGGGATGAGTAAATATTCTCTGGCTAGTAAAATCAGCCCTTGCCTAAATATAAGAAAAGAATCCGCAGGTGTGAGTGGCGGATTTACGCACCCGGTAGGGAGAAGCACCGGTGGTGGCACCACCAGTCATGAGCATGGAAGCGGAGGAGGCAATATATAGAATAATCGGTACAATACATAATAATAATAATACTAATAATAATACTAATAATAATACTAATAATACTAATACTAATAATACTAATCCTAATACTAATCCTAATACTAATACTGATACTAATACTAATACTAATACTAATAATAATACTAATAATACTACTAATACTACTACTAATAGTAAAACTAATAATAATAATACGAATAATAATACTAATAATACTAATAATACTAATAATACTAATAATAACTAATATTACTAATAATACTAATAATACTAATACTAATAATAGTACTACTACTACTACTATTAATACTACTACTACTACTAATAATAATAATAATAATAAAAATAAAAATAATAATAATAAAAATAATAATAATAGTAGTATTATTATTATTATTAGAATTAGAATTATAATAATTATAATAATTATAATAAGTATAATAATTATAATAATAATAATAATACTAATAATAATAATAATAATAATACTAATAATACTATTAATAATTATAATAATATTAATAATTATAATAATATTAATAATTATAATAATAATAATAATACTTCCCTTCTGAGCCTTAAGACTCAGATCATATTAATATCTTATACATCACATATATAATTACTTACTTTCTGCAGCACACAGTCCTACACTACGGGTTTAATTCAATTTTATATTTGATTTGCATAATGCATAATATGAATTATGTATAAATATATGGATATACTTCTCCGACAGCTGGTGGGGAGGTGTGGGAATAATAATAACAAATATATCTTCTCCCACAAATTTATACTCGTATAATGCGATATACATCACGTAGATATAATACACTTCTATATAGTTTAGTCGCCAAGTTGGCCTTCACCTTGAGGTTCCCGCGAAACAACCTTGCCTGAGGAGCAAGTGCAACCTATGCACGTGGTGCTGAAGGTCAAATGCTTTCTCAAGGACAGCAGTAATGCCTCATTCTCTCGCCAGAGGGCCCCCCCTCCCTGGGGTCAGGGATCTATCACATTGAAGTTCTTTTATAATATATATATACCAAACGGTGGTAAAGTATTAGGGTCGTTCTGATCACTACTCCTCTGTTAATCGGTGCTGCTAATGCACATCTAATACAAAGTCTCTGAATATAGTCAGACACCATGAATATATAAATAATGACAGTTCAACACAATATTGGTCTGGGGATTGATGCAGAGCCTAGCTTTAACCGATGCACAGCACAGGTTAAAGCTAGTCAAATATATAATTCAGGGAAAACAATGTCTTCAACTTGTATCTAGAATTTGACCTTTCCAGGTTATTTTCATCTGTAATTACCCATTGTTAACTTCAAGAGTGTCTCTTGACACATCGGTGATCATGTGATTTTACATTCTATATAAAAGGGATGGCCAGATAGTAATGCAACATCATAAGATTTGAACATTTGTCACCGTGTTTATGGCCTTTACTGCTGAAACAGCATTAAGCAATCACAACTAACTAAGTTTAACCACCCTGATATGATCCTATTTGTTGATAGGACGTCAAACAAAAACAAAACAGTCTAACTAAGTTACTAACCTAAATCCAATTCAATTCTTGTATGTTAACTCTCTGCAAGTTATGTTTACAATAAACTGAGGTATTACAATAAATGCGTAATCATTTAATCAGAGAATAAGTTAGAGTATTAGCGTCGCAATAGTGGTCTTCCAGCCATAATATATCAACAAAGCTTTGAGTGCATTAGTTGCTATATTCAGGGTAAATTTAAATCGTGTACAACACGTCTTTCTCATGGTTCTGCACCATACCCACGGAGTAGTGAAATAATTCAAGAAATATTTGAAGTGAATATATATAAAATCACTCTTGCAATGCATACCGAAATTCTGGACCTGACGCGGTAGTCGAATCGGTAGAGCGCACGTTTCTCGTGCGGAAGGTCGAGGGTTCGAATCCCAGCCGAGTCAAACCAATGACTTGCAAAATTGACACCGGTCGCTACATAGCCTGATGCTTGTTATCGATATGAATAGGACAAGGATTGGTTGGCATAATATCGGGATAATGTGACTGAGTGGGATATCGGATCATGGCATCACTATTAAGTTATCAGGAGTGCTCTCTGTTAGAAGTCGGTACCCGTTCTGATATGACCTTTGGTGTTGCTAGGGCGAAAAACAACAATAACCAAACAAACAGACGAAAATGATGGACACCGGCTTTAGTTGGAACAGGTTGCACTAAATTCAGCCAGGGTTCTCCTTGCTGGAACAATAAATGTTTAGTAAGTGTACCGGTATCTAGGTTGGATGTGTAATATAGAATCTAACTGAGGTTTGATGTTGAGAAGATTTCCTGCTTCCATCGGACTAGGTGGCTTTTTGAGGGTTATATCTGCTAGGAAGTAAGAGTTAAAAAATGATGAAGTGTATCCTCTCTCTGACTCTCCTTTTGAAAGAGCTGGCTGGGTTCGATGGAATTCCACAAGCTCAGAATTCACTGTTAGTGTGTAGCAGACTGAATTGAGTGTCATGAGTGTCATGGGGGTCATGGGGGTCATGACATGTCATGAGAAATCTCATTCATGCGAAGAAACCGGAAATGAAACCGGAAATGGGACCCATCAAGGCGCTGGGTAATGGACCGTAAATATTTTAAGAAGTGTTCAAGGTAGCCCCGTTATATGGAATGCTCAAAGCCCTGGTGGTCGAATCTAGTACAGTAAAACCTCTCTAACCGAGCACCTCCACAGATCGACCACTCCCCTATATCGATCGCTGTATTTGGGTCCCAAACGATCGCCCATACAAAACGAAAGTTTGGTTTATTTAACGACACCTCTAGAGCGCATTGATTCTTATCATCAGCTATTGGACGTCAAAGATATGGTCAATCTGACATATTTCTTTGGAGGAAACCCGCTGCCGCCACATAGGTCACTCTTTCAGATAAGCAGCAAGGGTTGTTTTATATGACAGCATTTCAAAACGAATGATCTGCCAACTTTATAGTCCAATGAAAACAACCTATTTGCAAAATCAAAACACGTAGCTGTAGTGGTGCATTTATAAAGTCTATATTACTGCATAGAAGGAAATATTTAGTCAAATGTAGTTGAACATGTTAATACTGAAGTCGATGGTGGTAAATTAATTAAATGTACACCACCATTAATTTAACATAGTTTCCGGTAAGATAACTCCAAAATTTGCCATTTATAATAAAAGTTACTTGAAACTGGAGTAATGTAGATCTTATCGATAATATAGTTACGTTAAAAGAATGGCCGACAATCAAAAGCATCGGGCTACGCAAGATGGGCTGCCAAGAAAATAAAATAAAATTAACATAGATTACTAACCAGACCAACCAACTTTCTATCTGCTGCCGAAATGCAGGCAATCAAATACCTTATCAGCAGCTACTGTATGATAATATAACACCGACACTACCGCTGGCCATCATTGAAAACAAGCCTGAATACCCAGGCTTATATGCTATGGACAGTATAAATGTAGCCTCAATAACAAAAACCAAAAAAAACAACTTGAATTTCACTTTAAAGCAAAGCCTATTCATCTCCCCTTAGCTTGTTCTAGCTGAAATTCCCGCTGTGAATTTGTGGCATAAAGTTATTACTATTGATCCTTTCTACTAGTTGCTATGTTATCTGTGAGATCGAACCCGCAACCTTCAAACTTGCGCGCCTGGCAGTGGGAGCAGGCAGTTACAGCGACCTGGAGACCAGTTGTCACTGCACTAAGGCAGCTCCAGCATCCAACGGTTTGTCCATCCAGGCGTTCCATTTCGTCCAGGGATCTAGCTGAAAGTTGCACGGTCCGATGGTTTTGAGTTTCTGCCATTTTCTGAGATAAACATATGAGGTTGATTGTCATAATCTTCCTCACTTCAGTTAGAAGTAACTTTATTTTAAATGTGTAACTTTTGAAATATTTTAATCACAATCAGAGCCAATTAATTGTGACAAGCGGGCCAAAACCCTGGCACCATAGACTTCTGCACAAACAGGTTCTATTCAATTCAGTATTCTCTTCCATGTGGCAACAAATGCTTAAGGCTGCATAGTCCGATGAAATATCACATTTACAAAACCAAACCAATTATCTAGATTTGATTTTACATATCTAACTTAGATACTGATGCACTTATTAAGCATTTGTTTCTGCATAGAAGGCAATACTGAGTCAATTTAACAGAACCTGTTACTACAGAAGTCTATGGTGTCAGAATTTTGGCAAGCTTGCCAAAACTAATTTTCCATGTTTGCACTCAAAATATTTCAAAAGTTTACCATTTAAAATAAAAGTAACTCTGAACTAATGTAAAGTAGATACTAGTGATCGATCTAATATATTTATCTAAAAAAAAACCCAGAAATTCAGAACCATCGGACTATGCTACTTTAATATAAATACACCAGTATCTAAGTTAGATATGCAGAATCAAATCTAGATAATTGATTTGGTATTGAAAATTTGATGCTTTCATCGGACTATGCAGCTTTAATAATATCACCTGGTGCCATTTTGTGCTGAGCAGACAAACATTGACTCTACGCGCTCGCCTACTTTTGTGGTGTGTCAGAATAACACGCTTGCTTTTCTGTATGACCTTCTCACAACACTTATCGCGCAGAGTGCCCTGAATCGAGTGTTGAATATTTAATGTAGCAGGGTCGGCGTTCTAGATGCTCAACCCGTAGACGCAAACACCTTCGCGGCTTCATCTCATTCCATGCTGGGTCGGACCGCGAAGATTTGTTGAATTATACAGCAAATTATCTACTCATATTCTGTTAGGAGTTATGTGATGTGTAGGACTTATATAAGTATAAATAACACAGTTGTCTGTTTACCTCCTGACTGGTGGCGCCACCACCGTGCAGTTACGTCACCAGCCGCTCCTGAATGCTCAGGTCACCATCAGCGAAAAAGTACACATATATACACATGGAAGTGGTGATTTGCTTCATATTGTTGGACTTTTTGGGTGGGAAATATAGTTTAATCCTAAAGAAAGTATTTTTCCAGCGCCTATGCACTGGTCTTCCGGCCACGTGACAATATCGGTACTTATAATATATGTACATGTAGGCTGATTTTGTCAACAGCAGCTAGCTCTTGTCAGCTGAAATCTTTTAAACAAAAATATATATATAAGTATCAATTGTGAAGTCATTGGATTGACTCGACCAGGATTCGAACCCACGATCCCACGATCTACCACCACGGGAGACGTAGGCTCTAACTTCGGCCATCCCGGCCAATGACGATCTTATTTATTGCAAGACTTACACATGGCATAGCCTGACAATTTGGATATGAAATTGTAATCTCGACGAACGTGAGGAACGTGAACAGGAAAAAGAAGAACAAAAAGAAGAACAAGAAGAACAAAAAGAACAAGAAGAACAAGAAGAACAAGAAGAACAAGAAGAACAAGAAGAACAAGAAGAACAAGAAGAACAAGAGGAACAAGAAGAACAAGAGGAACAAGAAGAACAAGAGGAACAAGAAAGAACAAGAAGAACAAGAGGAAACACGAAGAACAAGAAGAACAGAAGAACAAGAAGAACAGAAGAACAAGAAGAACAAGAAGAACAAGAAGAACGAGAAGAACGAGAAGAACGAGAAGAACGAAGAAGAACGAAGAAGAACAGAGAAGAACAAGAAGAACAGAAGAACAAGAAGAACAAGAAGAACAAGAAGAACAAGAAGAACAAGAAGAACAAGAAGAACACGAAGAACAAGAAGAACAAGAAGAACAAGAAGAACAAGAAGAAGGAGAACAAGAAGAACAAGAAGAACAGGATGAACAGTATGAACCAGAAGAACAGTAAGAACAGGGTAAACAGGATTCATAGTGAGAACAGGAAGAACAGGAAGAGCAGGAAGAACACGAATACTGGAACGAACAGGAAGAACAGGAAGAAAAGGAAGAACATGAAGAACAGGAAGAATAGAAAGACCATGAATAACAGGAGGAACAAGAAGAACATGAATAACATGATGAACATGATGCACATGATGAACAGGGTGAACATGATGAACAGGGTACCATGATACATATGAAGAACAGGAAGAACAGGAAGAACAGGAAGAACAGAAAGAATGGGAAGAAAGGGAATAACAGGAAGAATGGGAAGAGCGGGAAGAACGGGAAGAACAGGAAGAACACGAAAAGCAGGAAGAACAGGAAGAACAGGAAGAACAGGAAGAACATGAATAACAGAACACACATAACGAACGGGAAGAACGGGAAGAACGGGAAGAACAGGAAGAACAGGAAGGACAGGATGAACAGGATGAACAGGATGAACAGGATGAACAGGATGAACAGGATGAACATGATGAACAGGATGAACAGGATGAACAGGAACAACAGGAACAACAGGAACAACAGGAACAACAGGAACAACAGGAACAACAGGAACAACAGGAACAACAGGAACAACAGGAACAACAGGAACAACAGGAACAAGAACAGGAACAACAGGAACAACAGGAACAACAGGAACAACAGGAACAACAGGAACAACAGGAACAACAGGAACAACAGGAACAACAGGAACAACAGGAACAACAGGAAGAAGACCCACGATCATGCAGGGCATTAGGGTGTGAAAAGCCCGGCCGTCTCTGACGAACTGTTGTGAACATTAGCGCCCTCTGTGTGAACGCCCGTGTGAAGAGCTACGCGACCCTCCGACCTGACCTCCGAGGGGTTGATGCCCGCGTCTGTGGTCCCCACTGAACTATGGTAAATAACATGACTGGGTCACATGTCGTCGTATGTCCCGCTCAGACAGGTCACGACCTTGGCTCTGGAATTGTGTAGGTGTCACTACAGAGAATACACATCAGCTCATAACCATGTTTCTTCCCGATACATGTTTGTATTTGCATTACTGTTACCACCAGACACAGGAAAAACATCCTTATGCCACTTATAATACATAGTTCCTTTGCTACATCAGTTAATTAAGCGCGGGGATATTTAATGGCGATCAATTGATTCCACTGCATATTGCGGTACCATTGGAATGCTAAGAGCCAAGATGGGCAGTGACAGGTATCCGTGTTTAAACCATTGGCTTGACGCGACCGGGGTGGTTGGTGGTTCGAATCCCACAAACTGACAACATGTGGACCAAGTGCTTAATTCACTTGATATATCCCTCTTGTTATACATATGTGTATATGTGTTGGTGACGGTGTATTTATGATGTCCATAACAGTTAAGTCCAATGGCATGTTTTCACTGCTTGACAGTTATAGTCTTGTGGTTGCCCTTGTTTTCCCACTTTCGTCACCCTTTCAACGATAACTCCTAAATGAGTAGACAATCCTGTTGTGGTAAATATTTACTATTATTTATAGTTCCATACTTGTGTAGTGGTCTGCACTGACCTCTCAGGCATGGAACAGCATAGACAGGTAGGCATGGGTAGTATGATGATATCAGGGAGCCTAGGTGGTGTAATAGTTAGCACACTGGCCCGGAATGCAAAGAGATGTGGGTTTAAGTCATGCTCTAGGCGCAATATTTCCTATTTTCATCACCCCCACAACACTGGTTGCTATGCCATGATCCTATACAAGCTACGTGCTGTATATTTGTTGAACCTACCCTGTGTATATGTAAGTGCACTGTCTGTATGTATATAATTATAAGCATTAAAAGACTTACAATTCCAGGGGGACGAGTGTAGTGGTCTGCACTGAACTCTCAGGCATGGAGCAGCATAGACAGGTAGGCGTGGGTAGTATGGTGATATCAGGGAGCCTAGGTGGTGTCATCGTTAGCACACTGGCCCGGAACGCAAAGAGATATGGGTTCAAGTCCCGCTCTAGGCGCAATATTTCCCATTTTCATCACCCCCACGACACTTGTGATACACCACATATGTATTTCTTTACATTTTAATCACCAGACGGAATGGCGGAATTAGTTGACAGTGGTTAAGCGTCCGACTCCCGGTTTGGTAGATCGTGGAATTCGAACCCATGGGTTCGAACCCTGGTCAAATCAAACCAATGACTTAAAATTTGATATTTGATGTTTCTTAGGATGGCGCCCGGCATTAGTAGGATAGGGCAAGGACTGGTTGGCTCAGTCCGAGGATAATGTGACTGAGTTGGATATCAGGACTTGGTAATGGCGGCATTGTCCCAAAGTGAGGCAGCATTCTAAATTTGCCATGAATGCGAACTGTCGCAAGTCGGTACCTGTCCTGATATGACCGCAGATGTTGCCAGGACGTAAAACTCCATCAACCAACGAGCAAACTTTTTAATCATACATGGACGTTATCAATAAATCTAACAAATAAGGACAACATGCCCCGGAAGTCCAGTGACTATCCGTGTAACTGCTCATGAACATAAATGCCGCCATCTTTTTTTCCTAGATTGGAAAGAAAACAACAACCACAAAACCTTTTAGAAACAGCAAAAATATAATGAATAAACATAAATAAGCACTAACAAACAAACAACCACAAGAAAGAACAGCAATAAGCAGGAAACCTAATTTCAAAAGATTTGAATCAAATTTAACTGGTGCTGCCCAGCTGTGAAAACAAGTGTTAATTGACACTTATCCATTATGAGCCGGGGAAATAAATTCATCACACACAAACAAACCCATAAAAAAACCCAAATGGTTACGCAATCAGAGGCACTGCGGAAATCGTCTTGCATTCCCTTGGTCCGTTGATAAGTGCTAGGCGGTTGGGGGGTGGCGACGCGCGCTGCCCAACAATTCAGTGCGCATTCCCCCCCCCCCCCCCCGCAATCAGCTCCGCAGTGTGGGTGTGGGTCTAGGGGACAGTAGCAGTGACAGTGGGTGGTAGGGGTGGTGGGGTAGTGGTGGGGTGGTGGGGGTGGTGGGGGGGTGGGGGGTGAAGTGTGGGTGTGGGTGTAGGGGACAGTAGCAGTGACAGTGGGTGGTGGGGGTGGTGGGGTGGTGGGGGTGGTGGGGATGGTGGGGGTGGTGGGGGTGTGAAGTGTGGTTGGGGTGTAGGGGACAGTAGCAGTGACAGTGGGTGGTGGGGGTGGTGGGTAGTGGTGGGGGTGGGGGTGGTAGGGGTGGTGGGGGTGTGAAGTGTGGGTGTGGGTGTAGGGAACAGTAGCAGTGAGAGTGGGTGGTGGGGGTGGTGGGGTAGTGGTGGGGTGGTGGGGGTGGGTGGGGGTGGTGGGGGTGTGAAGTGTGGGTGTGGGTGTAGGGGACAGTAGCAGTGACAGTGGGTGGTGGGGGTGGTGGGGTAGTGGTGGGGTGGTGGGGGTGGTGGGGAGTGTGGGTGTGTGAAGTGTGGGTGTGGGTGTAGGGGACAGTAGCAGTGACAGTGGGTGGTGGGGGTGGTGGGGTGGTGGGGGTGGTGGGGATGGTGGGGGTGGTGGGTGTGTGAAGTGTGGGTATGGGTGTATGGGGCAGTATCAGTGAGAGTGGGTGATGGGTGGTGGGGGGGGTGAAGTGTGGGTGTGGGTGGGGGGGGAACTAGCAGTGAGAGTGGGTGCGGAGTGCGGTGCGGGTGGGGGTGGGCGTGGCGGGTACAGGTTGGGTCAGGGTGTGCGTGTCAGGTGCGGTAGCAGTGAGAGTGGGTGTGGGGTAGGGTGAGGTGGGGGTACAGGTGCGGGCACTAGCAGCGAGAGTAGGCGAGGGGTGGGGTGGGGTGTGGGGTGTGGGTGTCAGGGCAGTAGCAGTAGGTAAGGGGTGGAGGGTGGTAATGGGTCAGTGGCTGGAATGGGATGGGAGGGGTGGGTGGAGTAGTGTAGAGGGCACAGCTCGTCTGACTTCCGGTTCCTGGCAGGCGTTGTACGGGCACTAGTATGCATGATAGGGACGCACCACGCCAGGTCCAAGCGGAGATAGGGGCTATGGGGCGGAGCTGGAGCGTTGGGGGCTGGGGGGGGGGGAGGGGCAGCCGCTGGTCGGGCTGGGCGAACCCACCAAAGGACCAACTCACTCTCTGTTACAGCACGCGTTTAGGACATCTTGATAATACTGCCTCCATTGGGATACTGTACCGATTGCCACCATTTTCCCGATATTCCTCTCAATCACATATTCCTGAACCACTGAATCCCTAAACAACCTAGTTCTTACTGCCCTATCTTACTGTCGTGAGGCTAGATTTGCCTTACGCTGCTCCACTCTCCCCCCGCCCCCCCCCCCCTCGCCCAACCTCCCCACCCCTGCCTCCGACTTTACTGCAGGCGGGGGGGGGGGTGTTAGCGATGGGGAATGAACACCTGTTTATATCATACCATCAGCGGTCACGTGACCAGCACTCCACACTAGACGCGGGTCTTTATTAGCCTGCGACACACATGACTCGGGGTCAGTTAATGAATGACTAGCGCCCAAGTTTCCATATGAATAAAAGGTATGTCGTGACACTCCAGTGCTTGCATCTTCCGTTCCGTTCCTTGTTCGGTTCTTTGGTTCGACTGGAGAGAACGAACCCCCAAGATGCTGTAGCACCAACACCAGGTTTGGGACAGTAAGGATTTAGTTTTGTATTCGCTGGCCTGGGGATCGATTCCAAGTTCTCCTGCGTGAGAATCGAGAGTGGAGGCCAGTCGACAAATCGCACATGGTGCGTGCTGTTTAGACAATCAGATTAGCCAGCCATGTCTATTTTATTACATGTACATAAAGACCGCCTACAGTTCAGAATTGACAAACAAGCCAAGTGCGTTGAGATGCTATATTCTCTGGCAGAGGGAAAAGCCTAGCCTAAAAACAAGTTATCAGGTGTGAGTGACAATGGGGCACATCCGTTGGGGGAAAAGTCTGACCAGTGGTGCCGCCACCGGCCATGTAGAGTAACAATAATGGACAATAAGAACAATAGTTCCCTTCCATGCTTTTATCCTCGCATAATACTTATGTATCACACATATATAATATATATATAAAGTTGGGCTACGGCAAGAGAGAGACAAGAGGCGGTGATGGGTAGGCGACTTTATTTGCGTCAGGGCATACTGACGAACGGATTCAGTCGAACGGATACTGACGAACGGATGCAGTCGATAACAACACGACCTCCGCCATCGTCCTTAGGGACGACGAAGGCCTCGTGTGTGCAGAGAGGGGGGGCATCTACCCTAGAAATTAAGCCATCACGTTCCTCCTCGAGGAATTTCTTATTAATTATATCACGCTCCCACTTAGCCTTCCTCCTGGGCTTGTCTGGAATATAGGAGACCTGAACACCTGGGTTAATCACCCTAAACCCAAAAGTGACCCCTATCATCAGATATACCCAATCTGGGTCCCAATCGCCCCGAAGACATATTTCAGCGAACCACCTGCAAGGTTTTAATTGGCTCGGTTTACCCGCGATCGAGTGGCTACATGTGCAGCTCCCGTCAACACAGCTGCGATCTACCTGAAAACTCTTGGGTGGCGCCCCCTCGGTTTCGCTAACGTATACCAGCAGGCCGCCCGATGTGGTATGCTCTACAAATAGACAATCAGCCTTGCTGGCGCCCTCAGGCTGCTCCCACAGCAAGACCTTAGCCTTATCATGAATAAGACTGACCTCAACCCCCCCCCGCACCATCCCCGATCTCGACCCCAGCTGAAAGATCAAGACATGGCATGCAATCATTATCAGAGGAGTTGGGATGTTCAGTTCCGGTTAGGGGTGACAGTCCTAGATTCAATGTTATCGTTAGGATGATCGCCGCTATATGAGAATTCAACATTGTGCCTAGACATGTTGAATGTTCGAGCACATCAATTTTTGCACTTAGCCCGTTTGTGCGACTTAGAGCCACATCTTGAGCAAGCGTGAGCGAAGCGGCACTCATCGTCAACTTTAAGGCAGCCCGAATCGCCATTCCAGGCGTAACAAGCCTTCTTAGTGTTGTTGCCCGGTGATCTTCTCCGAGCGCTATATGTGTTAGCGCCCTGCCTCTTAATCTTCATATTGTGGGGGCCGTAGTGTTCTATACTTTCATCCTGGTGTGCTTTAGAGAATGCCTTGAACCCGATGCTCTCCCCCGAGCTTGCGAATGGCAAGCACGTGGTCAACATGGGCAACGTCCCTGTAGTGGTCTTCACGCGCCCGAGTTGAGATGAAGCCAATGTGTTGGTATGAACGATCTGTAGTCCGATATTGTGAGTGAAGTAATGTCCAGGCACCAGTCGCATGAAGCCTTAACAAGTTCATGGGGGTTCATCTTCCTGACTTCCTTGCCCATCCCATACTTTTCTCAATGACCACTTACTGCGCCGCCTTCGTGAAGAACTCCCGTCACTACTCGACCTAGAATCACGCCTTCTTCTCCTACTCGACCCACGTGAGTGTCGACGCGATCGACCGTGGTTCGAGTCGACGTGGTCGGGTGCCTCGCGTCCAACTCGGCGGTTTAGGCGCTGCGTCCGTCGTCCGTCGATCCTCCTGTGGATGTAGTCGGTCGTCCGCGGTCGTCCCGGTTCGTTCCAGCTTGAAAGTCGTGTTGGTCGTCACGGTCGTCGCGTCGTTTCGTCGTCTGTCTCGTTCTGCTCTGAGATCGTCCAGTTCGTCCTCCAGAGCCGTAACCCGCATCTCTGCCTTGAGTTTGTCGATAGCCCGCGCGTGCAGTCGACTCACGCTCCTCCAGCGACAACTCGGCGAAGTTGGAAGCGGTCGAATCAAAGTCGTCGACGTCACCTCCCGATCTCGCATTCTTAGATGGCGCTGTGCTGCTGCGCATAGCCATACCTGACCTCGTTACAGGTGTGTCGATTGTTTTTAGCAAAAGGACATCGGTCTTGAGTGTCGTGGTTTGACCCGCACTCAGAACAATAGCGGCAGCCTGGCATGAAAGCGGACCAGAGTTAAGCGGATTAAGAGCTAAGCGGATTAAGCGTTCCGCTTACCCGCACCCGGCGACCTTGGAGCCATTATTTTTAAACCGGGGTGCAAAGTCCTGGGTTGATTATGCTCACTTTACATATGATTAGGAACTTATTTACCTCCTGGTCGATATTATCGACACACTGGCTGCAATATCTGAGCTTGATAGCTCCAGCGATATTATTATGAGTTTACAGATTCTGTGTCGATTATATGTGGACCCTTGAAAAATGCAGGAGGTTAACGAGATAACTGTCTCTATATCGACCCACCCCCCTACTCGGTAGGAGACAGTCGAATGCTTGATCTCAAATTATGTCCCACTCCCCCGTCTACGAATACCGTCGACACACTTATGGGCTGTTCGACGGTCGTAATAAGTGACAAACGGATCTAATTTAAGGCACGATACCGTCATCCATGTGAATTCTTGCTGTGGAGATCGATCCAGATGCTATCCAATCGAACAGATAATCGACTCACAGGCACGGTCGTCCGGTGCGCAGACGACAAACAAGACAAAATAGTCTCAAGGTAGCAAACAGGTAGCCAGTAGACTGTTTGAGAGAGCTTGAGTGTAGTTGTTGTCTTTTCAGAAGCAGGAGAGAGACTGACTGCCCGGGCAAGTAGTGCCAGGAACCCACAGGTGGTGGCGCTGGGGTAGGCAAGGACCGGGGCAAACGCGGGCAAGTCAGCGATTGGAGAATAATATTAGTCGAAATAACAGAGGAAAAATCGTGATAATATTATGAGAGAGCTCCGCCCCTTTTATATACGTATAATACATTATACTCTCTATAAATATATCAATATATATATATTTTTAATCTGACCATCTGCGCAGGTCTGGAGGCAGTATTGACCAGACGCAGCTGGTATCATGGTGGCCAGGAGCCACTCGCATGTGGGGCCGGTGTGGCAAAAGCAGGAACAAACTCCTGTGACTGTAGGATAATTGTTAATAACTAATAGCCCTGTTACACTACGAGTCATCGTGCAAACGTGCACCCACGTAGGTGATTTTGGGGCACTACATTGGTCTACGTCGATATGCGTTACTAGGACGTTATGCATTCGTTATGCATACGTTGGTATATGTCAATGTATGTCGATGTTCGTTGTTATACAGCATTGCTCGTCAAGGGTTCGCGAAAGCTTTGTGCATGTGACAACATGTGGCTGTTACATTGGGCATATGCTATGCATACGTTAGACATACGTTGTTGTATGTTAGACTTCATTAGAGGTACATTGTTCATAAGTAGCCCTACTTTGACTCTCCTTAGTCTGACGGAAAGCCGAAGGTAACATATAGAGTCTGCATGTCGACAATGTATTGGCAATGTATGACAACATCTTTCTAACATATTTCTAACATATGTCTAATGTTCGTTTGGCATTGCTTCAAAGTTCCTTGACGTATGTAATGTGTACAGCGTTCTTCTAGCGAACGAATAACATATAACGTTTGCTGGCATTCTGTGTAGGGTGAGCGTACGCAAGCAATTTTCGCTGGAAGGCACATTAGCCATACTTTGGCCACATGTTAGCCATATGCTCTGATACGTTATATGATACGCTCTCATACTCTGGCACCCGCCAGCAATAAGTCAGACATATGTTCTGCAGACGTTCAGCAAACATTCAGCATGTTGTGTATACTGTATGTATATGCTATACATATGCCAGACATAAGCTAGCAATAGGTCAGACATATGTTGGATATACAGTATGTATACATCCAACTCAGCCCTCTGGCATTGAAAAGTTAGACGAATCTCGATGTATTGGGACCATGTCAGCCGGTGGGCATACACTGACGCAATACGCCATAGTGTGGCAGGGCCATAATATAGAGAAGGGAACTGACAAGTGGTAATGTCCTTGTTTATATTCCCATAATAGATTATAGAGCACACATATATATGAAGCAGACTCTGAAGGCTGGATAGTGTCCCGATACAGGTGGCGCCACCTCGGTATAATTATGAACTAGAGAATAATGGAAAGCCTCTACCCGTGAGTATAGTAATGTGAGATAGGGGAGAATAGTTGTTCGTTTATCCACATGAATTACCCATATGCTATGTCAAGTATAACATCTTATATGCATATTAATCATATACTTCCTTTATCTCCAACTGTCGCCTAAGTTGTTGATACAATGAAGGCTCTATACAACACTCTCTTCTATTGCGACAAGTGGTGGGTTTCAGTAAATATGTCACTAGCCAGGAACTAACCAGAGAATGTTCCAAGTCCGTCTCACCTACCACCTACCCACATCTCACTGCGTATTTCTAATTACATTGGGCTTCTTGTCTCTCCAGGTTACCCTCAATGAAACCCACCCATAGACACAGAGTATTGAACTCATACTTGTATATAATGGGGTGTTTAGGTTGACTAAACTGATATTTAAATGTTCATGTAAATACACACAGCTTCGCTACCCACGCCTACCTGTCCGTGCGGCTCCTTGCCTGAGAGGTCAGTGCAGTGCAGACCACTACACTAGGATAGGGCAAGGACTAGTTTGCAGAGTAGCAGGATAAGGTTCCTGTGGGAATATTGGGTCAGGGTGCCAGCACCATCGTTTTGCTGTGGGACAGCACTATACAGTCACCATGAGTGCGCATTGTCACAAGTTGGTTCCCATCCTGAAATGACCTTAGATGTCGCTAGAACCTAAAACAACAACCATAAACAACAACAACAACATCACATGAATTGATGCGGCTTCAGATACCCTTCATTTACCTAAGGTAAAGCGGACCGGGGGAAATTGAATAATAGCAAACAAGAATTCTAGAGCAATATTCCAATACACGACCTAATAGTACCAACCCGTCTGGTATATGTCGAAGATCTGGAACTTCCACATGTGTGATTGACGTCTCGAAAATTCAGCCATCGGCAATGACCAAGGAGCTGTGAAATGAAGAAGACCAAATTTCCTCTGGCTTCCAACTAATGTAGTAAACTAACAACCCCCTCTTCTTGAACCCAGTGTGTTGTTAAAGGTTTGATTGATTGATTGGTGGTTGCTTTACGCCATGTCGGCAGCATAGGCCATATTCACGGTGAGAAATGTTTGTTTTTTGTTCAAACCACTGCTTTTACATGTAAAAGCAGAAAATCAATTATGTGCGAATAGACACTCATTAAATTAGAAAGCTCACAATCATATATTTGTGGTCAAGGGAAACAAATTCCCATAGAAAAAGAAAAGTTTGATTAATAATTAGCCCATCCTGATATGACATTAGATGTTGCTAGGACGTAAAACAACAACAAACAAACAGTTAATAATTACTAAACTATATGAGGTGGTACAGTCCAGCTGCCCTCAAAAAGGCTAAAATGTTTTCTTGTTTTACTTTAGTAAAAAGGTCATGCATACTGTCTGCAGTGTAGAATTGTTGGCGCAGGGCCAAAAAATCAACGCAACGGTAATATGTGCATATTAATATAGTGACAGGGTTATTGGGGCGGGAGAGGGGCAAACAGATCGATAGAACCTGAAAAACCATCAGATAGCACGCAGTGAGTCAAAGAGCCAATCACAAGGTCAGGAAGTGGGCCACCGATCAAAGTCTACTGATCAACAACGCCTTTATGGAGGCGTATCGCGTAGTGTACAGCGGGAGTTGTAATACGATGTAGTGACCTTGCACCCAAGTCCCCCCTCCCCATCCCCTCCCCCTCCCCTCCCCCTCCCATCCACCCTCTCCCCTCGCCCTAACCCATGCCCTCTCCCCTGCCCATCACCCTCCACCCTCCCCCTCTCCCCTCGCCCTAACCCATGCCCTCTCCCCTACCCATCCCCCTCCACTTTCTCCCCTACCCCCATTCCCTCTCCCTTCCCCTCCCCTTCACCCCACACTCTCCCCTCCCGCGCCCCCCATTCCCTCCCCTTTCCTCCACCCTCTCCTCTCCCTCCCCCCCCCCCCACACACAAGCGAGCTATGAGGTAACCATCACCCCCCCCTCCCCATCCCGTTCCATCCTCTCCCCTCCTCCTTCCTCTCTTACCCATCCCCATCCAACATCCCCCTCCCCCTCCCATCTCCCACACATGCACGCACTATGTGGAATATAGATGGAATTTGCTGGCAGACGACAATGTGCATCCATATGCAAGGCACCGCTTGATACAGGAGACAATAAGCAGGGCCCGGTGAATGCTGGGAAAATGGCGGCAGAACGCTGGTTGGGGGTGGGGGGATTGTGAGCAACACCCAGATTCAATGTCGGCGCAGGCTTGCGCATGCACATCTAAGTAACGCAGCGAAATGTGAGGCAATGGATTAAGGTTCTGTCACACCTCACCGAATTGGGCAAACGGAAAGAAAGCGCATGCATAACAACTTGGTCCGACTGGTAAACAAGCTTTAAAAATGTTAAATTGCAAAGTAAACCTGCAGCTACCGCAGCAAGACGCCACGTGATCAGAGCTCGATGGCGGCGCAACCAGCAATATAAAACAAAATGGTGGCCAACAGCAATAGTAAATACATGACTGATAATAAGTATGTGATAAATATATAATATTAAATATAATATATGAAATATAATATAATATCAATGAATATAATATATTATGATAATTATACTATATGATAATATATATATAATAATAGTCAGAAAGGTGCCGCCTATATATGAGTTGCGAATGAGTTGGCGGTAAAAACCCCAACTCCTTTATTAAAAAAAAACTTCCCAGCGAGTGGCGTGTCAAGCCCCGCGCAGGGGGTGGAGCGGTGCATGGAGGGCACCCCCCTACCCCCTCCCCCGGGGGGGGGGGGGGGGAGGAGGAGCACTACAGAGCTTATTACAGGCGATAAGGGGCTTATCACTATCCATATAACCAATTATATGCGACATAACATATGATTCCTGATGCGACTTCTAGCGCCTCGGCGCGGTGTCAAACCTAATTAAAACATCCATGCGCTCAGGGCATTGCTTGCCAAGACTGTCTACATGTGAACAGTTAGTTACCCATGCTCAGCGTTGAACTGTGCTATAATGCAGTGATAGATAACAGTTTCCCACGATACTTCAGCGGGAAACTGTTAGAGTGCCCACCTGTGAAGGTGTCGGTCACCCTGTCAATCCTGCTGAGTGGACCCATTTGCAGTTTGGGTTATTTTCTGTTCCAACCATTGGCCCAGAACTGGTTCATCAAAGGATGTGGTATGTGTTGTCCTGTGTATATAAAATACTCCTTGCTGCTTATCGGAAAGAGTAGCCTATGTGGCGGCAGCGGGGTTTCATCCAAAGAAATATGTCAGAATGAGTATACGTCTCACGTCGAATAGCCAATGATACAAAAATCCATGTCCTCTAGAGGCATTGTTAAAGCTGCATAGTTCGATGCAGCAGCAAATTTTCGAAACCAAAATAATTATATAGATTTTACTCTACATATCTAACTTAGATATTGATGCACATATTAAGCATTCATTGCCACATAGAAGGGAACACTGAGACAATTTGATAGAACCTGTTACGGTTGAAGCCTATGGTGTCAGAGTTTTGGCATGCTTGCCAAAACTAAGTTTGCATGTTTGAATTTCAAATATCTCAAAACTTATCCATTTAAAATCAAAGTTACTTTAACCTGAGATAAGGTAGATTATAACGATGAATTTAATATATTTATCTCAGAAAAATTACCAAACCGCAAAGCCATCGGACTATGCAACTTTATGGTGCTGTCACATTACGACGCTTCTCGCCAATGTGCGTCGACGTATGTGATTTTTTGGCGTCAGGAAGCGTTATGCGCGCCATTGGCCCGCATTGGTATTAGTTGATGGACGGCGATGGTCGACGATGGTCGGCGGCGCGCGTCTTAGCATGTCGAAAGTTTTGTGCTTGCACAAACTTTCGATGTGCGACGACACACAAATGCCAACATTATTGCGACGTCGAGATAGACATGCTGGAATAACGTTATGCGAATGGTAGCCACACGCCGCATGCATGTGAGGGTCATTCCCATATGTTGCGCCATACTGTTGCTTTGTGTGTCTGTTGTTGTTTTACGTCCTAGCAATATCTAAGGTCATATCAGGATGGTGCACCAAACTTTTTAGTTTTTTTCTCACAACATCGGCCGCACGCTACTAATACGTTGCGCTGACGCCAACAAGTTTGACATCTCATGAGGATTAAAAGTGATTATGTGTGTTGGTGGCGCGCCGGCGAGAAGCGTCATAATGTGACAGCACTATTAGATAAAAGAACCTTTCCTTTGAAGTATCGTGGAAGACTGCAGACGAAGTAAATACCCAAATACAGTAAATACACATCAGCCCATGATGGTCCATGCACTTCTCTGCGGTGATGTCGGGCACTTTGCATCAGGATGTCAGCTGCCTGGCCCCGAGGCAGACGTCACACATCCGGGCACTGACACCAGCGGGGGGAGGGCGTGTGGGGCCGGCGTACTAACAGGTCACCGAGCCGCATCGCCAAATTTAGCAATTTTGTTTGAGTTGTGCGTCGTAGCAACATCTAAGGTCATATCAGGACGGATACCGAATTGTGACAGTACACATTGATGGTAATTTTATAGTGCTGCCCTTCTGGGAGACCAGGCCGTCAGCACCATGACTTGATTTCGCATTCAGTTAAATTATCCTGATACCGAGCTAACAAGCCCTTGCCATATATATCCTAGTAATGCCGAGCACCATGCGTGGTTAACAGGACCCATGCCATTACGTTTGTTTGTCGGGGTTTTACATCCTAGCAACATCAACTACCATATCACGATGGGCACCAACTTGTGACAGTGCACACTCATGGCAACTTTGTAGTGCTGGCCCACTGGGAGACCAGGTCACCAACACCATGATCCCAATATCACACTCAGTCACGTTATCCTGATACTGCCCTAATCAGTCCTTGCCGAGCGCCTGGGTAGGTAGTGACAAGTGTCAATATTGTAATTCATTAGTATGACTCGGCTGGGAATCGAACTCCCTACCTTATGCACAGGAAGCATGCGTTCTAACCGATTCAGTCACCATGACCGGTACATTTAGCAACTATCCTGAAGTCAGGACAGAAGATGGCATCAGTCTCAATGCCTGTGCACAAAGTGGAAGCATATTATTTATATGAAAATTAAAAAATTAAAAAACAGGGTTGCCATTCACATGAACTCCAGCGTCATTCTACTTCCAAGACCTTAGATGTTGCCAGGATGTAAACCCCACTTCCATGGGCAATGATAGTACAGCAGAATCACGAGTTCAATATTTCACTCATTTCCTACCAACCAGATGGGATGGCCGAATGAGTTGAGCGTCCGTCTCCTGTTTTGGGAGATTCGGGTATCTGAACCCATGGGATTGTGGGTTCGAACCGTGATCAAGCTAAACTGCTGACTTAAAAATTGATACTTGTTGCTTCCGAGCCTGGCACTCGGTATTGATATGATGGGGTAAGGACTGGTTGGCTCAGTGGCAGGATAATGTGACTGAGTGGGATGTACAGGTCATGGTGCTGGCGGCCTGGGCTCCCAGTGGGGCAGAACTATTAAAGTCACTATGGATGCGCACTGTCAAAAGTTGGTATCCGTCCTGATATGATCTTAGATGTTGCTAGGACGTAAAACAAGAACAAACATACAAACATTTTCTAAAAAGCTGTAAATTCTCACTGCACCTCAATGATCGAGTAATCCTCTGTCCCTCAAACAGTCATCCCAAACTCCCTGATCATCTTGTCAGATATCATTACTCTGAAGGCCTGGCCACATACACGTTTGTGGACATAGTTGAATGTAGTGGAGGCTAATGTAGATGAACGTAGTTGAACGTAGTTGACCTAGTTGAACGTAGTTGAACGTAGTTGAACGTAGTTGAACGTAGTTGAACGTAGTTGAACGTAGTTGAACGTACCGGCATCCATCTTCTCTGTCATGCTAACTTGGTAATAATGTGGGTGGGCTGTGAGTTCTGATTTAATCTTTGGACATGTTTAAAAGAGTGCTATGTTAGAGGCTGAATTTGCATCCATGATGCTAACATACTCTAGTGTACTCTAGTGCATTCTAGCATACTCTAGCATACTCTAGCATACTCTAGTGTAATCTAGCGTACTCTAGCATACTCTAGTGTTTTCTAGCATGTTCTAGCGTACTCTAGCATACTTGGACGAAGCCCTGGTCACCTAGCAGTTAGGTGACGTAGCTGAATGAGACTAACATAGTTGAACTTAGTTGAACATAGTTGAACATACTGGCATCCATACCATAACATATTTATCCATGCCATAACATATTTATCCACACCGTAACATATACATATCCGTACCGTAACGTATTTATCCATTAATTCTTAATGTATTTCAATTTAGTTTAACATACTTACACCACGTTTGACCCACGGTAGCCTCAACTACGTTCACCTACGTTCAACTACATCCACTCACTTGTATGTGAACTGGTCATGATGTCGCAGTGTCCAGGGCAGTGTGCCTTGTGTGTGTCAGGTCCCACTTTGTACAATAGGCGCCCAGGGCATATAATAAGAAAAGCAGCATCCCTTGACAGACGTCAACCCGCTCCTGCAGACTCATCTGTTTAATTCTGTTTTCTTCTCTCTATCTGTCACCTCCCTTAATCAGGTTAGAAATTTATCGTAATTATATTTGATTGTGCAACACCTTTCTTAGAGTGTCTCCTGCTTGTTCGGGCGTTCTCCTAAATTAATATTGTTCTGGCGAATTGTTGGCAAAGCTGATCCCTTGGTCACTGGAGTAAGGTCATTCATGACCTAGACATCAGACCGTGACACTTAGGGTCAGAGGTCAAAGTCTAGCGGCGACAGCCCTTCCTGTAGGTCATTGCCCTTCAGTGGCAGGAATGGATGAGTTATTACTTTATCGATATTCCATCGTAAAAAAAACACTCTGGAAGTTATGATATCGTGCAGTAGTGTATTTCTTCACTGACACTTTGTTCAACACCGGACGCAGTAGTCGAATCGATAGAGCGCAGGCCTTCCGTTCGGAAGGTCAGGAGTTCGAATCCCAACCGAGTCAACACCTATGGCTCCGACTTGGGTCATGGTTGATACTGACGGAGGCTGATGACAGGGGAGTGTGCCTAGAGACAGTATTCGATGATTATGTGAAATGGGACGCGCTGCCACACGTGACCTCAGCTTGTGCTGCGTGTGCCGCACTGAAGGTAAACGCGTTGGTGACCATGTTGCTCATTGCAGAGTTGCCCATTACACTACCAACCATTAAATTACCTAGGCTCCCTGACGCAATCACCCTACCCGTATATGTGGTCTCTTGCCTGAGAGGGCCGTGCAGACCACTACATTCATGAGACTGCATCACACCCATAAGTTGTTTAATTCAGACAACTACACACACACAGGCAATGCCTTTACGCATACATACACAGGATATGTTCAATAACCATACAGCACATAGCTTGTAAAGGATCCTGGTCATGGAAACCAGTTGTAAAATGGTTAAAGCTCAAATATGTGGTTGTGTAGGCAGGCTATAGTGAAATAAATACAGACAAAGAGGAGGGAAGAGTATAAAGTGTAAAGAAGGAGAGAGAGTCCAGCCCTCTGCTTTATTATTTATATGGTTACATGGGTTCATTGTAGAGTATCACCCCACCCTTTTCCACCAATGGGAAACAAGCATTCTTGGCCCTACCAATATGGATCCAGCATTCCTGGTCCCCATGGATACCAGTGGTCGGCCCACCACCAACAAGCTGTATAGCCCTATGGCCGCCACCAACCTTGACCCTTGTGTGTGGTGATTACTATCCCAGCAGAGGGGGAGGGAGTAGGCCCCGATTGCACTCACACCCAGACCTGCCAGCACCACTCTGTCTATTTACATCCCACTGAGGCACCACCATCCCTTACATATATATACATACATGCGCCTGGTCACGTACACCGATCAATAATAGAACATTTGCATTCCCCCCCATGCCGGATATCGGAATATTTTGCCAGTGTCATGGGGCTGATGCAAATGAAAAGCTTGCACTTAGAGCAGGATTCGAACCCCCACGTTGTGGCATTCCAGGTCTAGCGTGCTAACCACTACACTACCTGGACTGCTTGTTTTTGCATTAGTTTCAAAGGTTGTTTTTTTTGCTGGGTAAGCCATTTTATTCACCAGATTGTCCTCATTTTTCAGAGTGTAATCAGCGTTCTTCTTGCCGGTACCATCTCCTTAGTTTTCTCGTTCGATCTTTAATCTCCTTCATATATATGAAATGTAGTTTCACAATATATGTATATATATATAGAATGTATAATTTATTATGCGTATATAAAAGGGGTGGAGCTCTAGCCTAATAATTATGATTATTACTATTATTCGTTGCTCGATTATTATTAGTCCAATCGCTGACTTGCCCGTATTTGCCCCGGTCTTGCCTATGCCAGCGCCACCACCGGCCGATCCCGGCCTGTGCGCTTGTCGGGCAGTCAGTCTCTGCCCCGCTTTCAAACTATATATATGATGTAATACGAATTATGTGAGTATAAAGATATGTAAGGGTTAATGATTATTATTATTTGTTATACTCCGTAAGACCAACACTGTACCGGTGGCTCCACCTTCCAGCTGGTGTCAGGGAGGTCAGGAGCCCCACACAGGAGGCAGACTAGTGGGGGATGTAGGAACTAGACTAGGCAGCAGCTTAGGCAGTACTAACTCAATGACTCCAGCACAGTAGGAGTAACTAACAACATGATAGTACAGGGTGTAGTAACTAATATATGGGAAGGTAGTTTGGTCGTGTCCTTGTTTATATTCCCATAATAGATTATAGAGCACATATAGGAAAAACTCTCTAACCGACCAGTTCCACATATCGACCACTCCCCTATATCGAAAACTGCACACCAAAATACATTTCATATGATGTCACTTCAAATATATTCAAAGTTAACCATTTAATATAGGAATGTACTTCAAACGAAGGAAAGTGGATTAGAATGAGAAACCTAATATATTTATCTACAGCAGAATATGGCAGAAAACTAAAGGGCGCATTCCATATACGCGTAATGCGTAATGCGAATGCGAATGCGAATGCGACAAAAAATCGAAACGCCTTGAAACCTATGAGCTACATTCCATACACGCGTAATGCGTAATGCGAATGCGTCAGAAATCCATTATCCCGATCGCTCCATGTAGCGATCGGTGTGTAATGCGTAATGCGTAAAGGCGGTGCGAATAGAAAAGCATCAGTCGCATTTGTCCATTGATATAAGGTTGGAGGAGGCGACTGATAATTACGGACAGCCGGGACAAGGTGGTGCGAACAGAAAAGCATCAGTCGCATTTGTCCATTGATATAAGGCTGGAGGAGGCGACTGATAATTACGGACAGCCGGTGCAAACATGTAGGTTTATGCGGCAGACCTGTTAGGAAGCAGTCTTCATATTTGGGACGGTCCTAACATCCCTCGAAGCAAGCTAAACTGAGCCATGTTTGGACCGTCCCATTCTGTGTGTGTGTGTCTCTGTGTGTGTCTATGTGTGTGTATCTGTGTCTGTGTGTGTGTCTCTGTGTCTGTGTGTGTGTCTCTGTGTGTGTGTCTGTGTGTGTGTCGGGATGTGTGTGTCTGTGTGTGTGTCTCTGTGTTGTGTCTCTGTGTCTGTGTGTGTGTCTATGTGTGTGTATCTGTGTATGTGTGTGTCTCTGTGTGTGTCTCTGTGTGTGTATGTTTGTGTGTCTCTGTGTGTGTCTCTGTGTGTGTCTCTGTGTGTGTCTCTGTGTTGTATCTCTGTGTCTCTGTGTGTGTATGTGTCTCTGTGTCTTTGTGTCTCTGTTGCTGTGTGTGTGTCTGTGTGTCTGTGTGTCTGTGTGTGTATCTCTGTGTCTCTGTGTGTGTCTCTGTGTTTCTGTGTGTGTGTCTGTGTGTGTGTCTCTGTGTCTGTGTATGTGTCTGTGTGTGTCTGTGTGTGTGTCTCTGTGTCTGTGTGTGTCTCTGTGTCTGTGTGTATGTCTCTGTGTGTGTCTCTGTGTGTGTGTATGTGTGTGTGTCTGTGTGTGTCTCTGTGTGTGTCTCTGTGTTGTGTCTCTGTGTCTGTGTGTGTGTCTGTGTGTGTGTCTCTGTGTGTGTATATGTGTCTGTGTGTGTGTCTGTGTCTGTGTATGTGTGTGTGTGTGTGTGTATGTGTGTGTGTCTGTGTGTGTCTGTGTGTGTATCTGTGTTGTGTCTCTGTGTCTCTGTGTGTGTCTCTGTGTGTGTATCTGTGTCTGTGTGTGTCTCTGTGTGTGTCTGTGTGTGTATATGTGTCTGTGTGTGTCTCTTTGTCAGAGACACAGAGACACAGACACACACATAGAGACACACACACAGACACAGAGTCACACACACAGAGACACAGACAGAGACACTCACAGAGACACGGAGACACAGATACACACATAGAGACACACACAGAGACACAGAGTCACACACACTTTTTATATACTTTTTATATACTTCACTGCATAACGCATAACGCATAACGCAATACGCGTATATGGAATGCTGGCATTCGCATAACGCATAACGCGTAACGCATAATGCATTACGCATTACGCGTATATGGAATCCTAGCTTAAAGCTAGTGGGTATTCAATATGCATGGAATATGCATATGTGTGAATATCCGACAAAGACTTGTTAAATATGAACAGGTTTGTCTCAAATAAATGACTGGCCGTACTGTGGGGTAGGATGAATGGCCGCAATAATCAGATACATAAAACCACACCTGCGAGTCAAGCTAAAGTGCCCTTAATAGCGGGAGTGTCCGCTATATTATTGGGTTGGTCGGCATTTTGGTTTGGTCATTATGGCAGGTTGTCCGCCTTGTCATTAAGTCGGTTTGGTCGTTATGTCCGGTTGGCCGTTTGATCAGTTTGTTTGTTATTTCAGTTTAACTGCTCTATTTGGATAGCCGACACAGTGGGTTGGTCGTTATTTCGAGCTGGTCATTATAGCGGGTTAGCCGTTTTGTCTACTTAGCCGTTATAGCGGGTTGGCTGCTAGGGCTGGTTTACTGTTCATATCGGACGACAGCGATACGAAAATTGAAGCTATATCGCGGTGTCCGCTGTAACAAATAGGTCACTATCCATGGCTGCACTGTATTTAAAAATACCTCTACTGGAATGTTAAAGGAGATTGTTGGATGCGTGATAAGATAGGGCCAGGATGCAGCAGGGAATGGGGCCTCCTTAGAGCACCAGGCCTCTAAGTGGTGGATGGAGACAGATTCATTATCAGTAGATGAGGCGATATCGATGCAGATAAGGTGTGACTGAGTGTAACCAAGACCTCACCGAAGAAATGCTGCTAAGGTGGTATCGTAACCAACACTTCATCGAAGAAATGCCGCTAAGATGGCATCATAACCAACACCTGACCAAGGAAATGCCACTAAGATGACATCATAACAAGCACCCGACTGAAAAAATGCCGCTAAGATGACATCGTAACCAACACCCGACCGAAGAAATGCCGCTAAGATGACATCATAACAAGCACCCGACCGAAGAAATGTTGCTAAGATGGCATCGTAGCCAACACCCGACCGAAGAAATGCCGTTAAGATGACATTGTAGCCAACACCCCACCGAAGGCGGTGGTGTAATAGTTAGCACACTGGCCCGGATGTGGGTTCGGGTCCCGCTCTAGGCACAATATTTCCCATTTCCATCACCCCCATGACAATATCAATTAATTACAAGTCCAAACATTTTTCAGAAATACACAATCGTATATATGCAGAACTGCCTAATCTAAATCTAAGCTCTTAGCAGAAATCGAATGTGATTTTCTTGTGATATTATCTGGCTTCAGTAATCACTATGATCGGTTAACCCCACATCATGTGCAAGCAATTTGCCAGTCGCACTAGCTATTTGCAGAGCTCTGCGAATTATAACCACCGATACTTGTATATCGCAGAGCTGCAACCAACCAATCAGAGTGCTAAAATGGAAAACAACAAGTGAGCGGTAGTCACTGTCATTAGTGTCAACATAACAGGCATTAAATAAACAAAAAACACCCCAAAAAGCACATACTGCTTCAGATCAAATGTTATTATTTATGAACGGTACTATTAAACTGCCAAGATCAAATTCTATTATTTATGAGTGGTATTATTAAACTGCTAAGATCAAAGTCTGTTATTTATGATTGTGACTTAATAATAATAGAGTACTAAAATTGAAAATGACAGTCGCTGTCACCGCAAATAATAATCATTCTTTCACTAATTCGCCAAGCAGATCTGTGAATAATAATCATTCTTGCATTAATGTATTCCGCTAATTCGCAGAGCGGTGCAGCTCTGCGATTGTGAATAGCCTTGTCCCTTGTCAATGTTCAAACTGATGCTGGAAGGAGAAGGCATTGCGGAGCGCGGTTTGTTGTGGTTTGATGACAATCGCCTGATGAAACACAAGCCAGTAGAGCACAGACTTTGAAGCTAATGAGGGAAGGGAGAATGAACACTTCAGATAAACACTCCGTCCTGATATGACCTTAGCTGTTGCTAGGACGTAAAACAACAACAAACAGACGATAAACACTAAAGTGAGTAGTGCAGAAATGGGGGTTTAACGCGGGCGAAGGACATCAACTTGTGAGGGTACTAAGTAGTATAGGGACAGAGGACGGAGTTTCAGGCATGGGGGATAAACTCAAAGGGGGGGGGGGGGGGGGGCGGGGGAAGAAGGCATACAGGGAGAGCGGAGGGGAGGTGGAGATGGTGAGGTGGGTACAGACAGGGTAAGGGAGGGGGACGGGGAGGAGACAGAGGGAGAGGGAGGGTAGAGGGAGGGGAGGGATAGGGGAGGGAGAGGGGAGGGAGAGGGGAGAGGGGAGGGAGAGGGGAGGGAGAGATGGTGAGATGGGTGAAGAGAGGGTGAGGGAGGGGGAAGGGGAGGACACAGAGGGAGAGGTAGGGGGAGAGGGGAAGGGAGGGAGAGGGGAGGGAGGGACAGGAGAGGGAGAGATGGTGAGGTGGGTGCAGAGGGGGTGAGGCAGTGGTAAGGGCAGGCAACAGAGGGATAGGGAAGGAGAGGGATGGGGAAGAGAGGGGAGGGGAGGGAGAGAGGGAAAGGGGGAAGGAGGGGGAAGGAGGGGGAAGGGAAGGATAGATAGAGGGAGAGGGAGGGGGGAGGGAGATAGGGAGTGAGATGGGAGGGGATGGAGAGAGGGAAAGGGGGATGGAGAGAGTGTGAGGGAGGCGGGAGGGAAGGAGATAGAATGGGAAGGAGAGGGGAGCAGGAGGGAGATGGGGACAGAGAGGGGAGGGGAAGAGAGATGGATGGGAGGGAGGAGGGAGACGAATACGGAGAGGGGGAGGGGGCTGAAGTGGGAGAGTGAGAGGGGGAGGGGAAGGGGATACAGTGGTAGATGAAGAGAGGGAAGGAGTGGGGAGGGAGAAAGGATGGCGAGGGGAAGTGGAAGGGAGAGGAGGAGAGGGCGAGGGGGGGTGAAGTGGGAAAGGGGAGAGAGGGCGAGGGTGAGCGAGAGGGGGTGGGGGAGGGCGGAGATAGGGGGAGAGAGAGGAGAGGAATAAGGGGGACGTGGAGGGGGAGGGGAGCGGGAGAGGGAGAGTGAACGTGTGAGGGAGGGGGTAGGCGTGATGCAGTGGAAGTATTTGGACTTTAATCTATCTTGAACATTACCCAACGTAAGCATTTATCCAACCTAAGATCCAGGAGATTATTAGGATGACGGTGGTATGTGATATTCTTTTCGCGATTCTATTTGATGGACCCTAGCGATCAAGTTATTAGATTAGATTAGAATGTTGTGATGTGGTTTCACTGTACTACCACTATATATATTATTCTCTCTCTCTCTATATATATATATATGCATATATATGTAGAATATAATTTATTATATATATATAAAGAGGCGGAGTTTTTCCTTGCTTGTATTTAATTAATTATTTATTATATTTATCTTATTTATTTGTTCACTTTATATATATACATATATTATATATATAAATATATATATTATATTATATATGTTATGATAATGGATGGCATTTAAATATGCAGTCAATTTAAGCAAGTTAATTACACAATTGACCATGTGTTGTTGTACAGTAAAACCTCGTTATAACGCGATCGTTGGGGTCTGTAAAAAGTCATCCCGAAATCAGCGTTAAATCTTGGTTCAGTTGATTGAATTACCATTTAATTAATGAAATCTGGATCAAATGAATGACCGTGTTACATCAGAATTCGCATTACTCGGGGCGCGTTATAACGGGGTTTTACTGTACACACAATATATTTATGTCCATGGCAAAGATCATCAATGTGTAATGGTGAATACCATTCACCCACATTCAAAAGAGACGTCAATAATACATAATTTAATCCACAATCTCAGATTCTGATAGCATTTACTTGTCTAAAGTCGAGCGTCAAGTAAACCAATACGTCTCTTTAGTTGCACCAGGTGCTGGTTACTTGTTGGAGTTTTACCTCCTGCCAACATCTAAGGTTATCTCAGGACTGGTACCAACAGACTTGTGGCAGTGCGCACTCATGCCAAATTTGTATTTCTGCCCTACCTCGAGATGAGGCTGCCAGCACCATGACCCAATATCCCACTCAGTCACATTATCCTGACACCGAACCAACCAGTCCTTGCTCTATCCTAATACTGCCAAGTGCCTGACAAGAAAGTGACAAGTATCAATTTTTAAGTCATTGCTTTGACTCAACTAGGGTTCGAACCCATGATCTACCAAAGCAGGAAAAGGACGAGCAACTCATTAAACCAAGCTGTCTGCCCAAAAGGGAGATGGACGCTCAACTTCCTCGGCCATCCCGTCTGGTCACAGCAGGTGCTGCTGTCAATTCCGGAAATGAATTGTGTGTCGCCTAATGTGGTTAATGCGACTGGAGGATGTCTGTAGAATTGGTAGTCGAGCAACACCATGGATAGTAACCTGAAGGCGTGACAGTGGTGGATCGATACAATCTGTAACGATGGACCCATTAGACGCAGAAATGCAAACGAAAGCCCAAGTCACACCTACCGGACTAGCCCCGGATTATTAGCCGGGTCATGAGTCATGGATTACACCCGGATGATGCCGGATCCACCCCGGATTGCAATATTCGCCGGATTGCCCGGATGTTTTAAGCATTTTAAAACATCCGGGGCCGATCCCGGATGATGCCGGATCAGCCACGGATCACCAAGGACCACCAAGGACCACCCACGGATGAGCCACGGATGACGCCGGATCGCCACGGACGACGCCGGATCACGGGACGGGGCTCGTCCCTGATCCGGATAGGTGTGACCTAGGCTTAGCCAGTATGAACGCCCCTATACATTGGGAAGAGCTCGGTAGGGAATGGTGACCTTGACCTTGGTGCGTTAGTTGGAAGTGATATTGACCTTGGTGGGGTAGTTGATGGTGTCCTTGACCTATGTGCGATAGTTGGGCGTGACCCTGAACTTGGTGGGGGTAGTTCTTGATGACATTGACCTTGATGGGGAAGTTGATGGTGACAGTGACCTTGAGGGCTTCGTTGGTGGTGACGTGACCTTGGTTGGTTAGTTGGCTGTGGCCTTGACTGTGGTGGTGTAGTCGATGCTGAGAATTGATACGGTGATCGACTGGGGTCAAGAAGCAAGGGTGACCAAGTGTGAGTAGGCAGGACGGTACATGGATCAACTCTGCCTCCGAGTTGATGTACACTGCTGTTTCAACAGGAGTTTGAACCTGGTCGAATCAGACCAATGACTTGACAATTTATAACTATCGCTTCCTTAGCCAGCCGCTCGGCATTATTATGACTGGTTTGACTCGACATGGCAACCGAACTCCCGACCGCCGATACGGGAGCTTCGCGCTCTACCAATTCGGCAACCGCGCCCGCTTCGTGGATTTGATCTATTATGTGTTTCTACTGGGGTCACGTGACACGATGGGAGCCTGGCTTTGAATTCGGCTGCCCAGCTGGCTGATGGCCGTCAGCGTTACGTAGATTAATTACATAATGTTCACTTCACAGGTTCAGCGTCACAACCAATGACGCTCACGTGAATCTTTATGACAGAAACTAAATGTAGGGGGGATTCCGAGGGGGGGGAGGTTCGGGGGTCTGAATAATTGATGACATGAATGAGGTCATGAAGGCAGCGTTCTACTAACTTGTCCTCTCATGTCTATTTTTACCTGGTTGGTTGTACGAGTTTTACATCCATGGTCATATCAGGACGGGTACTGACTTGTGACAGTGCAAACTCATAGCAAGTTTATAGTGCTGCTCCACTGGGTGACCAGGCTACCAGCATCATGACCTGATATCCCACTTAGTCACATTATCCTGACACCGAGCAAACCAGTCCTTAATAATACCCAGCACTTGGCTAGGAAGCGACAAGCATCAATTGTATACGTCATTGGTGTGACTAAATCGGGAATTGAACTCCGACCTTCCGCACGGGAGGCCTGCGCTCTACCGATTCGGCCACCACGTCCGGTTCGAACCCTGGTCGATTCAAAGTCATGACATAAAAATGCATACTTGTCGCTACCTGGCCTGGTGTTTGGCATTATTAGGATAGGGCAAGGAGCAGTGAAATGAGGAAGACCAATTGTCTGTGATTGAAATTTCCAATTTAGTCAAGTAATGTACACTGGTATTTTTGTAATGGCCAGAGCACCTGAGAAACCATTTTGTATTTATTCATATATAATTTCTCAGTGCCGACCATTGGTTTTCTTGCTGTGCCTGGTACAGTTACGTACATTTTGACCTCATTTAAAATATTTAATTAACATACACATGAGACAATAAGCAATAAATAGCCTATTAGATACAGTATTTCAGATACTTTTTGAATTTGTACTTGAGATACAGAATTTCTTTAAGTGCGACTGGCTATTATTATTAGATACAATATGTTAGAAAGGTCTTACAATTTTAAATTGTTTATTTGTTTGTTGTGTGTAAAGTTTTCTTTTCTTATCAAGTCTTTGCTATAATTCTAAATAAGCATGCATCAGAAAGCATACAGCTTCAGTTAAACACATTCCCATCCATCAACACCTTAAAGAACCGGAGTGAAGACCGAGCTTTTGCCTCTTCCGAACAGTGACCTGGTCACAAGCTTGTTTGCTCATTGGGGTGTTACGTCCTGGCAATATATAAGGTAATATCAGCACGGATACCTGATGACATGACCTACCCTTTCTTACATTGTGAAAATTTGTTATTGAGGCTGTATTTATATTGTCCATACCATATACGCTTGAATACTAAGGCTGGTTTTCAATGCTGGCCAGCTGTAGTGTTGGTGTTATCTTATCGCATAGTAACAGCTGATCAGGTGCTTGGTTGCCTGCATTACAGTAGCAGGTAGATAGGTGCTTAGTATGGTTAGTAGACTATGTTAGTTTTTTTTATTTTCTTGGTATATATATATATTTGATTATTTCAACTCCTATTACTAGACTAGCCTACTCTTATTTACATATCATATGCTTGCATGTGGTTGTTACAAATATTATCTGGTTACTTTTGCATGGTTACCTTCCATTGACTGTCCTGCTGGTGGGCCATGACATATCACATGCCCCTTTGCGGTGAAGCTTAGTAGGGGTTTCCTAGCCTTATTTTGCACAGATATTTGTTGTATGTGCTTAGGTCAGGAATTTGTCGTTCCTTTACCGTTTGGGCATTCCATACCTTGGCAGCCATTTCCAGTGTGCTCCTTTTGTGAGCTTTGATTTGGCTTCTGGTCTGCCTTACTAGGTGCGCATTATTTGCTCTAGTGTTCCTTTGTGGTTTTGTTAGGAGTTTAATGTCTTGACTATAGCCATATGCTAATGTCCTTAAGTGAATTATTCTCCTATTTTCTAGTAATTTTACTTTAGTTCTTTTGTGTATGTCATAGGTGGGGTGTAGTTTGTCTACTTTTAGGCAGATTTTTAGGGCTCTGTGCTGCACTATTTGCAGTTTTTTAGTAGTTCTTTGTTTGCACCCATGTAGATTACATCCCCATGGTCAAAATAGGAGAGCACCATGCATTTGCAGAACTTTATTGACATTTCTTGTGTCATGTAGTCTCTTAGCTTTGCAAATAGCAATAGTTTGTGGTTTATTTTTTTGGATTATTTGTTTTATGCATAGGTTGTAGCTTAGTTGGCTGTCCAAATCAAGACCTAGGTATTTATAATGGTGTACATTTTCTAGTATTTGGTTTCCTAGCTTACACTGTAGCTTTCTTTCTGGTGTTTGCTTATGCATGAAGAGTACTATTTTTGATTTACTTGCATTGATGGTTATTTTATTGGACTCACACCATTCGTCCAGCTTTAGTAGGAGTTTGTTTAGACTATTTATTTCTGTGGTGCCCTTTGCATATATGACTGTGTCATCCGCATATAGTTGGAGGCATTCAGTTTGCAGCCATTTTCCAAGGTCATTTATGTAGATAATAAAGAATAGTGGCCCTAATACTGACCATTAGGGCACACCACATGTGATAGGTTGATTATCTGATAGTGTTGTTTATTTTTGTTTGTTGTTGACTGTTCTTTAGGTAGTATTTTATCCAGCTCATTGTGTTGGATGTTATGCCCATATCTTTTAGTTTTCCAAGTAGTATATTGTGGTCTACTGTATCAAAAGCTCTACTAAAATCAATAAAGGCTGCTCCAACTAATTGTTTTTGGTTCATTGATGCTAGTATGTCACTTGTTAGAGTTGCTATTGTTTTTGCTATGGAGTGCAGTTTCCTGAAGCCCCCTTGTCTTTTATTTAGTATTTTATTTTTCTCTAGGTGTTCATTTATGTGCCTATGGAACACTGGGGTTTGTCATATTGATATTGGCCTGTAGTTTCGCATATCCTGCTTGTCTCCGCTTTTGTGGATGGGGGTGATAGTTGCCATTTTCCAGGCTGTGAGAAAATGCCCCTGCTCAAAGGAGACGTTGAATAGGTCTACCATGATGGCCGGGAGGGCTTGGAGTGCCTGTTTTAGTATTTTGGTGGGGATTTCGTCTATTCCACTTGGTCTATTTGTCTATGTCATTTATTAGTTTTGTTATCTCTGATATATCAGTTTTGCAGGTAGGGATTTCATCGTGCATAGTCCCTGATCTATTTTTCCATTTTTTGTGAACTTTTCTGACAATTTTTGCCCTACTGTGGAAAAGTGCATATTTAGTTTATTTGCGCATCTTTGTTTGTAAGAGTTTTCCCTTCATTATCCTGGAAGTACTATGCAGTGATGGAGTCCAGAGAGGAGGGAGATTTGCCTGCTGCCAACAAACCAAGTTATCCACCGTACAAATTATTTGCCCAGCAAATTCGGAAAGGTGTGTCAGTCTGGTAGTGTTGCTATGGACCGGGGGCCCTATGGTACTGGGATGGCTCACTCCATATCTCTCCCATGTGATGTAAATTTTGCGGTGCCACCTTGTGGTGGGTTTGATCGACCCAGCTGCTGGTTGGTGTTTCACATGTAAACACATACGGTTATATCATGCATGAGGCGGGTAAGCGTGAATACACATCAATATCGGATTGCTATGAACAGGCACACATCATCATCGTCCTCGTCGCCATCGCCACACAGCTTTCACATTCATATATACATTTGTGCATATAGTATGGCATCTGTTTAGCCGGGGGAACAGCCAGCACACCAAGTGGTGGGTTTGATCATTTTGATTACACAGTACAGGCTGAGTGAGCTGTCTTGGTATTAAGGGTCTTTGTACAAACATAGACACTAATAAAGTCTGTACTAGACTACTAAATGACTGAAACATACAATCCTCCAAGCATTGTTTATCCCATCATTACTAACAACCTACTTACTCAAACTACTTCATGTAGTCAAAAAACACACCTGAGGTATTAACTTTTAAACATAACCCTATAAGCTAGCCACACTCTATCTAACAGAATAAACAAACCATTCTACTAACACTCACTCCATCTCAAAATGTTAACTCCAACAACATGATAGTTTTGCAATTCACAACATAGTAGGCATACAAAACTATGAAGGAAAACTATGCACCTAACCACTCCGTAATGTAAAGGTCAAATCAATACACATGTATGTATCAAGTGTGTAGGAATACAACATATAACTGCTATTTTTGTATGTGAATTGTCAAACTATACCATATGTAAGTCTTTGAATGTTTGATATTGTTATTTCAGCTGATTTGGGCTAGCTGCATATATTGTAAATAACTGTATTGTCACATGGCTGGAAGACCAGTGCCATGGCGCTGACAAAAGACTTTATTCAATGAATAAACTATATTTACAAACAAAAAGTTTATGTAGTTTTCTATGTTTTTTGGGTGGAATAACAGGTTTACATTTTTCCAGAATGTATTTGTGTTCCTTCCCCAGTCCCCAGTCCCCATTTCTTTTTTGTTGTTCTAACTGCTTTGAGAGAGTTGTTTCTGGCAGTATGGTAGGCCAGTTTATCTTTTGTGGTTTCTGTGCGTTTTGCTCTGTCTCCCAGTTTTTGTTTGATTGTGATGAGAGTTAGCAGTTCACTATCTACCCATGGGTCTTGTTTTTTTTGTATTTTTAGTTTCTTCATGGGGCACATTTGATCAATTGAATGTCTTACTTCTGTGATGATATTGCACCAGTATATACAGCATCATCTCTGTTTTGTGTGATATTGTTTATGTTTTGGTGTAGGTGGTTTGTTAATGAGTCATTTGAGTAGTTTTTAACGGACCTGCCCATCTTATACTCATAGTGATTTGTGCTTTTGAGTGTTTTCCTTGTTACATATATTAGCTCATGATCACTTATGCCCCAACTTCTGGTGCCCCATTTATTGGTGTGGTTTGAGTTGTTAGTATTAGGCAAAGTGTGTGCCCCTCCCCAGTTTGCATTCAATTTCTTTTTGTTTTTAGGAGAGTGGTTGCTTGATTTCACGAATTCTAAATTTTAGTTTTAGTTAAGTTGGTTGTGTGGGGGTGTATGTCCTGGTGCATGTAGCACACGCAGTTCCCTCTGGTGGGCAGTTGCGTACATCACTGTACGTATTTACCTGTTTGCATGGAGGATGGTTCTTTTAGCAATGTGTGATTAGTTGTACATGATTTTTACTTATGTTCTAAAGAATTTGACTAGTGAAATGTATAGACAGTTTTTAGTAAGTTTATAGTAAGTTTATGATGCTCATGGTATGCAGGTATTGCAATACCTCAGGGAGTTTGATGCCCCTGCCCTGCAGAGTTGTAAACCACTGCCTTGTGGTACAGGTTCTCGACAACCGAAGCCTAAGGGAGCAAACCCTGAACAGAAAACCATGTCACTGTGGCAGCATCAAGGGCGGTTGATGTATGGAATTCGCAACATCTCCCGACCAGCCACTGCAGGGACAAATAGTTTTGTGCCTGTCTGGACATGTTCTTCCCAGTGTGAAACCTCTAATTGCTCAGCAAGAGAGTACCACTGGTAACTTGTAAAAGTTGGGTCAATGGCCCACTTCCAGTCCAAAACCCAGTCAATGTGCCGTCGTCGCGCTCTCAGCCTTCACCATATCCACATATGGCTGTCCGGCATCCATCTTGTATGATGTCAGCCACCATGGAGCAGTGTGTGTGTACACATCCACTTTGTGCCCGTCTAGGTGACCCTCTGCGTTCCGCACCCGACATCATACAGAATAATATATCAGTATGCATTGAGCCTCACCACTATCTCCACACCCCGCCACCCAATCTCCCTCCTCTCTGGACTCCATCACTGCCCAACCACATTACACCTACCGCAAGCCCTTACCACCCCTTCTATATATATATGTATGCATATATATATATACATATATATAGATATGGATATTGATTAAAACAAAGTTTGTATTATTTAATGACGCCTCTAGAGCACATTGATTTTTATCGTTGGCTATTGGACGTCACACACATGGTCATTCTGACATATTTCTTTGGAGGAAACCTGCTGCCGCCATGTAGGTTACTCTTTCCGATAAGCAGCAAGGGGTATTTTATATGCACTTTCCCACAGACAGGACAGCACATACCACAGCCTTTGATAAACCAGTTGTGGACCACTGGTTGGGATGGAAAATAGCCCAAACTGCAAATGTGTTGAGTGAGCAGGATCGATCGGATGATCCAAACTTTCACAGGTGGACACGCTACTGCCTGAGCTACATCCCGCTCATGGATATTGATATCAATGCGCATATGGGGTCTTCTCCGAAACTGGGTACCAGTGTGGAGACCAACATTGAAAACATTCCAAATAACAGCAGAATCCATGTCCATATGAAGCTTTGTATGTTATGTATATGTCAGAATTTAGAAAAAAAGCAAAAACTCTTTCACTTTTTGAATTTGACTTTATGCAAATTAAGAAACACGTTAAAATCAATTGTGTGACATGAAAATCAAACACAGAGCCAGAACATTATTTTACCGTAGAGACCTATTTGAAAAAAACATGTGTTATTGATTACATTTCAACAATAAAAGGTTATTTCTTACAAGAAAAAGATGGAACAAATGGTTTTGGTAAATGTATGGTGTCAAGGTGAACATTTTCACATTTTCACTGAATGCGCTTTCAACTTAAATGCAAAATCATACAAGCATACTTTTATATGCGATAGAATAAATACATGCCGTATTGTGAACAAAATCAACCCATATAGACGACACTTACTATACATATCAGCAATGTAACATAGAAAGCAAATATGTGCTACCCAGTTTCAAAGAATGACCGAAATGGCTATATACTATATATATATTATATATATATAATATATATATGTATATCCATTAACGAAAATGCAAAGTCAGACATCAATCAACCATTGTTATGTCTGCCTATTCGGCAAAATGTTTCACCATTTCCCTGAAATTAAGCCAACATTGCGACCCCTGTCGCAATCACAATCACAATCATAATCACAATCATAATCACAATCATAATCACAATCATAATCAAAATTACATCACAATCATGATCACAATCATAATTACATCACAATCATAATAATAATCACAATCGTAAACAAAATTATATTCTTAATCACATTCATAATCATCACAATTCCGTGCAAATAATCAGGTAGCCTTAGAAGAACAGTTACTCTTAGAGACAGTCAGATATTGTTTGTGTCGTATATTCTGTGTAGTGAGACCTGATTTAACTTACTTCCGGTTCAGAAGCATTGGCGTTCATGTTCCTACCACAATTAATTTGCCATATTTTCACTTCAGATATCTCTTAAACCTACGCTTTAAAATCAAGCTTACTTCAACATTTGTTTATAATGATGAAGGTATTTAAGACATGTGAGAGAAAATCTAAACTATCAGACTATGGTACTTTAAATACAGTCTATTCGAAAAATAAAAATAAATATATATATATATATATATAATACTGTCATGGGGGTAATGAAAATGGGAAATATTGTGCCTAGAGCGGGACTCGAACCCACATCTCTTTGCACTCCGGGCCAGTGTGCTAACCATTACACCACCTAGGCTCCCTGATATCAACACACCACCCACGCCTACCTGTACGACGAACCCAATATCTTGCATTCCGGCCGTGTGCTAACCATTACACCACCTAGGATCCCTGATATCAATAAACTACCCATGCCTACCTGTCTGTGTGGTTACTTGCCTGAGAGGTCAGTGCACACCACTACACTCGTCCCCCTGGAATTGTAAGTCTTTTAATGCTTACAATTACATACACACAGGCAAGGCAACGCACTTACATACACAGGGTAGGTTCAACAACCATACAGCACAAAGCTTGTACAGGATCCTGATCACGGCAACCAGTGTCATGGGGGTGATGAAAATGGGAAATATTGCGCCTAGAGCGGGACTCGAACCCACATCTCTTTGCATTCCGGGCCAGTGTGCTAACCATTACACCACCTAGGCTCCCTGATATCAATACACCACCCACGCCTACCTGTCTATGCGGCTCCTTGCCTGAGAGGTCAGTGCAGACCACTACATATATATATATAATACTGTCATGGGGGTAATGAAAATGGGAAATATTGTGCCTAGAGCGGAACTCGAACCCACATATCTTTGCATTCCGGGCCAGTGTGCTAACCATTACACCACCTAGGATCCCCGATATCAATAAACTACCCATGCCTACCTGTCTGTGTGGTTACTTGCCTGAGAGGTCAGTGCAGACTACTACACTTGTCCCCCTGAAATTGTAAGTCTTTTAATGCTTACAATTACATACATACAGGCAATGCACTTACACATACATACACAGGGTAGGTTCAACAACCATACAACCTGTAGCTTGTACAGGATCATGGTCATGGCAACCATTGTCATGGGGGTGATGAAAATGGGAAATATTGCGCCTAGAGCGGGACTCGAACCCACATCTCTTTGCATTCTGGGCCAGTGTGCTAACCATTACACCACCTACACTCCCTGATATCAATACACTACCCATGCCTACCTGTCTATGTGGTTACTTGCCTGAGAGGTCAGTGCAGACTGATACACTACCAAATGGTGGTTAAGGCTTAGGGGCATTCTGATCACTACTCCTCTGTTAATCAGAGCTGGCAATTGGCATCATCATACTCCACTGATGCTTCGCCATGTATGGGTTGTTAATAACATCTTGTTTGTGCCTACCGTACACATATCCTATTATTCATTTTGACGGTTTTTACTAACATTGGTCACTTCGACCAGCATGGTGTCCATTTTGAGTTGCGGATTGATGCGCAGCATGTGTACAAGGGTTAAATCTAGTATATTTGAATGCTGAAATTGTGAGTGATTGATTGGCAATGGCTTAACATTGTCAACAGCAAGGGCGATGGGTTATGGTGATACGTTAGGGGTAATTGTTCTGTCAGTTTTGTTAATCACATTTAAATGCTTACATGAAAGTCCTAAATGTGTAGATGTCTCTCCGATGACACGGACAATGATCTCAGATCCAATTTTGACGTGATTAAATTTGTCTCAAATGACAGCAAAATCTAACCCAAAAATATAAGTAAAACAATAGGGGATGAGGCAGTCCATTTCTTCTTGGTTACTCCAAAATGTATTCATGATTCCTATTATAAAAGGTTTCAATTTGTGATTTTAAATATTAGACTTAGATAAAGGGCCACACTTCAAAATCAAGTACGCAAATCCGCGCTTATAGATCAACAACTAGCCTGTATTTATTGTGTTGAAGTCCCTAGACCCGAGTTGAGGAACACTTTCTCTAAGTTCGCCCACAGAGCAAGCAGCCTGTGGTTTGGTTATTAACCTGTCAGAACACCAATACAGGTCGGGGGTCATATCAGGGCAGCCATCTTTATCGACTGCTACGTCCAGCAGTAAAGTGTGCCTACAGAAACCCACCGTGTAGTCTTACCTCTATTTGTGTGTTTGTTGGAGTTTTACGTCCAGGCAACATCGACGGGTACCGACTTGTGACCATGCACACTCATGGTAACTTCATAGTGCTGCCCCACTCGGAAATCATTCCGCTGGCAACATGACCCAATATCCCATTCATTTGCATTATCTTGACTGTGAGCTAATTGACCAGACCTTGCCCTATCCTATTAATGCCGAACGCCAGGGTAGGAAGCGACAAGTATCAATTTGATATAAGTCATTGGTTTGACTCCGACCTTCCGCAGACAAAGCCGGCGCTCTACTGATTAGGCCACTGACCCCGGTGTGCTGCTATATAAAACGGTGAAATCATAATAACATGACTGGGGAGATAGAATATTCTAACTCCTCAGTCATAATATTATACTGCCCCTTTGACAATATTACAGTAATATTTCAACTCCCGCTAAAATGCTTTAAACCCCTCCTGTTCACAATATTATGGCTATAATAATTGGTATGATTTTACTCTGAAAGTTTTTAATTGTTGTATGTCTTTCAAGAATTTCATTTGGACTACAAGCTTCTTTTTTACAAAAAAAAAAGCAATTACAGTTAAATTGTCTGTGTTAATACCGTTATACAATTCGATTCATTTCAATGTGTGCACCGACCCCTATGTATGGTGATGTATATCTGTGTATTTATGTTCGTGGTGTTCTCTGTGGCTGAGCGGTTAGAGTGTCTGACTTTTTTCTAGGTCGGACTCCTAATCTGAAGGTCGGTGGTTTGATTCCCCATGCCCCCACCTCTGCCAATTTGGATTTCCACCGCTGTGTATAACTTACAGCGTCATCAAAGGCCAGTTGCTCTCATACCATGTCTATGTGATGTTGGAGGTTAAAAATCCCTTGGGTCGGTAAAAGTGTAGGCTTGGCATTTCTATCGCCAAACTGTCTAATGGTGAAAACAAGTCTATTCAGACTTATCCATGATAGGTAGTATAAATCTTCAAGAAAAAAATGATATTATACTTTATAAAAGCTGGCTTGCTTGAAGTAAGAATGTATTTCTCATGCTGTTAACCAAAAATAACAAACAATTCATATTAGAAAACAATTAAATAAAATTATGGAAAGAAAGGAGGAGTCTCAATAATATAGGGCAAGCTGCTTTATTACGCGTAATAAAGTGACTGAGGAGTCACTTTATTACCGAAGTCCGAATATTATCTCACACTGGCCAATAATGTAGAAGGTCGCCTTCCCAAGTCGAGCGATCAAACCCAGGCCGAGTCACACAGGAGACTTATAAACCTGATACATGTCACTACGTCACTTGGAACTCGGCATCAATAGGAAATGGAATGGACTGGTTCATGGCGCAGTCTCGCAATAATGTCATCGAGTGGGATATTGGGTCATGATGGAGTCAGTACGGTATCCTTGTGAGGCATCACTAAATCAGTCATGAATATGCACTACACCCCATCTCATGAAATTACCTTAGATGTTGCTAGGGTGTCAATCCCCAACCAGCCAATCTAAAGCTGCCATATGGAAACTGAAACCGGTGCTAAACAAAAATTGCTCTGATGAATAAAATTGCTCAATATAAAAAAAACCAAAGGAATAACAATTTGGACACTGGATGCTTCTTATTTTATACAAACGATGTACAGACCCAACCGATCATGTAACACTGTTGGTGCCGATTCAGGAATATTCCAGAATATTCCAGAATATTCAAGACTATTCAAGACTATTCAAGACTATTCAACAATATTCAACAATATTCAACAATATTAAACACTATTCAACAATATTCAACAATATTCTATAATATTCTACAATATTCTACAATATTCAACAATATTCTACATTATTCTACACTATTCAACAATATTCAACAATATTCAACAATATTCAACAATATTCTACAATATTCAACAATATTCAACAATATTCAACAATATTCAAGAACATGTTTATTTACAACAATAACAAAAGGAAATAAACCGATAACTTTCAGGTCAGTTTGTAGTGTGGTGTACAACAGGCTTTAATAACAAAATAGCATAGTTAATGATTGATACAAAATCAACAGCAATAATCAAAAGGAGATCTTTGCCTGTCAGCATGTTCAAAGCAGAATGCCAGTTGATACGCTGGGTATATCCACAATATGGGCGCCCCCCTCCCGCCTCGCTCCGCGTCCACCGCCCCCCCCCCCCGCGCCCAGCCCCCCCCCCCCCTCCTGCACAGCCTGCCCCTATGTGCGCTCAGTCCGATCTAGTGTGTGCCAATCCCACCAGGGGCCGTTCATGACGTCAGCGTCCGCCGCCCAGCTGTCCGTGACCCCGCTGGTGACCTCGCCAACCCGCCCGGCCGTGACCCGTCGTGGCCAGCAGACTGGATAAGAAGGCACTGGGGTCTCAGGTCTCAATGGGCATGCGCCGTCCTATTTACGTAACGCCATGAATCAAACCCAGCGTGTCCTCTACACACACAACACACACACATGCACACACACTCACTTCGGCAAAGGCAGTGCATACACACACCGATATCCGACATAGAATTGAACCACACCCACATACCCACACATCAATATATCAGCAAGGGCAGTGCTTACACACACCAATATCCGACATGAAACTGAACAAGACTCACAAAACCACACACTAATATATCACCAAGGGCAGTGCATACACACACCGATATCCAACATAGAATTGAACCACACCCACTTACCCACACATCAATATATCAGCAAGGGCAGTGCTTACACACACCAATATCCAACATGAAACTGAACCAGTCCCACACACCCACACACTAATATATCACCAAGGGCAGTGCATACACACACCAATATCAGACATAGAATTGGACCACACCCATCATGATGTCAGTCACGATGCGACAAAGACTGCTTTCATTACTTGACTGCTAATGTCCATTTAGCTCTCTGCCGTGAGAGTGATGTTTTGTGCGGTTGTACATTTCATGAAAGCTGCCTGCAAAAGAGTTGAAGTGCTGCTGGATTTTGCAAGTTACCAGTGGCACTCTCTTGGGGAGCAAATAGAGGTTTCACACTGGCAAGAACATGTCCAGACAGGCGCAAACTATTTGTCGTGCAGTGGCTGGTAGGGAGATGTTGGGAGTTCCATACATCAACCGCCCTTGTTGCTGCCACAGTGACATCGTTTTCTGTTCAGGGTTTGCTCCCTTAGCTTTCGGTTCTGTCAAGAAGCTGTACCACAAGGCAGTGGTTTACAACTCTGCAGGGCAGGGGCGGCAAACTCCCTGAGGTATTGCAATACCTGCATACCCAGCACACCCACACATCAATATATCAGCAAGGGCAGTTCATACAAACACCAATATCTGACATGAAACTAAACCAGACCCTCACACCCACACACTAATATATCACCAAGGGCAGTACTTACACACACCGATTTTCGACATGAAACTGAACCAGTCCCACACAACCACACATCAATATATCACCAAGGGCAGTGCATACACACACCAATATCGGACATAGAATTGGACCACACCCACACATCAATATATCAGCAAGAGCAGTTCATACACACACCAATATCTGACATGAAACTGAACTACACCCACATACCCACACACTAATATATCACCAAGGCCAGTGCGTACACACACCAATATCCGACATAGAATTGAACCACACCAGCATACATGCACACTAATATATCACCAAGGGCAGTGTGTACACACACCAATATCCGACATGAAACTGAACCAGTCCCACACACCCACACACTAATATATCACCAAGGGCAGTGTGTACAAACACCAATATCCGACATATAATTGAACCACACCAGCATACGCACACACTAATATATCACCAAGGCCAGTGCGTACAAACACCAATATCCGACATGAAACTGAACCAGTCCCACACACTCACACACCCACACACTAATATTAGATCAAAGGTAGTGGATAGCCACGCCGAAAAGAAAGGATGGCCGAATGAGTTGAGCGTCAATCTCCTGTTTTGGTAGATCATGTGATTTGAACCAATGGGTTCGAACCATGGCCGAGTCAAACCAATGACTTAACAATTGCTACTTGTCGCTTCACAGTCAGGCACTCAGCATTATTAGGAGAGGGCAAGGACTGGTTGGTTCAGAGTCAAGATAATGTGACTGAGTGGGATATCAGGTAACTCATGGTGCTGGCGGACTAGTCTTCCCATGGGGCAGCACTATACATTTGCCAATGAATCCGGTGTTAGTAGAATCATACATACTGCAGAGTGGTGTTTGCCTACAGGAGAATGGTGTTAGCTGGTAGTAGAATCATGGAAGACTGCAGTATAATGGTGTTATGTAGTAGTAGAATCATACATACTGCAGAGTGGTGTTTCTCTACAGGAGAATGGTGTTAGCTGGTAGTAGAATCATGGAAGACCGCAGTATAATGGTGTTATGTAGTAGTAGAATCATACATACTGCGTAGTGGTGTTTGCCTACAGTATAATGGTGTTATGTGGTAGTAGAATCATGCATACTGCAGAGTGGTGTTTGCCTACAGGAGAATGGTGTTAGGTGGTAGTAGAATTATGGCATACTGCAGTAGAGTGGCGTTTGTCTGTAGTAGAATGGTGTCAGACCGAACGCAGCATGTTATCGCCCAGTATTATCATATCCTGTTGTTCAACAAGTCGCAGAAGTCGGTGAGAGTATTGAGGACCCGCTGCCTGGAGGGCCTGAACCCCGTAGACACTATCAGTGTTGGAACAAACGTAAACAAAAAATAAAGCCAACATAGATAATTACAATCTCTAAAAAAAATCGGAAAACAAATCCTGTTCAAAGGATAGCTCTTAGCTGCAATATTTGCGTGGAAATATTTAATAATTTCAGTGAATTCAAAGCAAATCCCAGTCGTAAATGACTGTAGAGAGCTTCCTCGTCTCGAAAGGGTAAACAAACTAAACATTGCTGCGGCGAACATTTCCTTAGTACACAGCTCAGTGACGTCAGCACTGTCGGCTGCTGTCACCAAATCTCGTCTGCTTGGAGCTGCACTTCCACTGTTCCACTCAGTGTCACGTGAATTAGAAATGGCGTCTTCCCTGGCAGCAGCACCTTTAGGGTGTAACTTCTTAGTGGCTCAACTCTAGTCAGAGAAGATATAACTTACTTGTTTCCTTGTTATTGCGTTGTGGACTTCATTATTCTTTGAGTTTGTAGGGTAAAGGTTCAATCCCAGACTAAAGTATTTATCGCTCATTCCAGTTCTTGTCATCATATTATAATGCCGAGCATTGGGAAAATATAAATTATTGATTTGACTCGGCCGGGGTTCGAACCCACGACTTGCTACATGGGAGCGGATGCTCAACTAATCCGGCCATCCCATCTGGTTTGGATTATTATCGGTCAGTTTTGTTTTCAAAACTAAGCAAGGTCGAGAGTTCGAAATCCGGCTGAGTCAAACCAATGATTAAAAAAATTGATACATGTTGATACCTGGCCTGGTGCTCGGAATTAAGAGGACAGGACAATGATTGGCTGGCATGGTATCAGGATAAAGTGACCGAGTGTGATATTGGGTCATGATGCTGGTAGCCTGATCTTCCTGTGGGGCAGTAGTATAGAGTCGCCATGAGTGTGCACTCTCACAAATCGGCACACGTCTTTATAGGACCACAGATGTTGCTAGGATGTAAAACCTCAACAACACAAATACAGTCGTGGGGTTCGGGGTGGTGGCGCCACCTGGCCGAAGTGTGAACTGTGAAAAGGGGTCACCCATGAAGTAATACACACTATATGGGTGATCATATAGGAAACATTCGCTTTTGTGCCTTTACACTCGCATAATTCTTATACATCACATATATATATATGATGTGTAACGAATTATATGAATATAAATACACGGTGGGGAATAAATGTTTGGTATATGCATTACCTATCCGCTAAACCTCTACCACTGACTGGTGGAGTGCCACCCCCCTCTCCCCCATCCAGTGCGCGGTTGTAACTGGTACTGGTTTGTGTTGTGCGGTTGTTGTGGAGAGAGGGTTTTAAGGCAGCAGTTACAGGTCATCAATACACGAGTTGCCCGCTAGGGGCGCGGCGGAGGAGGAGGAATAGTCACGTGGGCAGTCAGCAGATATATGGGATATAACTGCACAAGTGGGCTGGTCTAAGGCAGGAGGCAATCTACTTGTGTATTCTAACATAACCAAGAAAGGATGAGGGGGGGTGCACTAAGGCACACACATTCATAAAGAATTTTACTTTTTCTGCCGGACGCCTGCAGAAATATATAATGATTTTCTCTTCCTTCTTCTCAACCAGACGGGGTGGCCGAGTGGGTTGGAGCGTCAGTCTCCCGTGCTGGTAGATCGTGGGGTCGTGGGTTCGAGTCCCGGTCGAGTCAAACCAATGACTTTAAAATTGATACTTGTCGCTTCCTAGCCAGGCGCTCGGCATTATTAGGATAGGGCAAGGACTGGTGTGCTCAGTGTCAGGATAATGTGACTGAGTGGGATATCAGGTCATGGTGCCGGCGGCCTGGTTTCCCAGTGGGACAGCACTATAAAGTCGCCATGAGTGCGCACTGTCACAAGTCGGTACCCGTCCTGATATGACCTTAGATGTTGCTAGGACGTAAAACAACAACAAACAAACAAACAAACAAACTTCCTTCTTCTCTATCTCTTCCTGCTTCTTGTTCTCCAGCTCCTTCCCTGTCCTGGTCAGATTATTCTTTCCTGCTCCTCCATTTCCTCTTCATGTCGCTCCTTCTCTTACTTTTTAAAAATCGTACTTTAGTTGGAAATAACCTTGATTTAAGATGACTTTGTTCCGAGATATTTGATTGTCAAATGTGGTTATTTAATTTTAGCATGCTTGAATGAACTCTTACCCGTTATGCTGCCGGATTAAGAGATTCTATTAACTTGACTCAGTGTGCTCTTCTATGTAGCAATATATACTTAATACTTAATAAGTGCGACATTGCCTAAGTCGGATTATACATTCAAATTTAGATAAGTCCTTGGATTTAACAAATCTGACGATGCTATCGAACTGTGCAGGTCTAATTTGCATACCTAGGCAGAAACAGGAGTGACCGATAGGAGGCAGCACCTCAACCTGTATGTATTCAGTTTATTTGCATACCTATTATAACATATATATTTAATATATATATAATTATAATTGTGTTTGGGGAAAGGAGGGATATTCTGGGATATTATACTTGCATGATTCCGTTACAGAATATATATGTATATAATTGTATTTCCATTCCTATTATAATATATATATAATTATAATTCTATTTGCATACCTATTAAGTACTGGTATTATAATACATATACTTATCATTGTATTGGCATAGCTATTATTATCTATATAGATACATAATTAATATGAATAAGCAATGCTTAGGACCGACCCACCGATATAACTACAGCAAAGTATTTTATGATTGTTTTTTTACTCCACTGGCGGTGTTCGATTTGAAATTCTATCAACTCGGGTAACCCAAATACGGCCGTCGTTTCTGCGGAGGACGAACTATTTCCATTTCCGTTTGCTGGATTTCGATTTCTGGATTATTCAACACTAGTTTACAAATGGCGGCGCCCATAGAGGGCTATTTCCGTTTGCTGGATGTTGCTGGTTTCATTTTCTACCTCTATGAGTAGGAGTATTGTTTATGTGTATGTGTATATCTACATACATTAGTCCTAAGCCTCCCCAGAGGGTGGGTCGGTATAATTATAATTATATTTGCATATATATTATTATATATATTTAATTATAATTGCATTTGCATACCTATTAAGTATTATAATATATATACTTATACTTTTATTTGCATACCTATTATAATGAAGATAGATATATAATTATGATTGTATTTGCATATATATTATTATATATATAATTATAATTATATTTGCAAACCTATCATAGGCAGACATATAGCAGTAAACGCCGGGAAGCAGCATCCTCAAACCTGTCCGTGTTAATTGTCAACACAGCTGACGACTGAAACCTTTAATGCGCCTCCGATCTCCCAGAATTCCCGGGTGAGGGCTACTTCCGGAAACTGAGAGGCGTCACTTCCGGCCGCCATGTCAATGAAGCTAACTCGCAGGAAACAACTTGTTTTGCGAGAGGAGAGCTGGGTGTCTTGTACCAACTAACTTCTATCTTTCTACCTGCTTCCGAAACAGTAATCCATGTTAGAGTTGTACTTAACATCACTTAGAACTTCCCATGTAGGTTAAAGTTCAAATGTGGAGGCAAACTGTCCCAACTCACTCTAGCCTTACTGGCTTCCTGCTGCCAAGCCCCACTGGTCCTACTTAGGAGATAGCAGATGGTTCCCCAGGCTGCTCCAACAACGTCATAAGGCGCGTTCACACACACAGTTTAAGTCGCCTCAACTAGTTCGCCTTCATCTAAATCACCTCAAAATGCACTTGTGAACGCGCAGCTGAGGCGAACTAGGGCTGATTCGACTCAATTAGTGTGCCTCATATAAACCACTTCGCGAGGTGGATTAGATGAGGCAAACTAGTTGAGGCGATTTAAGGTGCATGTGTGAATGGGGCTCTAGAATCGTGGATGACGCCAAACACGTGCAACGACAACCTAACACAAATAGTGCTCTTAATAATTTGGCATGAATTGTATATTTATGCCAAACATAGATACACATAAATATATATCTATCACTATTTTAATTGTATTCACATGTATTCATAAATATATATGTATATGTACATATATATATATTTAGATACATCCATATATACATATTATACATACACACATATATGTGATGTATACAAGTTATGCGAGTAAAAAGCCGCATAAGGGAAGATTCCCTACATTCTTCACCCATATGTTGTGTACTACATTATGGGTGACCCCCTTTTCACAGTGGCACAAGTGGCGCCATCACCCTCCACTGCTACCAGTATCGCAAATACTGTCACTCGCGTACTGGAATTGCATATAAATATATGGTTAAATACAGTTATACATAAATATTTATATATAAAGTTGGCTATGAATTAAAGGAGACAAAAAGAGGACAGAAGATGAGGAATGGTGGAAGCCTACCTTTATTTCCGAAGGCCCACTGGACGAGCAATAAACAGTCCTACCTAGAATTCTTTTGTTTTAAATGGGAGCTAATGTGATAGTGATGCGTTCTGGCTGGCATCTGCCTAAGCGTGGTGGCGTCTGCCTAAGTGTGGTGGTGTCACTGCCTAAGTGTGGTGGCGCCAGCCCATAGCGGCGGGAACCGGCCCGCAGCAAATAGCACAATAAACAATACGTCGATCATGAATAGCAAGTAATTGAATACAATGTCCATGAAACCATATAGAATAGATGCATATAAATATGTGGTTAAATACAGTTATGCATATATATTGATATATATATATATATATATGCATAAAAATGGACCTACTTACATATATACATATATATCAATCAATCAATAGTTCCATCCTCTAGTCGAGGGTTGGATGCAATGGTTCTCCACTTGTCCCGATGTTGTGCTGTTCTGATAGACTGTGAATAATTCAAGCCTGTCCACTGTGAAATATTTGTAAACCATGATGTTCTTGGTCTCCCTCTCCCTCTGCTGCCATTCACCTTCCTTCCAACAATGTACGGTATATTGAACTCTGACGAATGATGTGGCCAAAATAAATAAGTTTCTTTGTCTGTATAGTGGCAAACAAGCTTTTCTTATTTTTAATTTTTCTGAGAACTTCTTTGTTGGTGATCTTCTTTGTCCATGATATGGACAAAGAAGCCTACCTTTATTTCCGAAGGCCCACTGGACGAGCATATATATATCTGTAGCTATCCTCATGATCGACATATATATATCTGTAGCTAAATGCATCTATAAATATATATATATATTTATATGTATGTATATAAATGGACATACATACATACATATATACAAATATATGTGGCTAAATACATTTATACATATATATCTATTCATATGTATGTATATAAATGGACATACACACATATACACATATATACATGACTGGTTGCCACATACACAGCATGTGATGTAGTGTCTCCACAAACGGACAATTAGGGCAATTGCATTGGGCGCTGTTTATTGAATGCGCCACTGACCACTATTCTCACATCTAGAAACACAGCCTGCCCCATGGAGAGCCGTCCTCAGATCTACACGAGTCTCAGGGGAATTCAGAGGGCCCCGCCACAGTCCCAGTAGGTGGCAGCACCCAGGGCCCCTTGGTTGGAATACTAACATTCCATCGAGATGATTGTGTACACGATATACAACAAGCACTCCATGCAGAAAGCCAAGGTGGCAGTCATCGTGTGCGCAAGGCGCATTCCATTGATTTAGATTTGTACACCGAACACTGTGCATTTAAAATGGAATTGTGGCAAATAGCGGTTGGTGCGCTTTCATGCTTGCGTACATGTCGAATAGGACACTAGGGTGACCTATCTGCTGATACTGTAGTAATAATGCATTCATGAGCTCCACCACCCAGTGGTGGTGGCAGAGACTACACCGTCTGCTGTCGCAGTTGTTCTGCATCAAGTGACGGCACCCTAGCCAGTGGGCAGGTCCCCACGTGGACTGACGCTACTGCGTCCAGCTAGTGGTACCCCATACCATGAGAGGTCCACTGGGATCTGGCTCGGCAGGGGGCGGGTCACTTGGTCTTTTGAAGTCATCGAATAAATGTGGAAAGCATATATTTCTTCTTGCTCATCGTTCTTCTGTGTGTGCTTCAGTGACAGAAAAGGGAGGAACTGGCCATAGGCACCCTATCACAATACTCATCAGCATCATCAATCTGTTAACCCCAGGGGGAACACAGATGACTTTGTAATCAGTTTTCTCCGGGTTCCCTGTTCTCCATTTCCCTCTGAAACTTTCCACACTCCAACCCTGTCCATGCCTTCATTCTGTTGTCAAACTTATTCCTCCATCTGCCTTCTGTTCTTTCCCCTTTGACTGTGCCTTGCAAGATGGCCTTGGCTTGACCAGATGAAGGAGAAATATAGCCATAACCTCCTTGTATTTTGTTGTTGTTGCTAAATAGGTTTATTCTGCTGAATAAGTATTTTGTCAGTATCGAAGCGCTGGTCTTCCAGCCATTTTTCAATTCAGGGTTATTTACACGAAAGGTATATAGAATAAGGTGTACAATACCTGATGAATACACAATTTGCACCATGTAACACAATGAAATTCTGTAACCCAAACGTTCCATAGCAATATGGTAACAGTAGTGTCATATAACTAGATCAATATTAGTCAGATCAATGTGAGTATTTACATAGTATTTAGAATGTAAGCAGAAGTTATCTTCTGTATTCAGTTGGTAAAGTTGTAGTAAGTTTTAATGTTCAGTTGCAGTTAGGCAAGTGGTATCTCAATGTTGGTTTGTTAGGAATATTCTAGTGTAACTCTAGTGTAGTTAGTTATGTGAGGTCATGAATTATGTTGTTGGGGTGGGGTTGTTAATAATACACTGTGAGGTTCAATTGCCTGCTGGATCTTGTCACAGACTTCACCATTAGTAACATGGTTGTCGTATGAGATGTGTAGTATTTTGCAGTAGCACCACATTTCCACGTTTCATGTTCTTCCTTGGAGCTCTGCTGTGAGGGTCCATGATTCACAAGCATTCGGGACGATGGATGTGAAAAGGGAGCGCGTCAGTCGCATCTTGAAGCTGAGAGAAATGCTCTTGTCAAACCAAACTGGTTTCAACCATGTCAATGTACCTGTGTTATGTGAGGGAGTATCTCAGGCTTGGACCCCCCATATGTTATAACTGACACCAGGTATTTGAAGCTTGTGCTTCTTCAGTCGATTCACGTCGATTTGTGTTGATGTAACTGGTGTTGCTTGTCATCAGGGTTGGTCATTTCCGCACTGATTTCCATGCTATAGTACCAGATGTGATGGCCGAATGATTGAGCGTCTGTCTCCCGTTTGGTAAATTGTGGGATTCGAACCCTGGTCAAAACAAACCATGGACTTGATACTTGTCACTTCCTAGCCATGCTCTCGGCATTATTAGGATAAGGCAATGACTGGTTGGCTTAGTGTCAGGATAATCTGAGTGAGTGAGATAGGAGGTCATGGTGCTTGTGGCCTGGTCCCTCAGTGCAACAGGACTATAAAGTTGCCATGAGTGTGCACTGTCACAAGTCGGTACCCGTCCTGATATGACCATGATGTGAAACTCAAACAACCAATTATGTTGTAGGTTGTAGAGGCTTTGCTAAGAGTAAGACAGTCAACTAAATTTACCAGTTTGTAATGCTTGATCAGGTAAAAGGGCTGTCACACGACGATGTAAGAGCCAACGTAAGCCTGGCATAGGTGACTTTTCGTCATTACGTTGAGGAACGTCGAGTTACGTTGCGCTGATGTTAGACTGACGTCAATTTATGTCAATTTACGTCAGGTTACGTCGAGTTACGTCAAGGTTTTGGACATGTTGAAAACTTTCGACGTAGCTCGACGTGATGCTCTGACGTTCAGGTGACATCACACTCACATTACGCCGATGTTAGATGTGCGGGAGGGATGCGTCGGCTAGGTTAGATCAACGGTGAATTACGTCATAGTGTTGCACGGGGAAGAGGACTTTGCGGCTCATGCCGGTGACGTTGGATTGGCGCTAGCCTGTTGGTTGGTCGATGTCGACTCACGTCGGGGAAAATGGTTGTGTCGGACGTGACAACGTTAAGCGTGACGTGACAACGTTAAGCATGATGTGACAACGTTAACCCATGCTAAGCGGCCGCTACTGTCACACTAGGCTGATGTCGCGTGCTGGGGTTTCGCAAGCCTCACGTTTACATAAAAAATAATTCCTTTGACCTCTCGCGTTGGCACGATGCTATGCCGAAGTTATGCTCACGTCAACTATGCGGCATTGACATCCCGAATTTGCATTCGCGGTGTTCAATTTGAAATTCTGACGACTCAGGTGACCAGAGTCGCCCGGGTCGTGTTAATCGATTACGGCCGATGGGTCATGTAGGGGTGTCGGCGGTACGGGCAATATAGGGCACTTACATGTGTCCCCCAAACTAATGTATGTGTGTAGCATCTAAAAACAAACAGTTATATATATGCTCTAGAATATATTATGGCAATATAAACGAGGACACTAACTCTCTTCAGTTTGCTCTATTATTATATCATCTAAAAACAAACAGCTATACATATATATGTTCTATAATATATTATAGCAATATAAACGAGGACACTAACTCTCTTCAGTTTGCTCTATTATTATATCATCTAAAAACAAACAGTTATATATATATGCTCTATAATATATTATGGCAATATAAACAAGGACACTAACTCTCTTCAGTTTGCTCTATTATTATATACCATTCATCTAGGCTCTACTGGGTGTAGTTCCAGATTCGGCCACACCGGAGCCACTAGTAATAGGCTTTGACACTTGTATCCCAACTGTGCCTGGTCGTTATCGCATCCAGATCCACTCGGACGGAAAATGTTTAATATATAAACCTCGACAATTTTGGCCTGTCTCTCTCTCTCTCTATATATATATGTATTTAATAAAATTAATATATATTTATATGTGATGTATTTATAAGCATTATGCGAGTATAGAGAAGTGGAAGGGATTATTATGTTATATGTTATATTATATTATTAATATTATTATATTATATTATTAGCCAATGTGCACTCTTCATCTATTTGCTCCTTACTCATATGGGGATTGGTGGGGCCACCACCGGCCCCAACCTTAACTTCCAGCGTTACCACTGTCACGTTTTTTGGGAAAGTATTTATTCATCTGAACATGACATTTGTCAGCGCTGGAGCACTGGTCTTCTGGCCGTCTTACTATTGGAATTGACAGTCTATATAATCTAAGTTTGATCAGTGCTGTATTAGTTAAAGCACCGATCCTGTAGAATTAAGGGAATGGTTCCTGCTGTATAATGTACAGCACCAGTCACTGTAGTTCATGCACAAATAGGGAGAAGCACTGAGTAGAAAGTGTATACTCGGGGCAACTCAAGCAATCATTGCGGGTTACACTTTTTCTCTTATAAAACAAGGTAAGTTTACAGTTGACAAGACATTTTGTCTGTCTTATATAATCTTCAATGTGTTTAAACAGGGTGACAGTTGTGTAGGATGTTTGGTGTGTTGATGGTTTGTTCATGATGGTTAAGGGTGGTGGCAGGGGAGGGGGAGCCCATTGGAGTGGGCAGTGGGGGGGGGGGGCAAAAGTCACAGGAGAGCAAGCGAGAATGCTGGTGGGCAGAAGTTCAGGGCCTTGGTAGTAATTTCTGCAGTAGTCAGGCCTGAATAGCCAGGTGGGCTCTATATGCATTTTTGAAGGCAAGTATTGTTTGTGTTTCTCTGACTCTGGGAGGGAGGTCATTCCACATGACACTACCTTTGTAGATTGGTGCTCCGATATATTTATTTGTTGAAGGGTGTGGTACATTGAGGAGAGTGGAGGCCCCTCTTCTTGTTATTCTATTTGTGCGGTCAATGAATTTTTCATCTTTTGCATGTTTGTACACTAGTGCCATAAGGGGTAGGTCATTCTGAGAGAATTGCGCCTGGAATTTGTCTCAATTTCTCAATGAAACTGTCACACTGTCGCAATCTAATACTGTCACACCGCTTGCATTGAATCAACGACCAGCTAATGCATCCCGACCCTTCCCGCACCCTTCAAGTGCAAACACGACTCCAGAACTTACCCACCCACCCACACTACACTACCGAGGGATGGAGAGGTAAGGCTGAACATCCATAGCACTCATTACTTAAGCCAATCACGCCTCGGCCTCGACCCGCTACCTCAGAACTCACACCTCACAACTGCATAACCTCAGACAACAGCCCACATGACATCGCCAGAACTGAATACAATTAAATACCACTTTAGCCAACATACAGCTTTTGGAATTGTAGGAAATTAAATGTGACACTAATTCTCCCCCAGTTCTTTGCATCCGGTCTGGTCTACGCACCAACAACAAACTATATATATAAATTAGGGACAGCAACACCGGGTGGCGGAGCCACCAACCATGGGATAGCAGGAGGCAGTATATAAAAATCAGGGCAATTATAATAATATAAAACCAAATAATTCTTTGCCTTTATACTCGCATAATTCGTTAGGCATCACATATATATGTGTAAATAGTAATTATATAGATATATATCACTATGTATATTGTATATTGGTCTCTAGTACTTATATCTGCTACTTGGCCCCACCTGCGTGTTTGAAAATCACCATCGATGTCGGTCAGTGGTACTGGTAGCCGGAATGTTAATAATATATGCATAAATATATGTATAAATAGGAATGAATACAAACCACACAAGTGGGTTGAGTGGACTGTACATGGGCGGTTTAGATACAATAGGAATGAAGACAAACCACACAGGTGGGTTGAGGGGAATGTACATGGCCGGTTTAGATACAATAGGAATGAACACAAACCACACAAGTGGGTTGACGGGACTGTACATGGCCGGTTTAGCCGTTGGCGGTTAGTGAAGGGAACCACTGCTGAGGGCGCCACTGAACCATGCACACTACGCATTAATATATCATGAACATGAGATGGTCGTGGACATTGAGTTATTCAGAGAACAAATGAAGGTTTTTTTTTCCAAAACGCAATAAGCGCCCATTGAAAAAAATGGGGATACAATGCCAATACCAAGTTCATATACGTATGAAGAGCTCTTTTCCAAAACACCATTATGAACTTGGTATTTGTAAGTCCTTATAAATGGCGAACCACATCCAAGTATATGTCCGGTGCGAGTGAGGTTTCCCACACCCAAGTATGGGAGAGGGGGGTGGCGATGGTGGCGCCACCGGTACCAAATGGTGTGTAGAAGTCAGAAGAAGAAGAAGAATTGTTACAATAATAAAGTATATAACAAAAATGAGTCCATTCCGTGCGTTATTCATGACATATATATATTATATATGATATAATGCGTTAAATATATGGATAGTGAATGCAATGTTGACAAAATTAGGCCACCATGGTTCATGCATTGTGCATGTGGGGAGAAGGAGTGCTACCTTACATTATTTATACTCACACAATGAACTACACGGCACATATGTATCAAAGTGTGGGCAGCTCGGGTGGAAATAACGCTAGTACAGGTGACTCAGTAAAGGCAATAGAGTTGTGACACTGAACCGGAAGTGCTTAGGGAATTGCCCTCTCCGCCCCCAGCGTCATTCTTAAAGGTATTGCATACAGAGCGGTGGGCGCAAAGAAAGGAATAGGTGGACACTTCCGGGTGGTTGGGTGATCAGTGGACCGTCGCATTGTGGGGCACTGAGAGCTGACAACAGTGGCGATGTGGGGGAGGGGGTTGGGGTAGTAGTTCACGGTTTGCCCGCTAGGTGGTGACATGGAATAGGGCGCATTGCTGGGGTTGTGCCTCGCGATGACGAAAGCTCCCTTTTTTCTACAAGCTTCCGCCTCTGAGGTGATTCCCTTTCCTGCCACTGGTGGCGGTCTCATTGCCTCCGGGAGGACACCCCTTCACCACCACCGCCTCCTCCGGTGGCCGAATCGGCAGAGCGCGGGCCTCGCATGCAGGAGGTCGGGGGTTCGGTTCCTGATCGAGTCAAACCTTGTCGTTTCCTAGGCTGGCGGTCTGCATTAATAGGATCGGGAAATAACTGGTTAGCTATCTGTCAGTATAACGTGACTGAGTGGGATATTAGCTCATGGTGTCGGCGGCCTGAATTCCCAGTGGGACAGCACTATAAAGTTGCCATACAAAAATGGGAACCCCACAAACAAAAAAAACATACAAACTAACATAATGACTAACAGCTAAGATGACAAGGCTGCTACTAAATGTATTGCTGTTCAGTGGTTAAAACACGCCATGATGTGACTTACTCGTTATGAACAGAGTAAATAAACCATCCCCTCCCCCAACAAATTGTGTACTGTCACAAGTCGGTACCCATCCTGATATGACCTTAGATATTGCAAGGACGTAAAACCCCAACAGCCAACCTCCTCAAATGTTGGTGTGCACTTGGAACGTCTACAAACTTCATGTCATCCTTTTACGGCCCGCAGACTCTACTTCATTACACTCACTTTGCCACGCCTACTTACACTTTACTTACAGGGTGCAACTCTATCCGCCGTTGCGTCTCCACGTGCCAACCATTACTCCATGATTATTTGATTACCGGACTCGATTGCCTGATTACCTGTTACTTGTGAAAATTAACCTGCTCTCATTCCCATCTCTTCTCTCGCGCCTAGTTTCTTCAAATGTTGAACTGATTGGACAATCCGTACTGGATGTTTGCTCCACTGTTGGAATCGAAGTTGAGTCGAGTTGAGACGAGTTGAGCCGAGTTGAGCGCACACTTCCATTTATTTAGCGAATAAAACATCGAAAGGCATTACATATTTGCAAGTTTTTGTTTTCGGTTTATTCATTGGGGTTTTACATTCTGGTTACATCCAAGGTAATATTAGGAGGTGTACCAACTTGTGAAAGTGCATACACATGATGACTTTATAGTGCTATCCCACTGGGAGACCAGGCTGCCAGTACAATGATGCAATACCAGTCAGTCACATTACCGTCATATTGCTTTAACCACTTCTTACCCTATCCTAGTGTAAAATTTTCCGATATATGAGATATGGGCTATGGAGAACTCTGCTATAATAAATTGGAACTTGTCTATGAAATGGTAAATGGTATGTAAAACCAAAGGCATATAAGGTATATGTGGAGTTGGGGATCCATTACTAATGGAGGGTAGACATTGTGTATCAATATAGTTAGAGAGAGAGAGGGTCACTTCTTGACCTGAGAGAGGATCACTTCTTGACATGTGGGACAGTCTTTGGGAAGTTGCCTCACTTAACCCCTCGTCTCCAAGTGTTATTTGGCTGTTTGGAGGTTGGCTGTTGGGGTTTTACGTCCTTGCAATATCTAAGGTCATATCAGGATGGGTACTGACTTGTGACAGTACACAATTTGTTGGGGGAGGGGATGGTTTATTTACTCTGTCCATAACGAGTAAGTCACATCTTGGCTTGTTTTCACCGCTGAACAGCAATAAATTTAGTAGCAGCCTTGTCATCTTAGCTGTTCCCCATACCCCCAACTCTGCCAATTTGGATTCCTACCGCTGTGTATAACTTACAGCGTCATCAAAGGTCAGTTGCTCTCATACCATATTTATGTGGTATGGGAGGTTAAAACCCTTTGGTCAGTAAAAGTGTAGGCTCGGGCTTTCTATAGACAAACTGTCTAATGGTGAAAACAAGTCTATTCAGACTTATCCATGACAGGCAGTATAAATCTTCAAGAAGAATGTATGGATCACTGCACCAGATACAACAGGGCACTGTAGCCAGATCTAACCATGCCTTGGATACAAGGATATTGAACCCTCATTGGTGGATAGAGGAATGCCTGTTAGTGATTGGAAGACTGGATCATATGATCACCACCATCTTGTTCTTGAAACTATAAATACAATAAATGAGGGAGTCTCACTCTCCTACCTTCCACTCTTTATCTACTTTCCTTCCTTGCCTGTAGTGATTTCTCATTAGCCGATCTACGCCACTCAAACCGCCAGCCGTCGACTTTACACTAGTATTGCCGAGCGCCAGGGTGGATAGTGACAAGTATGCGTGTTTAAGTAATTGGAGTGACTGGGCAGGGAGTCGCCCTCCAGACCTTCCGCACGGGAAGCCTGAACTCTAACCGATGCTAACACTGCATAAGACATGGCGGACTTTGCTTGCCGTGCACTGCTTCGTGTTATATCACATCTGGGGATTGTCCGCAACTCCCTCATGTCTGATGGCATCACTTTGTTGTCGACCTGCCATGTAAATGGTCACCGCCGTCTTATCTACAGCCCCCCCTAGCGGCAGACAGACTCAACAGGGCACACATCCGGGCACTCAGCACACAGCACAGCAGCGACCGCACGCACTCGTCGAATCGACAGAGCAGGGGCTTCGTGTGCGAGAGATGGGGAATTCGGTTCCCAGCTGAGTCAAAATGATGATATATAAAATTGATACTTGTCGCTTTCTAGCCTGGCGCTCAGTATTAACAGAGAGCTTGTATATAGATGAGAGGGACAACTCCTGCGAAAATCGGTAACACAGCCGACAGTGGCGTTCCTGGCGGTTATTGTTGAACAAGCTTTGAGTTTGATGGTACGTGCAGTGCAAAACATTTGTTTTTATTCAAAATTAATAGAAATGCAGAAGCCTAACCTTATCAATTTAATATATTCCTTTTGGTAAACATGTTTTCTATATGTGTTCCAAGCGGTTTGTGTCTAGGTCATGTGGTTTTAGAGATATTTCACTTTTTCTGTATGAAGATTGCTCACCGCCAATTGACAATGCCTTGAGTTTGCCGTATGTGTAGTGCAAAACGTGTATTTTATTCAAAATTAATAGAAATACAGAACCCTAGCCATATGAATTTAATAGAGTCTCATCGTTAAATATGTTTTCTATATGTGTTCCAAACAGTTTGTTTCTATGTGGTGTAGTTTTAGAGATATTTCACCTTTTCTGTACGAAGATTGCTCACGGCCATTGACAATGCCTTGAGTTTGACAGCTGTGTCATATACTGTTCAACAACCACCACTTGGAGCGCCACAGCCGGCAGCTGTTACACGGTCTAGTATGGGAGTTGTCCCTCTCATCTGTTTATATACACGCTCTCTGGTATTAATAGGATAGGAGAAGGACTGGTTGGAACAGTGTCGGGATAATGTGACTGTGTGGGATATCGCGTCACGGTGCTGGCAGTCTGGTCTCTCAGTGGGGCAGCATTATAAAGTGGCATTGAGTTTGCACTTGGTTGGGTGGAGGGCTCTTCGGGGCTCTTTTCCCTTGATGTGACTGAATAAACTTACTTTGTACTCCCAGCTCGCCTCCATCTTCCTCCCAAGCCGCGTATAACGGGAATGTCAGCATACAGGGTGGGTGTCTTACTGACAGAGGACCACTGTTCAACCACCAGTGGGATGATTGAGTTTAGTCGAGTTGGGTTTTATTTAACCACAAACATACTGTGAAATATTCCGTTCTATTATTGATCGGGTAAACGTGACCAGGTACATGTATGTGTATATGTAGGTGCTGGTGGTGCCTGAGTGAGATGTAAATAGACATAGTGGTGCTGGCATGGCTGTGTGTAAGGGGCACTCAGAGCCTACCCCCTCCCCCCTCGGCTCGTCAGGATCACCACACTCAGGCTCAAGGCAGGTGGTGGCCAGGAGAGCCACACGGCTTGCTGGTGGTGAGCAGATCACTGGTAACCATGGGGACCAGGAATGCTGGATCCCTATTGGTAGAGCTAAGAATGTTTGTTTCCCATTGGGGGAATAGGGTGGGGTGATACTCTACACTGAATCGATGTCCCATATAAATAATAAACCAGAGGGCTTGACTCTCACTCTTCTTTCACACTTTATACTATTCCTTTCTCTTTGTCTGTATTGATTTCACTATAGACTGCCTTCACAACCACAGATTCGAGCCGTATATTTTACAATGCGGTAAGGTCACTGTATGGCTTCCCCGAGGGGTGATCTTCCAGCAGAACAACCAATGTCACATTAAAGTAAAGGTCATATTTTTCATGCAAAATATATTGTTACAACAAATCGACAATTGAAATCTTCACTTAGAATCAGGTAAGTCCCTGTATGTAGATATATGTTGTATAAGAATTATATGAGTATAATTATTAATTCCTTCCATAACCAATAGAGACAATAAAAGAGGAGACAAGTCAGATTTGTGTGGACCGAGCCTACAACTCTGGCTGGCCCTTAAGACCTACCTTTAATTTATTTGAACTAAATCGGTGGCGAAATGGGCCGTTAGTAGGTGGGTGAGGCGCCCCCTGGAGGAAAGGAGGTGAAATAGGGGAGCTGCTTGGACGTAGGCCTCCCGTTCTCCAGGCCGCACCCCAACCTCCCGTAACCCATAGAAGCAATGGAAATGTCAAAGAAAGGTTTACAGGAGCAATATCGGAATAAGAACAATAAAAGACAGGAGCATTACCTACATAATAATATTTGCATAATTACTTTGTACCTCACGTAACCTGGAATTCTATACTATCCTAACAACCAGCCTCCAGTATTCGGGTGGTTGAACCTCGGACTACTCATCTACTGCTCAGGCTTCAACTCCGACGGTGGCGCCACCACTCGCCCGCTCACTATCCTACTCACTTAACATTTCTCATGCAAATAAACATATGGCCATAGGACAATTGATGTCAACGTTACATAAAAGTGATTCTATGCATGGCTTTTGCTCAATTTGTTCCTATTTTAGGTGACATTCATTGCTGTATTTGTCATGTTTATGCAAAATATTTTGTTAAACCAAATCAGCATTTGATTATTTTGCACAGAATCAGATGTGCCCACGTATACATAGGTATGCCAACATTTTGCAAGCATATGAGACTGTCTCAAAAGGTGCTAAGCAATATGGGACAAAACTTTGTCCATTGTAATGATCAACATACTATCTACTTATGCATTTGCTCAGGATAAACTGATTTGTTTTTTACATGGTGTTTCATAATCCCAATAGAATACATATTGATTTGAAGCAAATATTCTTGTGTTTTCAGTGTAACTGTTTCTGTGTTGTTTTGTGTCAATCGTTACAATGGACACAAAAAAGAAGAGTTATCACCTTTTGAGACAGGCTCAGATATATACACATCGCCACAGGACAAGTGATGTGACAGTTACATACAATAGTGATTACACGAATCAGGCTGTGTTCACTTTATGGCTATTTTAGAATGCATTCATCGGTTTAATTTTCAACAGCAATACCTGCTCCTGCCACATCATCCTTTTTCTGAAAAGATCATCTCATTTCAAACTGAGGTCCTTTTCAACATGTTCAACATCTTCAAGTGCTGAAAGTTTATGTTGGTTGTTGGAGTTGTACGTCCCGACAACATCTAAGGTCATATCAGGACGGGTACTGACTTGTGACAGTACGCACTCATTGCAACTTTACCCCCAAGTGCCAATATTTCGTTTTAAACACAGGCGCCTTTATAGTGCTGCCCCATTGTGAAACCAAACCACCAGCACCATGACCTAATATCTAACTCGGCCACATTATCCTGACAATGAGCTAACCGGTCCTGGTACTAACCTATTAATGCTGAGCGCCAGGCTAGGAAGCGAGATGTATAAATTGTATAAGTCATTGGTTTGACTTGACTGGGAATTGAACTCCCGATCTCCCACACTGGCGGCCTGCGCTCTACCGAACCGGCCACCGTTTTTTTGTTGTTTTAATCTTTTTTTTTGTATTGACGAGGTATTTACTCTGCCCATAACGTATAAGCTCCTGTAAAGTTTATGTAAATGCATTTGTTTGTTTGCTTAACGACCCCTCCTGCACAAAAAGTAAGCATCAGCTGTTAGGGGGGGGGGGGGGTCATACAGTGGTTAAACATATTTTAATGAAAAATTACATTTCAAACAGGTAAAATAGAGCATGGAAATGTACGACCAAAGAGCGTACCACTGCGGTAATTATTTAAATGCAGTTGAAGAAACGATATTTCGCTAAAATTGCAAATAAAACTGCTAGCTGTGTGTGCAGTATGTGAGGTGGCTGGGGGCTGCTTGTGAGGCTTCAGTTGCCGCCAGGTGGCGTGACCTGCCCGGCCGACCAGCTGTGGTTTAGTACACCCAGCGGATAGCATACACCACCACCAGGCTTACCAACAAATCAACAACATGGTGTCTGATTGTTGGGGTTTTACATCCTCGCAACATCTATCGTCATATGATGATGGGTACAGACTTGTGACAGTGCACGCTCATGGTGACTTTATAGTGCTGCCCTATTGCCACTGGGAGACCAGGCCACCAGCACCATGACCTGATATCCCAAACTGTCACATTATCCTGACACTGACCTAAGCAGTCCTTGTCATTTTTTTTTTTGTTACAAGTTTTTTATTCTGCCCATAACGTATAAGCTCCCGTGAGGGTGATTGTTTTCAATGCTGGACAGCTGTGATACTGGATTGGTCTGGTCCCGCACTCAGGAGTATTTACCTGATCTGTCCTTTGCGGTTTTGGGTGTTAGTAGTTTCTATATTAGTTTTTTTTTTTAATTTTCAAGTTTTTTTCCTAACCTGTATATGAGAACTTAGCCTACTATGTACATCTACGCAGATGACATACAGGCCTGTGGGAGAGAATCCCATCCCATCGTGGTTTGTTACAGCATCCTTTCACCCATGCCCTGCCCTTAGATAGTACACCAGTGTGCCAGAACACCCCTGGACCCTTCAGGACTGCGACTAGGTGGGATGGCTGTGTTGTATGGTTAGCCATTTTGTATTTCAGGGCGATTCGGATGCATGACCATGGCCTGCCTAGTTCTGCTTTGGTTTGTGCCAGTACACATACCCAGACGGACTGCGCCCTATGGTGATAGTCATTTCGAATTCCTTAGTACTTAGTAGGGCTAGTTTCTGTATTTGTCATATCCTAATAATGCCGAGCGCCAGGTTGAGTCGTGACAAATATCAATGTTATAAGTTGTTGGTTCGACTCGACCAGGATTCGAAGTACCGACCTTCCGAACTGGAAGCATGCGCTCTACCGATTCGACCAGTGTGTCCGGTCCTATCAACAAGAGCAAATTCCACCTCATTAGGCTTACATCTTTACACACAAGAACTCAATCTGTTCAATGTTCAAGTCAACGCTGCCTTTCAGCCTGCATTCTTTTACACAGACAAGCGCGAGACCCTGTACATATTTAAAGATGATGCATATCTAATGTAGACAATTCAGTTAGAACGTGCAGACATGCATATAAGTGCACCCTTATGCCCCGGTCACATACACGTTAGTGGACATAGTTGAACGTAGGTGAATGTAGTGGACGCTAACGTGGGTCAAACATGGTGTAAGTTTGTTAAAGTATCGTATGTTGAATTATGTTAAGGTAAGGCAGGTTTTGGTACAGATAAATACGTTTTGGTATGGATAAATACGTTACGGTACGGATAAATACGCTTTGGTATGGATTCCGGTACGTTCAACTAGGTTCAACTATGGTAGCCTTCACTACTTTCACCTATGTTTACTAACGGCTATGTGACCAGGGCTTTGTCCAAGTATACTAGAGTATGCTAGAGCATGCTAGAGTATGCTAGAGTATGCTATGGTACACTAGAGTATGCTAGAGTATGCTAGTGTATGTGAGCATCAGAGATGCAAAATCATCCTCTAACCTAGCGTTCTTTTGAACGTTTCCAAAGATTAAATCGGAACTCACGGCCCACCCACATAATTACCAAGGAGAAATATGGATGGTGGTACGTTCAACTACGTTCAACTACGTTCAACTACGTTCAACTACGTTCAACTTCATTCAACTATGTTCAACTACATTCAACTAAGTTCAACTACGTTCAACTACGTTCAACTACGTTCAACTATGCTCAACTATGTTCAACTACGTTCAACCACATTCAACTACGTTCAACTACGTTCAACTATGTTCAACTACGGTCAACTATGTTCAACTACGTTCAACTATGTTCAACTACATTCAACTACATTCAACTACGTTCAACTATGTTCAACTACGTTCAACTACGTTCAACTACGTTCAACTACGTTCAACTACGTTCAACTACGTTCAACTATGTTCAACTACATTCAACTACGTTCAACTACGTTCAACTACGTTCAACTACGTTCAACTATGTTCAACTACATTCAACTACATTCAACTATGTTCAACTATGTTCAACTATGTTCAACTACGTTCAACTACATTCAACTACGTTCAACTACGTTCAAACACGTTCAACTACATTCAACAACGTTCAACTAGGTTCAACTACGTTCAACTATGTTAGCCTCCACTACGTTCAACTATGTCAACTAATGTGTAGGCGACCAGGCCTTTACAGTCTGATCAATACACTACAATAGTTCATTTACAGTTGCAGGCTCAACTCGTTTTGAATTGCTGCAATATCTTTGAAATAAAGATGTTATGGGGGTGATACAAATAGGAAACATTCCTCCTAGAGCAGGATTCGAACCATCATCATTTGCCATTCTTGGGCTAAGATGTTAACCATTACAATACCTAGGGTCTCTGACGCAATCACAATAGCCCAGCCTACCTGGGTATGTAGTTCGTTGCCTGATAGGTGACGGCCTGATAGGTCAGTGCCTGATAGGTGACTGACTGCCTGTTACTACAAATGTAATAGGTTGATAATTGTAATCTATTTTACTTCAGTATGCAGGTATTGCAGGTATAGCAATACCTCATGGGTTTGACGCCCTGCCTTGCAGAGTTGTAAACCATTGCCTTGTGGTACAGGTTCTTGACAGAACCGAAGGCTAAGGGAGCAAACCCTAAACAGAAAACCATGTCACTGTGGCAGCATTGGCAGTTGATGTATGGAACTCCCAACATCTCCCGACCAGCCACTGCGGGGACAAATAGTTTTGCGCCTGTCTTTACATGCTCTTGCCGGTGTGAAACCTCTATTTGCTCCCCGAGAGAGTGCCACTGGTAACTTGCAAAAGCCAGCAGCACTTCAACACTTTTGCAGGCAGCTTTCCTGAAATGATACCATCAAGAGAAACCTGAAGCTGAGAGACATTAAGACCGACTCATGGATGCAACTCTCACAGCAGAGAGCTAAATGGAGAGTGGCAGTCAAGTAATGAAAGCAGTCTTTGTCACATCACGACCAACAGCATGATGATGATGATGATTTTACTTCAGGTTCATCCAGCTTTTACATTAGAGGGTTAGCTCTGGAGATAATTGATGTAAAGTTAATTTTTGGTTTAGAGGCTGAAATGGTAGACCTCCCAAATTGATGTCGTTTGTAGACTAGGAAACAGATACATATTAAAGCGTGCACACATGTCTAAGTAGAATATAGTGACAGATTGGAATAAATTGATGTCGTTTTTAGACTAGGAAACCGATACATATTAAAGGCTTCCCCGATATCTAAGTCGAATATTGTGACAGACCATGTTGTTACAGTACGGCCGGTTACCCCCGCGTCTGTAACTGGTGCAGCATGAAGAGAAGTCAAGGCAACAACTGCCTGCTTCACAGTTTCATTCTTTCTCTGAGGACGCGCGGTTTCAGACATTGATATGACCTGTCCCCTGGTGAGCCAGGTTGGACCTGACCTTTTTTTTTCTTTTTTTTTTGGGGGTAAAGTATTTATTCATCTGAATATGACATTTGTCAGTGCCGGAGCACTGGTCTTCCGGCCATCTTACTATTGGAATTGACAGTCTAAATAATCTAAGTTTATTCAGTGCTGTATTAGTTACAGCACCGATCCTGTAGAATTAAGGGAGTGGCTCCTGCTCTATAATCTACAGCACCAGTCACTGTAGTTCTTGCAAAAATGGGGAGCAGCGACAAGTTTTAATGGTGAGTGGTGGCTGCTAGCCAGTCGCAGAAGGGGACTGTCCACCCAGGGACCGCCTCGGGATAGCTTTCTGCCACCTGTCACCAGACATGGATAACAGCGGTCACGGAGTCCGTGCCACCACCACATAGTGGTGAGACTCATGTAAGGACTACTACGATACTTAGGTAAATGTTCTGATTTAGATGCCCTGATACGACCTGAGATGTTGCTAGGACGTAAAACAACAACAAACAATCTGATTTAGATTCCAAACCACTATGGAAGCTGCTGTTCTATATATCCACATACTGACCACTAACAGAACGAGGTGAAGGCAGTCAGGGAAAGTAGCTGTTGGTCGCCAAACAACTAATCAATTCTAGAAATCACAAACTCACTCACTCAGGGCGTATTCGATTAATCAACTCGGCTCACCCGAGTCAACTGTTGGCGCATGCGCAGACTCTACATCCTCGGGTTCCATAATCGAACACGCTCGGGGTGGAAAAAAGTGGTGGCTTAATCCAAAGCTCTTTTTTGTTGTTGGAATCAATGATATAACTACAGCAAAATAGGATTTAAAGTATTTTACGATTGCATACTTTAGATATATTTCCATTTAATTAATCTGAGTTATTAAAAAGGACTTGTACTGCTACAGGACGGTACCAGCACACATGTGACATCATCGCTCCTAGCCATCCCCAGTCAAGACCTCGGTTACTGGGGTCGGGTGGTTTTGCACACGGCACGTGGATTTGTCGACTCCACTCGCCGTGTTTGATTTAAAATTCGAGTAACACGGGTGACCCGAGTCACACGGGTCGTGTTAATCGAATAGGGCCAGAGGGTAGGGAGATGTGGGTCTACTGATCTCCTACATGTTCAACGTTGCATATGGGGTGGTTAGTTAGTACCACCTACTGGAGGAGCGTGTGCTTAGAGGCTGGCTTAGCTACTGGAGATGTGGGGCAGTAACCGATCGCCCACTGGAGGCACATTCCTCACTGCTGCGTCGGCCACAGCCAGCGCAACATGGCACTTCTGCTTATATTTTCTTGTGTGTTTTTTTTAAAGTTATGATGTGGTGAGCAGAATACAAAGTAGATCTGTGATAGGCGTGTGGAACAGGCTGCCATTGAACAGAATACAAAGTAGGTATATGATAGGCATGTGGAACAGGCAGCCATTGAACAGAATACAAAGTAGATCTGTGATAGATGTGTGGAACAGGCAGCCATTGAACAGAATATAAAGTAGGTATATGATAGGCATGTGGAACAGGCAGCCATTGAACAGAAAACAAAGTAGGTATATGAGAGGCGTGTGGAACAGGCAGCCATTGAACAGAATACAAAGTAGATGTGTGATAGACGTGTGGAACAGGCAGCCATTGAACATAATACAAAGTAGATCTGTGATAGGTGTGTGGAACAGGCAGCCAATGAGCGGAATACAAAGTAGATATGTGATAGACGTGTGGAACAGGCAGCCATTGAACATAATACAAAGTAGATCTGTGATAGGCATGTGTTACAGGCAGCCAATGAGCAGAATACAAAGTAAATCTGTGACAGGTATGTGGAACAGGCTGCCAATGAACAGAATACAAAGTAAATCTGTGATAGACATGTGGAACAGGCAGCTATTGAGCAGAATACAAAGTAGATATGTGATAGGTGTGTGGAACAGGCAGCTATTGAGCAGAATACAAAGTAGATCTGTGATAGGTGTGTGGAACAGGCAGCTATTGAGCAGAATACAAAGTAGATATGTGATAGGTGTGTGGAACAGGCAGCTATTGAGCAGAATACAAAGTAGATCTGTGATAGGTGTGTGCTACAGGCAGCTATTGAGCAGAATACAAAGTAGATATGTGATAGATGTGTGGAACAGGCAACTATTGAGAATAAGGCAACCACATGTGCTTTGTTCGTGTCGAGTTATACACAGGATGGCTGAATGAGTAGGACGTCCGCTTAGCCTGCAGGAGGTCATAGGTTCAATCCCCGACTGAGACAAATTAAAATGTTAGCCTTAGCAATGTGGTAGTCTGCACTTAGATATCAGGTAAGGAGCCACATAGACAGGTAGCCGTGGGTAGGGTGATGACATTATGTAACCTAGATAGTGTAATGGTTAGCACACTAACCCAGAATGCAAGAGGTATGGGTTCGAACCCTACTCTAGACACAATATTTCACATTTTCATCAACCCCCCATGACATTGGTGCCTTAAATAGGATTATGTACAAGCTAAGCACTGTGTGCTTATTGAACCTGCCGTGTGTATGTGTATGTGCATTGCATGTATATATGTAATTGCTTTCTTTGACAGTTGCAAAGTCCGATGGTTTTGGATTTCTGTCATTTGCTGATATAAATACACTATGTTGATCATTATAATGTACCTTACTTTAGATTGAAGTAACTTTGAATTTAAATGGCTAACTTTTGAGATGCTTGAAGTGCAGAAATATATAATTAACTTTGGCAAGCGTGCCAGAACTCCGAGACGATAGTATTCTACAGCAACAGTTTCTATTATATTGGCTCGGTATTCTATTATCGATGGCGGCAGATGCTTCATAAGTACATCAGTATCTCATGGCCCTGTCACATTACGATGCTTCTCTCCGGTGTGCCGCCAATGTGCAAACTCACTTTTAATCGTCGAGACACGTCAAACTCTTCGGCATCAGTGCAACGTATTGGTAGTGTGCGGCCGACGTTGTGAGAAAAAAAAATATATTTGGCGCGCCATCCTGATATGACCTTAGATGTTGTTAGGACATAAAACAACAACAAACAAACAAAGCAATAGTTTGGCGCAACATGTGGGAATGACCCTCACATGCGTGCAGTGTGTGCATAACGTTCACATAACGTTATTCCAGTGCGTCCAACGTCGCCATAATGTTGGCACCCGTGCATCGTCGCACGTCGAAAGTTTTGTGTAAGCAGAAAACTTTTGATGTACGCCGACACGGGCCGCAGACCCTCGTCGACCGTCACCGTCCATCAATGGATACCAATGCGCGCCTAACGCGTGCGTAGCGCTTCCTGACGTATCCCGACATGCGCCAACAAATCACATACATCGACGCGCATCGGCGAGAAGCGTCGTAATGTGACAGCACCATTAGTTACATATGAAGAGTTCAGATGCAAAACCACGAAAGCGGCAATCCAAAAATGGAGCTAAACTTTGGAATAAAACCTAAAAAAATAATGTTTTGTTTATATTCCTACTTTTTTGTTCATTGCACCATAACCATATGATCATATGGAAAATGGAATTAGTGAAGGTCAACATTATTTTCAGGGAAAGATAATCCTTTATTTAAACAACATTTTTGGATTGGCGTTTACTTGGTTTTGCACCTGAACTCTTCAGATGTAGAATCAAATCTAAATCACTGTTTTGGTTTTGAAAATGTGATGTTTTCATCGGACTATACGGAATTGTTCATGCAGGAGATTATCCTGATGAAAACCAGCACTTCACGTGTCTACAGACAGGAACACCTGTGTGTAGGATCCTGTCCAGACCTCTCCAGGTGTCTGGTCACCTGCCATGTAAAGGCTGCCTCATGCCAACCGATAATTTAACTGTATAATAATGTAGCAGTCTGCACTGACCTCTCAGGCATGGACTCACATAGGCAGGTGGTTTGTGGTTAGGGTGATTGCATCAGGGAGCCTAGGTGGTGTAATGGTTAGCATGCTAGCACCGGAATGGAAAACGTGTAGGTTCGAATCCTGCTCTAAGATTGATATTTCCCATTGTCATCTCCTCCTTAACTGGTTGTGGGACCAGGATCCCATGCAAGCTGGCATGTTATGGTTGTTGAACCACCCTGTGTGAATATATATATATATATATGTATATATATATATGTGTGTAAGGGCATTACCTGTATGTATATAATTGTAATACCCCTGTCACACTACGAGGTAACAGGCCAGCAAGTGGGGAACATAGAAATCACTTATTTACATCAAGATACATCAACATTCTCAGCGTTTCAGGGCCAAGTTAGACATCAGTGCAATGTAGTGGACATAGGCAAAACGCTGATCCAATGTAGTGGTAAAACATAAGAACATTTTTTAAATGGCCACAGAATGCTCGTAGAACACCGGTGAACATATATATATATATATGTTATTTGATCGCCAGAAGTATGGCTTTATATGTTAAAGACGTCAAAACATGTTGGAGAAATGCCAAACGTACATTAGACGTATGTTAGACTACGTTGTCAATATGCAGAGTTTACGTTTCTGCCGACTTGACTTAGGCCTGACATAGTTCAACATAGTTCAACGTAGTTCAACGTAGTTCAATGTATGTATATCGTATGTGTAATGTATGTCTAGTGTTCTCGACATATGTCTAATGTATACATAGCGTATGCTAACGGATAAGCCACATGTTGTCTTACTTCGAGCTACGTCAAACGGTTTGGGTATGTCCAAAACCTTGACGTGTGTCACCGTATCTCGACGTAACTCGATGTATGTCGACGTAGGCTTACCAAACATGCAATGTATCTCAACGTTCCTCGACGTATCTTGACATAATGGCCAAATTTCACCTATGTCGGCTTACATCCACGGATTACATCATAATGTGACAGCCCCATTAGCAATAAACAATTTATGGACGTAAACCATTGAACAGACTTACAATTCCATGGAGAGGAGTGTAGTAGTCTACACAGATCTATCAGGTACGGAGCCCCATTGATAAGTAGATCTGGAAAGGGAGATCGCATCAGGAATCATAGGTAGAGTAACGTTGGCACGCTACACCGGGAATGGCAAAAGAGGAGGTTCGAATCCTGTTCTGGATGTAATATGTCTCATTGCCATCACCCTGTCGGCATGGTGCTATCGGTTCTCGTCAGTCCTTAAACTGAGTCCTCCAGGGGCATGTTGCGATTGGTCGAGCGGCGAGCGGTGGAAGAGTCCATTCTGGTGGGAGGGGCGTGGCTGTAGTAAATGTGGGAAGGGTAATTGCCTCCCCCCCTGCCACCACACAAATTATATGTGGTGTTCTCTGTGGCGGAGTGGTCAGAGTGTCTGACTTTTTTCTAGGTCAGACTCCTAATCTGAAGGTCAGTGGTTCGATTCCCTGTGCCCCCACCTCTGCCAATTAGGATTTCCACCGCTGTGTATAACTTACAGCGTCATCAAAGGCCGGTTGCTCTCATACCATGTCTATGTGGTGTGGGAGGTTAAAAATCCCTTGGGTCGGTAAACGTGTAGGCTTGGGCTTTCTATCGACAAACTGTCTAATGGTGAAAACAAGTCTATTCAGACTTATCCATGATAGGCAGTATAAATCTTCAAGAAAAGAAGAAGAAAAATGTAATTCTACAGTATTACAAATCAGTGCGTGCAGTGCCTACATGATGTTGTTTAAAGGAGAGCCAGCTGTATCCAAATAGTGTTTCTTAGTTTTAGAGTTCTTCTTCTTATTAAAGAAGTTCCGTTAACAAGACTTGCATAATTGTTATCAGTAAAACCGGAACCTTTAATCTTCCCGGAATGTGTGTTCCGTATTAAATTGATATTCGGCTCGAGCCAGCCCGCGGTCTGGTTTATCAGATTTGGAAGATTGCCAACTTTTTCAATCGATATCATCACAGGGAATGTGCTCTCAAAGTACTTAAAGGTGCACGACATGAGCAGGGCGATCTTAGAAGTGTTTTATTGGAACCGCACTGTGAAGAGCTTTATTTATTTTTAAATAACTGTTGCACAATCCGATGTTTTTGAGTTGCTGCCATTTTCTGAGATAAATACATTAGGGTGAATGTTATAATCAACCTTACTTTAGTTTGAAGTAACTTTTATTTTAAATGGCTAAGTTTTGAGGTATTTGAAGTGCAAATATGCAAAAGTAGTTCTGTCAAGCATGACACAACTCTGACTCGACAGCATTCTGCAGAAACAGGTTCTATTCAATGTCCTCACTGTTTCTTTCAATATGGCGACACATGTACAATAAGTCCACCTGTTTCTAAGATACACATCTAAAAACAAATGGTATGAGCAATCATCAATGAGAAAAAGCTATGAGCAATCATCAATGAGAAAAAGTGAAATATCTCTAAAACCACACCACCTAGAAACAAACCGCTTGGAACACATATAGAAAACATATTCAACTAATAGATTCTATTAAATTTATACCAATAGGGGTTCTGCATTTCTATTAATTTTGAATCAAATTTACATTTTGCACTGCGCATACTGGCAAACTCAATGGCAGTGTGCATTCATTCTGCAGCCAAGGTGCGTGTGCATACACAATGTTTATAAACATTGAAAGGGGTCTATTAAACAATGGTAACAATGCTGAGATTTCTCTTTGGTTGCATCACTAATTATTAAACAATGGTAACAAGGCTGAGATTTCTCTTTGGTTGCATCACTAACTATTAAACAGCGGCGACAATCCTGGGATTTCTCCTTGGCTGCGTCACTAACTATTAAACGTCGGTGAACAAGGCCCCACGATTCCTTCATTCCGGGACGTTTGCGAGGCTACGCCTCAGGTGGCCCATGTTGATATTCAACAGGATTGTGTTTAGCCATTAAGAATCCAATCAGAGCCTGACTGCTCGTTCCCAGTCGGCATCGGGACCGGCCGGACTAAGCAGCAGCCTCTAACCCTACCGAACCCATCTCACCTCTCCCCCACTGCACCCCCACATCCACCCCCACATACCCGCCATCCAGCCCCACTGCACCCCCACTGCACCCCCACTACACCCCCACTACACCCGTAATGCACCCCCACATACCCACCATCCATCGCCACATCCACCCCTACATACCCACCATCCAGCCCACTGCAGCCCCAATGCACCCCCAATGCACCCCCACATACCCACCATCCACCCCCACATAGCCACCTTCCACCCTACTCCACCATCACATACCCTGCCATCCACCCCCACATACCCGCCATCCACCCCCACATCCACCCCCACATACCCGCCATCCACCCCCACTCCACCCCCACATACCTGCCATCCACCCCCACATCCACCCCCACATACCCGCCATCCAGCCCTACTGCACCCCACTCCACCCCCACATACCCGCCCTCCACCCCACCCCACCCCCACATACCCGCCCTCCACCCCACTCCACCCCCACATAACCACCATCCACCTGCCATCCACCCCCACATACCTGCCATCCACCCCCACATCCACCCCCACATACCTGTCATCCACTCCCACATCCACCCCCACATACCCGCCATACACCGCCACTCCACCCCCACATACCCGCCATACACCGCCACTCCACCCCACATCCCACATCCAGCCCACTGCACCCCACACCCCATGCACCCCACAACCCACCATCCACCCCACTCCACCCCACCCTACCACCATCACATACCCGCCACCACCCCCACATACCCGCCATCCACCCCCACATCCACCCCCACATACCCCCATCCACCCCACTCCACCCCCACATCCGCCACACCCACATCCACCCCCACATACCCGCACCTACTCCACCCCCACTCCACCCCCACATACCCACCCTCCACCACCCACCCCACATACCCGCCCTCCACCCCCACTCCACCCCACATACCCCATCCACCTCCACCACCCCACAACCTGCCATCCACCCCCACATCCACCCCCACATACCGTCACCACTCCACATCCACCCCACATACCCCATACCCGCACTCCACCCCACATACCCGCCATCCACCCCCACATCCACCCCCACATACCCGCCATCCACACCCACATCCACCCCCACATACCCGCCATCCACCCCCACTCCACCCCCACATACCCACCATCCACCCCACATCCACCCCCACATACCGCCATCCACCCCCACTCCACCCCCACATACCTGCCATCCACCCCACTCCACCCCCACATACCCGCCATCAACCCCACTCCACCCCCACATACCCACCATCCCACCCCACATCCACCCCACATACCGCCATCCACCCCCACATCCACCCCACACATCCCACATCCGCCATCCACCCCCACTCCACCCCCACATAACCGCCATCCACCCCCACTCCACCCCCACATACCTGCCATCCACCCCCACTCCACCCCCACATACCCACCATCCACCCCCTCATCCACCCCACAAACCCACCATCCACCCCCACATCAACCCCCACATACCCGCCTCCACCCCCACATCCACCCCCACATACCCACCATCCACCCCCACTCCACCCCCACATACCCGCCCTCCACCCCACTCCACCCCCACATACCCGCCATCCACCCCCACTCCACCCCCACATACCCGCCATCCACCTCTACATCCACCCCACATACCTGCCATCCACCCCCACTCCACCCCCACTACCCGCCATCCACCCCCACTCCACCCCCACTCCACCCACATAACCGCCTCCACCCCCACATCCACCCCACATACCCGCCTCCACCCCCATCACCCCCCACATACCCGCCCTCCACCCCACTCCACCCCCACATACCCACCATCCACCCCCACTCCACCCCCACATACCCGCCCCCACCCACTCCACCCCCACATACCCGCCATCCACCCCCACTCCACCCCCACATACCCGCCATCCACCCCCACTCCACCCCCACATACCCGCCCTCCACCCCACTCCACTGCCACACCCACCATCCACCCCCACATCCACCCCCACATACCCACCCTCCACCCCCACATCCACCCCCACATACCCGCCATCCAGCCCTACTGCACCCCCAGCTACCTGCCATCCACCCCCACTCCACTCCCACATACCCGCCATCCACCCCCACTCCACCCCCACATACCCGCCATCCACCCCCACTTCACCCCCACATACCTGCCATCCACCCCACTCCACCCCCACATACCCGCCATCCACCCCCACTCCACCCCCACATACCCACCATCCACCCCCTCATCCTCCCCACATACCCACCCTCCACCTCCACCTCACTCCACCCCCACACACCTGCCATCCACCCCCACTCCACCCCACATACCCACCATCCACCCCCACATCCACCCCACATACCCACCATACACCCCCACATCCACCCCCACACACCCGCCCCCACATACCCGCCATCCACCCCCACTCCACCCCACACCACCCCACTCCACCCCACATACCAGCCATCCACCCCACTCCACCCCCACTCCCCTCTCGCATATCCACCTGCTGCCGCCCCCCGCATCCACGCCACCCCTCCCTCACACACACACACCTCCCCCACAGCCACCCCCACACAGCCCACCACCTCACCTCACCAGCTACACCCCCACTCATACAGAAACATATCGCTTACAGAATGAATGGTTGGATGACCTTCCTTCACAACCTAATCTAGAGTAGCACCGGTCCACTGCTCCCCTCCCACACTCCCCTCTCTCACATCCACCCCCTCCCCCACCCATCACCTGACCCCCAATCACACGGACAGATATCGCTTACTAGAGGTATGGATGGCCTTCCTTCCCAACCAAGTCTAGATTAGCACCCCTCCTCCCACCCCCACCCCTCCCCCTCCCACCCCACCCACCACCTCACCTCTCCTACCAGACACCGCCCCCACATACACATACATCTTACAGAATGAATGGACGTACCGATGACCTTACCGCACTGTCACCTAGTCTGATTAGCGCACCCCTATACACCCACACACACCCACATCTGCATGACTATTTATTCTTCCATTCATTTCATGTCTATGCATATCTCCACTTGCCTCGGCACTGGCATCCTGTGTATTTATGCGTCGGTGCACATGTGGACTTTGCACACAGAAACTCTTCCAAGGTTATTCTATTTGCTTCAGCCTCCATTTTCACAAGCATGTCTGTTGTTTGTTGGGGTTTTCTTCGTTGGAATCTGATACAAAATTAAAGGTGTATAGTTCGATAAAAGCATCTAATTCTCTAAGTGAAGACACTTACATATGATATAATCCGAGATATCCGCAGGGGATACTTAACAGTTCACTTACTGAGCATTCATTGTTAGTTAGAATAACTACTAAGTACATTTAAAGTAAGTTGTCCATGCTGAAAACTATCTGGTCTAGCTAGCATTTTGAGCTGCCTACCTATGTTAAGATTCCATTCAAGAACTTCAAAATGCCCCCCCCCCCCCCACCCCGGCCTTAAAATAGAAATGAAGAGTTCAGGCACAAAATCAAGTAAATGCAATCCAGAAATGGAGTAAACATTGGAATCAAACCTTCAAAAAGTTAAATTTTTTATATTCCTTCTTTTTTGTTCATTGCTCCATAAGCATGTGATCATGTGAAAAGTGGAATTAGTGAGAATTAAAATTATTTTCAGGTAAAATTATGTTATTTAAGCTACATTTTTGGATTGGCGTATACGTGGTTTTGCACCTGAAGTATTCAGATCATTAATTGTAGAACTAAGGAAAAGAAGAATTAAATGACCGAGCCAATATATTTATCTCAAATATATTGTAGACATTCAAAAGCACTGAGGGTGTCATTTTAAATGTCATTGTTTATGGCCCTGTCACACTACGACGTAACGACGTCGACGTAGGGAGAACGTGAAGAACGTTGAACTTCTCGGCGTAGTATGCAAATTTGGACAGAAGTTGAACGTGGATGCAGCGTAGTGGACGAGAGCGTAACGTCGGTAAAGCGTAGTGATACCGTCATTCAACGAGAGAGGTCAACATAATGAAGCTCACGGAACGTTATGAACGTTATTCCATCGCCAGAAGAATGTTACATGACGTTAGCTATGACATGAGACTTGAACGTACGTTGAATGCACGTTCTCCTGACGTTCTCCTGACGTTCTCCTGACGTTCTCCTGACGTTCTCCTGACGTTCCCATTACGCCCCGTGGGCATTTGCACTCGGTTTAATGGGGGTCAACGTAGTGGAACGTAGTTGAACGTAGTGAGGAGCGTTGGAATAACGTCCGTTTAACGTCATTGACGTTCGCTGAACGTGAACAGAACGTACGGTGAACGTAAACCCTTACGTTCGTCCTACGTCGAAACTTTTGAACATGTCCAAAACCTCGACGTAACTCGACGTAGCACGACGTAATGTGACGTAGCTCGACGTCACTCTAACGTCATTATGACGTCATCATAACGTAATCCAACGTCCATCAACGTAATGACGAAATATCACCACGTTAGGCTCACGTTTGCTCATTACGTTGTAGTGTGACAGGGGTATTACATAAGACTAACTCTGGTATATATATGCACCCTATTACAGAGTTATCTCATTACTCTGCTAACCATTGCACTGCCTCCACACCCGTATTATGGACGAAGTCTACTTTTAACACTTAGCTTATGAGAATAGTAGTTTGCATAATTTTAAAATCCCGATGTAAGTGACCACTGAGAGGTGGCCCTGACAAATCACCAGTGGCGCCACAGCTAGACGAGGATCTACCTCTGTACTTTCTCAGTCCATGCCCGCAAATACATAAAAATGCAGCCATTCTTGGCTCCACGCCCACAAGTACTCCAACCGCGAGGGCCAGTGTCCTAGTTTATGTGAGATATAAGAATTATATATATATATAAATTGGCCAGGCTGCCTTTTTTTTATTGCGCATTTATTTATTTATTTATTTATTATTCCACACATTTACATATGCGATTTGCTCCGGGCCTATTGCTGCCGCTGTCACTTCCATTCCCAATCGCCTGCCAAATCACCATTCCCTACGAGATTTTACCTTTAGGTACTAGGTAGGGCATTTTTGCTCGGCCATAGCCCGAGAAAATAAAATGAGGTCTTCCACCACACTGTCATCTGTTGTCTCATGGATTGATGGACTTTACAGCTAGACAAATTTACATTCCCATAACGGGTTACAGAGCACTTATTTATATATAACACCAAATGGCGGTTAAGTTTTCGGTTCGTTCTGATCACTACTTAGTTGGGTTCCAGTACCCATCTTAGCCGTTGCTAGCAGTGAGTAGCGGCAAATTGCTGAACTACTACTTTTGAAAACAGAGTAGTGTTCAAAATGTTTCAGAACCAACGTTTTTACGGCTATCTATCACCACTACATAGACCGATTTTGAAATTAGGGGCTATGAAAGATGAGCATTTATAATAATTATAATCTCTGTAATTTATTTATTATATTCAGGTTGGGGAAACACCCGAATTGAGAGTATTTTGGTACAATTGGTTCCGTTGATGTAATCTAGTATGTTAATTGGTAGGCTTTACTATAGGAAAATGTGTTATCACCTATATCCAGTGAACCTGTTTCATCTGGCAATAAATATATATATCACTGGAAAGAGACAAACCTGCTTCACCTGTCTATGCGGTTCCTTGCCCAAGAGGTCAGTGCAGACTAGTACACTGGTCCCTCGGGAATTGTAAAGTCTTTTAATGCTTACAATTACATAGATACAGCCAATGCACTTACATATACATACACATGGTCGGTTCAACGGTTTGAGAATGACCGACTATCAGCATAAGGATTGAATTTAAATTAAAACAGAACGATTTTAAAGTCATATCATGGTGATTTTGTTCAACTGGCAAATAGTATTTATATTATTAAAGAAAGCATCTGCTGGTTTTATATTTATATGATTAGCTAGATGATCTGGCGATTGTGGTATAGCAAAATACCCCTTATATGTGGCTATTGCTGCCTCAGGGCATTGCTGAGAATGTAGTGTGTGTGCACTGTGTGCTGTGTGTCTGTCACTAAACCCCTGGTCAGCCCTCCCAGACCGGACCTGAGCGCCCCTTCCTCTCCCCATCCCCACACCCACCACAGCCTCTCCAATATCCCCATAACACACACACACACATGCACAATGCGCTGGTGAGCAACATAGCCCTCCCCCCACCCCTCTGCTTTCAAACAAGGGTGTGAGGGGGTTACCATGGTTACTAATTAAGAGAGGGTGTGGGTGACCGAAGTTAGCACAGATGAGGGGGTTGAAGAACACACATGTAGAGAGTGATATTTTATTTAATTACAATATTTGTTAGGTCATCACTCCCACCCCCACCCTACTCACCCCCCTCACACACACCCATCCCACCAGTAATCTGTGAGTGGGTGAGGGTGAGGTGGCGGGGGTATTACGCCATCCACTCGGCATCTACACTCTGACAGCACCCCCACCCCATCATCATCATCATCATCATCATGCTGTCGGTAACGATGCGAAAAGACTGCTTTCATTACTTGACTACCGCTCTCAATGGTGTTTTGTGCGGTTGTACATTTCATGAAAGCTGCCTGCAAAAGTGTTGAAGTGCTGCTGGCTTTTGCAAGTTACCAGCGGCACTCTCTCGGGGAGCAAATAGAGGTTTCACACCGGCAAGAACATGTCAAGACAGGCGCAAAACTATTTGTCCCTGCAGTGGCTGGTCGGGGGATGTTGGGAGTTCCATACAACAACTGCCCTTAATGCTGCCACAGTGACATGGTTTTCTGTTTAGGGTTTGCTCCCTTAGCCTTCGGTTCTGTCAAGAACCTGTACCACAAGGCAGTGGTTTAGAACTCTGCAGGGCAGGGGCGTCAAACTCCCTGAGGCATTGCTATACCTGCAATAACTGCATACCAATCCATACAAACTGGATATATGCTTGGAGATATGCCAAACTGAATTACACCAACGGAACTGATGCTTGGATTTATCCCATACTGGATTACATGAACGCAACCGATTGTACTGGATTACATGAACGCAACCGATTGTACCAACATACTCTCATTTCACCTGTTTCCTCAACCTGATATTAGAGTGAAAAATGATATGGATATATCAACCCAGCTTCCCAAAACTTGTTCTAACGGGTTGCTTAGGAACCTGTCCTGGAGACAGTGTTGTGGGAGTAACAACATAAGCCACTGCAGTTATGCCTATGAGAATTACTCCTAATATCACTCATTGATATGAATTTGCAAAAACTGACATAACTCATTTCATAAAATATGTCACCCAATGTCATTAAGAAAATAAGATCTCAACATGTTAGAGTGTCTATTCCATTATTTAACAAATGTATCTGATTTGTAATACAAGATGACGCTGTGAACACAAAATTTGCTTATACCATGCAGAAGGAGAGAAAAGCTGTAGAACTGGAAACAACAGATCTTGAAAAGGACCTCGGTCTATATATCGATCCAGGATTAACCTTCAGTGCTCACTGCGAGCAGAAAGTGAACAAGGCCAATAAACTACTTGGACTAATCAGACGCTCATATGCTTACCGAGATAGTAATACCGTCAAGGCACTCTATACCTCACTTGTCCGGCCACATATTGAGTATGGCAAAACACTGCATGGACCCCTCGATATAAGAAAGATATGGAACTAATTGAAAATGTCCAATGCCGTGCGACAAAGCTTGCTCCCACACTGAAAAATCTCTCGTACCATGATCGACTTCATGCCTTAGATCTGCCTCGTGTCTACTACCGAAGTGCTTGGGGCGACATGATTGAGACATATAAGCACCTGACAGGCAAGTACTCTATGGACGCTGATTACCTAAAAATGGATGACACCAACACCAGAGGTCATAGATTCAAATTAAAGAAAGGGAGAACGAACAAGAGTGTCAGACAACAGTTTTACAGTTATCGTATTGTCAATGCCTGGAACGGTCTGCCTCCAGAGGTTGTGGATGCGCCATCCCTGAATGCTTTCAAAGCAAGGCTGGATAAGCATTGGAGGCAGTATAAGTATTGCAAACACCCAGTATTTGACGCTTATGACCCCGTTAAGTCACAGTTGGACAGGCCTCGACCTGATACAGGCTTATAGCCTAACCATAATCAGTAGCGGATGAGTATGAGTATGAATGAGTAAGTTAAGTGGACTGGGTTTTTTTCAAGAAGAAATCAAATCATACAATTTGGACTCAGATCATTCCATTAAATATCACTTTCACAAGATATTCGGAATGAAATCAGAATCCAGAATAATCTATTGACATATTTGCAACATACCCAAGTAATATATATTGCATTATAAATGATTTTCTCTGCACATGCAGTGCTTAAACAAGGCTCTTAAATGATCAATTTGCTTATGACATTGTTTTGATTGGCGTACAAAAAAAGTGGGTGATAATAGCAGAAATCTTTAAAATGACCACAGTGCCGACCTCTGTTGAAAGGCCAGGGGACCCTGGTAATCACTACTCCTCTGTTAATCAGTGATGCCAACGTGCATCGTCATACTTCACTGATGTTTCACCATTTATAGGTTATTTATAGCATGTTTTTTGTGCCTATCATCCACATGTCATATTCATTTTGATGGTCTTTTTTACTAATTTTGGTCACTTCAACCAGAGTGGCATCCATGTTGAGTCACATAACCACATGTTTTGTTAATTCCTCAACTGATATGGTTTACTAAGGTACAGATGGATTTCACCAGATGGTGACACTATATTGAAACAGGACTGTGCACAGACTGGAATATAGCAGAGAACGTAGATATTATACATGGTCTCTGAATATAGTCAGAGACCGTGAATGTATATATAATGACAGTTCAACACAAAATTGTTCCAGGGATTGATGCGGAGCATAGCTTTAACCCGAGCACAACAGGGGTTAAAACTAGTACATTTATATTACGAGCGGCTCCAGTTGCCATTTCATTCAGACTTATCCAGCTTGTTAACTTCCGCTACCCAAAAGCCTCATTTCCATTCCGCATGTCACTGCGGCGTCCGAAATCATTGCCCTAAGTCTGCCACTAAACTGTCCTTATCTTTCCATCTCCAGATATCATCCACCCATCAGTCGCCGCGTCATCTCCCGGCAGGGGGCGCCTCGGGCCCATCGCTTCCGGCTTTGCCAGGTGAGTGCATTACGAGCAGCTCCCGCCCACCGGAAGTACTCTCTGAGATCCCGCCTGAGGTAGGTCCTGGGTCCGCCCCGACACACGGGCGTTTATCAGTCTCACCTCGGACACTTCCAGCTCCTCGTTGTGTCACGTGACCGGAAAGACGCTGCCAATTATGAGAATACCAAAAAGAAAATACAGCCTGGTTTGTCATGGTTCAGTGGTTGTTGCACTGTATTGACACTATAACTGTCTGTAGGCCGTAATAAGAAAACAAAGGTGGTGAATGATATGAGATATATCACATATATCCCATTATCACCTTCCATATGAGAACAAATTTGCAGCAGAAAGTGAGTAGGAAAGTGAATAGGCGAGCGGTGGCGCCACCGTCGGAGCTGAGGCATGAGCAGTAGATGATTCGGTGAGGTTCCAGCACCCAATCACTGGTGTGTGGGTGCTAGGATAGTATAGTATTCTGTGTTATTATGCTCGTATAATTCTTATACAGCATATATATATATACATATATATATATATACATATATATATATATATATAATTTGAAAGTTAGGTGTGAGTGACCGTTGGAGTCAGTTGGTCAAGAGTCAGAGTCGGCGGGATGCAGAGAATGACCGACTATCAGCATATAGAGTTAGTTTGGTATTTGAGGATCGGTGTCAAGAGGACACCAACCAGAAACATGTGTGTAACTAAGCCGATTATCAACATAGATTTGAAAAATGGCTGGTTACGCCAGACCATTCACCAGATGGTTCTGTGGTGAAGAAACGCCTGGGGCCCTACTTCACTACCAACACTCCGCGAGACATAAACATGACTGAAGTATCCCAAACGCTGGCGATGAACGATCATGAATATTACCGATAGGATGAACACGTCCTGACCGACTAATGACCACCATCATTTACATGTGTGATACCCATCATTGCTCGGGTCCATCGTGCTCCCCCCCCCCTGTTGTCTCTCCATCCGTGTCCCTCATCAACTCAGCCCTATCGCAGGAAATGATGACACTAATCTAATTAGATAACTGCGAAGTGACTGAGCAGTGACTACAAGAATGACTTTCAGTAAGACCAGAACACAACTAGAACCATCGGCGACTCTTTGGTAGAGCTACAATCATTATTACATTGTCATGGGGGTGATGAAAATGGGAAATATTGTGCCTAGAGTTGGATTCAAACCCAAATCTCTTTGCATTCCGGGACAGTGATGTCACCACACTACCCATGCCTACCTGTCTATGCGGTTCCTTGCCCAAGAGGTCAGTGCAGACTACTAAACTCGTCCCCCTGGAATTGTAATTCTTTTAATGCTTACAATTATATACATACAGGCAATGTACTTAGCTATACATACACAGGGTAGGTTCAACAACTATACAGCGCAGAGCTTGTACAGGATCCTGGTCACGGCGACCAGTGTCATGGGGGGTGATGAAAATGGGAAATATTGTGCCTAGAGTGGGACTCGAAGCCACGTTTCTTTGCATTCCAGGCCAGTGTTCTAACCATTACACCACCTAGGCTCCCTGATCTCACCATACTACCCAAGCCTACTTGTCTATGCGGCTCCTTACCCGAGAGGTCAGTGTAGACGACGACAATATTATACCTAGGTTTACTTTATTGAGAGAAGATCATTAGACATGTGTAACCTGAGCATTGCTTGATGAATCTGGATATATATATATATATATGGTGTATAACCTATTATGCGAGTATAAAAATACAAAGGGAATTGTTTCCTTTATTAATATTATATTATTATATTACTTGATACCATTGTTATTCTCCATAAGACTCCGCACTTGACCGATGGCGCCACCTGCACCCACCTCCCCTCCATCTGCTATCGACAAGTGTCAGTCACACCGGAGGATTTATCACTGTTGGATTTGTAAACATGATCTGAAAGAATATTCGCCACATGGATTAATTATAATACTGCCCTATGGTGATCCCTCCAGCACGTGTCCTTCCTTTATAGTCATACTTGCGAATTCATTCCATGTCTTTCAGATCTCTTTATAACACCCAAACTGCACTCTAAGAACAAAACCAGACCTCTTTATGACACTCACACTTCCCTCTGCATAGACGTCAACTGTGCCTTGCGCGATCTCCTAAGGTAGTATATATTTCATGTGATGTCATTATCATGTGTCATATATCATTGCAGTTATTATACACAGGACGTGGAAGCAGAAATTGGGATAACGTGGCTTTATTCCGGGCAGCCCCCAGCGGCATTACATTTCTGGTTGACTGCGTCGGTCCGACAGCTGCATGGAAAAAGGTCATGTGGTGATCGCGGTCAAGTGGATGTGAATGGGGTGAATGAGGTGAGACAAGTGAGCATGGCCAAATTTAAAAAGTGGAGTAACTCACGGGTAGCAATAGTCACTGTTTATACCGTATCAATATTTATATCAATTAAACAGTTAAATAATAATTAATTAGTGATACAGTTATACAATTAGATAAATGATTAAAAAAATTAAAGTAGATGCTAAATAATATTATGTTTAAATCGGGTAGTGGGTGGGTGGGTGAAAAAGGGAGTTGTGGTCAGTGCGGATGGGTGATGCGGAGTGACCATGGATGGGGGGGGGGGGGGGTGGCCTGTGAGGTCAGATGTAGGTGTTGTGTGATTGGTTGGTTGTGGGTGGGGTTGATGTGGGCAGGAGTGTCAGCGTGTGCTGTGTACTGTGATTGGTTGGTTTTGGGGGGTGTGATGTGTGGATGTGATTGAGGGGGGGGGGGGGGAAGGCTTCGCTGCCTCGCATGTCCTTCAATGACCCCAAATGAGCCCCCACTCATTCAATACAATGTAATGTTCTATAAAGCAAATACAATCTTTTTTATATACGGTCGTTTATTAAGCAGGAGAAATTCCAATCACCCAGATTCATTCTTCCTCTTTCCACAGCTGCTTACCATCTGCTAGTAATGCACAGTTCCAGCCTACGTAGCTACACTCATAAATCTTGTAATTAAGTCATTACATTCAGTCGGCCAAGTTTCAACTGCACACAAATGAGTAGCGGTGGTGAACTCATTCCTGCCTTCCTGTCTCTACTTACTTTCTTTCATTGTACACCAACGAAGGATGATGAAAATATCATGGACAAAGAAGATCACCAACAAAGAAGTTCTCAGAAAATTAAAAATAAGAAAAGCTTGTTTGCCACTATACAGACAAAGAAACTTATTTATTTTGGCCACATCATTCGTCAGAGTTCAATATACTTTAACCGTCTGGCTATTCCACCCCCGCTTAAGGCGAGCCTAACGTGTTAATATAATTAATTGTTTCCATGTGAATTTCCTTGGCCCGCCGCCGCCGTCGTAGCCTTACCGCCCGCCTGCGCGTATTCCGTCGTCGGTGTCCGTCCCGTACTGTAGGCGCCAGCCAGAGTATCGTCTAAATACTAGATTTGCCACCGTGCGCATTTATCGGCCTAAAGTGTATTTACATTAGGTTATTTCAACTACTGGCTGCCTCCTTCGTCGTTAGAGATATTATGAATGTTACTAAATGAATCCGAATATGCGCAGTCCAGCGCGAGTTGCTGCCGCTGTCACTACTGTTTACTTTATCTTATGTGTCGTGGTTCTAGCCGAAAAGTAACACTACGTTAATTCCGTAATCGCGTCAGTTATTAGATGCCCGCAGATGGGTGTATTACTTGCAGAAGGCCGACTTAGGCTTAAGGCCTCTCAGTGCATAGAAAGCAATCTAATATAGGTTCCATAGCGGTTAATCTACAATAAGACTGGAGGATAGGAAAGAATGCAAGGAACGTCCTGATTCACCTTTACAAGAGCTCACGATTTATTCTTAACCAAAGACTAACAATGATACCAACATAAATAGTAACGCAGGTCTCCCGTTCCCTCCCGTGTGGTTTCTAGGATTTAGTTTAGAATTTTGACCCCAAAAAGCCTAAATATCGGTGGAAAACGACGGAGCGTGTAGAAACACGTCCGCCGGGTCTGGCCCCGAACGCCCGAACCCCCATCGTTGCTTAGCTAGTCGCTAAGCAACGCTTTACCACCGAGAACCCTCGCGTGCACAAGTGTTAGCAATTTGCGCGCGCGCAATTTGCGCGCGCGCAAATGGCTTAGGCGAGTAGGCACGCCCACTTCACTGCTCCCCCAGACGAACAACAAGAATTGATGTTCGTCTAAGAAGAGAAAAGTGGGCGGAGCTACAACGGTCCACGGGTGTAGCACAATAAACAATAATAACAGACCTGACCGTCTCCTGGCGCGTTCAGCGAAAATATCGCTGCCCGAGCCAGGGCGTAAAAAAGAAACTTCTCGTTGTGTTATTTTTTTCAATGTCAATATTAATTGAACCAAATAATACGTGCGTTTAAGTACGTATATTAATGTTAATAACCAAAAATATAAATACGTCCTTTTAGATACGTATATATATTTTATTTCTATTTATTTTTAATAACCAAAAATACGTACACGTAAGTACGTATTTATTTTAAATTGAAAGCCTAAGTACGTATATATTTATATTTCCAGAAATACGTCTATTAAGCACGTAAAAAAAATCTTTCTATTATTATCTTTTTTTTATAACCAGACGCCAAGGCGCCTAAGGCTCTCTAGACATTCATAATATGTGATAAGTGCTTGGAGGTATGAACAGTAAGGCCTAGAGTTGTGCGATAGCGCAAATGCATATGCAAAGTCGTGGTATATTTAATAAGTGTATTTAGGAATGTATTTAGGTATAACGCAAATTGCGCACCCATATAGTTCTTCAAACGTAAACCGCGCCAGAGCGCAAATATGTGCCTATCACAAATGTAGTGGCGATTTCCTTTTTGGTTTACGAAGAGAATTAATTAGGATCATGAATATGCACATTAAGGATCATAAGCCTAATGGCGAACAGAGAAATACAACAGTAATTAATTAAAATAAGATACAATCTCCTTTTGAAGGTAACTAAGGAGAAAAAAAAACGTGAGCTCGCTTAAAATTAACAACGTGACGCTGTAGCCGGCCGCTCGGGGCCGACGCTTCCGCGCATAACACCCGACATGTCGGCGGTGTCCTGATCAAGCTAATACATAAACTGCCCTGCCCTGGAACACCGCCGACCTACCTGGATCAAGCCCCACAAAAATACTCCTGGGCGGACTTCTCGGGGAAGCGTACGTAGAATGGTTGCTGCTGGCCGGAGATATCTTCTCTCGATGATCCGTAGCACGAACAGGAACTTTTAAAAATTAACTACAATAGGGGATTTCACAGCCGATACTCCAAAGATGGAGTATCGCTTATGAATATCCCAACTATACATTCCGAAAGCCTCTGCGCATTTTTCTTGCGCCGAGCATCACCCCACAGGAATATGGTTATGATGTTGTTTTTATTTTTTTTAAATTGATACGTATATTTCTTTAAATTACTGAACGCCACTGCGCATTTTACTCGTGTTGATTGATCAAATCGTGGGCTAAAAATAATGGGGAGAATACCAAGATGAAAGCACTAAAAAAAATTAAACTACCAAAAGTAATAATTAAATTACACCCCGCAGCCACGTACTGAACTGAACGATTCATCATGAAGAGATTGGTCGGTCCAGTTCAGGGCAAATTCTACGAGGCTGCAGGTTGTCATTGCCATAAAATTAGAGTGGAGGAAGCCCTGATAGATTCGACGTCTCTGCATCTGCAATACAATGCGTTGTTACACATACATAGGCCTGGCTGTAGGATAACCCTTCAGGGGAACAAAACCCCGCTGACAGCGAATAGCTGGATCAGGGGGAGCGGTCCATTTCCCATCTAAAAATACTGAAATATGTGTGTGCGCGCAATGCGTACTCGTCCCTGGCCAAAAATCATAGGTGGATTTCCTTCCTCGCCTATATGCGCCTATCACATAGCTTAGTATTCGGCGAGACAAAAAGGAAGGGCACATTACTGGCGACCGGCGGGCCCCGTATATATAAAATACTCCCGACCGGATCTTACTATATGGGCACCGTACAGTTAGATTGTACTCCCGACCGTAAAGTCACTGTGGGCACCGTAAGCTGTGGTCCCGTACCACGCTTACTCCCGACCAGGTAATGGTCTCGCCACGCGCATCCGTATTGTGGGACCACCAAAAGATTTTAATCAATGAACAGCAAAACTGCGTGCCTTATGCAGAGAGCAGGCTGTAGGCCGTAGTCCTGAGGACCCTAGGGACGATCCTGAGCCGCGCAATTAAATGCGCGCACCATGTCTGCGAGGGCGCAAATCGCGCCTACTCGGTCAATTTCTACTTGTATGAAAAGCTACTTCAAAAGGGGTGGGCCATGCCAGCTATCGGTGTTACGGCTATGGCATAGGCCCACATAAAAGGGGTTACTGAATACCACGGGGAAAGCACATTGCAAATTTTTATCTTTCCTCCCTCTAAATATGCTATAGCATCCCTGCCATCCCACAGCCAGTCTAATTACTCAGTAATTTTGGGCGATCGCCCGATAAAGTGGATAACACATTTGCGCTAGCTGCCCGCCACACAAGCATTAGGCGTTGGCAGTGTATTTATTGGTTAGGTTAAGTCAGTTTAGTTCAGCGTCGTCGACCAAAATGCGCACCGGCGCGTCAACGTACGCGTTTTACTCGCCACGATATGTGTATGCAGATACAGCATTTTTAGGAAACGTGACCATCCTATTATTATTTTTAACACAGATTTACTTTTAGCTATACTGCAGGGTTCCCAGTTGTTATTTTATCTTTAACGTCTAAATCTCGATTAGCACTTGCTAACTGGAATATTATAATATCAATGTTCATGCTGAACTAGTATGTTAATATGTCTGTCCATATTCATTATTTACTTTAATATTAGATTGAATGGTAGGAGTATGTTCCGCAGCACAGGGTATGTGTTTTTTACTCTTAAATTTTGACAGTTAATCAAACCCTTATCGAATATAGTGAGAACATTTACGCAAATTTGGAAGAGGGACTATAAAACGGACTAAATTATTTTATGCTATGGCGACTCACATGCTGATGCCCTCAGAGGAAATTGGTTAATATATATCTGTGCTGGGGAAACGCCCACTCCCACCATACATATTAAAAATCAATAGGCACGGTCGTACCTACGCGCAAAATGCGACGGCGCGATTTCCGCGTGCGCGTATTACAACTTTTTCTCGGATAACATAATAACTAATATATATACACGTATGTACAGAGTACTAATTTTAATGAAGTTTACTTTAGTTTTTACTTTTATCTCTAAATTCGCCATATTATGATGTATACAGAATGGCTATGAACTAAGCATTTTCTCCATAGGAGTAATTTGCAATCCATATATTTTGGTTGTATTATATATATTTTTTAATTTTTTTTAATTTTTAATTTGGAGTAGTAGCACCTTAGTACTGGTATTTTTACCCTAGGCCTGATCTAAATGGGTGAGGCTTGGTCGGGATAATTCGACATTCGTTTTTAATGAACTAAGGATTTACTAGTATATAACTTTGGAACATAGCTTTTGAATAATGATTTTCCGTGACGTTAATAATTTGGAATATTTTTTTTTTTTTACTAATTACGAATCCCTCATCCCCCATCAGGCCTAAAGTTGTTGGTACTTTTACATATATATGTTTATGAGTACATTATTATTTATATTCTATTTTTAAAGATCCCAATTATAAAGGTACCCGTTAATAAATAAATTTCCTACTACCTAGCTGTTGCCCTCAGAGAAAATTAAAGCCTAACTAAATATCACTGACGTTTTTAATTAAATATAGCTGATTCTCTGTTTTAAGGAGTTGTAATCTGTTTAGATGCGGTGTGTGAGAATATATGTAGTTGTGAGACTAAGTAACATAAGTAATTTACGTCACCCCCCGAGGTATATATATGTGCCCCAAACGATACCCGTGGTGGTGCCCAGGAGTGTTTCGCGAGGGTACGTCTTCCAGGTCCACGCTTGCCGCGCCTTGGTTGCTGGGGGTGGGCGTGGTCCTGGAATGCGCCTTTTGTTGCCCCCGCGAAACCCGCGCACGTCTCTTGTTGGTAGTTGTAGCTCCCGGACACAGTGTGATTGTGCGTTAACATGCGTATGAAGTGTAAAGGAAAGAGATATAACATTAATACATAATTAACAGAGAATCAGGCTATTTGATATAAAAATTGGTTTAAAGCATTATTTTATTTTAGTACCACATGTGGACTTCTAGATTAGCTTATCGAGATACCCCCAGATTTCGAAGATTTTTATTGAAACATTATTTAATAATTTAGTTAATACTATAATTGTAGGCGCAGCCTACATAACTGATACATACGCTTGTATGCGTTTATAGTTAATATAATTGTAGGCTCAGCCTACATAACAGATACATATATTTGTATGCAATAATTTATTGGTCTCAATGACAATAATTATGGTTACGTATAAATAAATATTCTACGTAGCAGACATAGGCCGTACCTATCTAAATTAGGCTGTACCTCTCGTACAACGTTAAGGTATATAAATATAAGGTATTTATTAATAATATATTTATTAAATATTATTAAACTTATATTATATATTTATGTATATTGTTGGAAGGGAAGGTGAATGGCAGCAGAGTGAGAGGGAGACCAAGAACATCATGGTTTACAAATATTTCACAGTGGACAGGCTTGAATTATTCACAGTCTATCAGAACAGCACACCATCGGGACAAGTGGAGAGCCATTGCATCCAACCCTCGACTAGAGGACGGAACTATTGCTTGATTGACACCAACTAACTGCCCATGAACATACTTGTATTTAGCATCGGTTCATTATAGCAACGTTGAGAGAAAATAAATATAGTGTGCATAATATAATGACATGAAATATTAAGAATGATCAACTTGTGATATCATGCATTTGGATATACCAAGGACAATATTCACTTAGTATTGTTTCAGTTAAAGTCATTATTTTCAGGAATCTAACCATGACGATAACAGTGAGTTTTTTTGAAGAGTTATACTGCTTATCGTGGATAAGTCTGAATAGTCTTGTTTTCCCCCATTAGACAGTTGGTTGGTACATAGCTCGAGCCTACACTTTTACCAACCCAAGGGACTTTTAACCTCCCACACCACATAGACCTGGTATGAGAGCAACTGGCCTTTGATGTCGCTGTAAGTTATACACAGCGGTGGACATCCAAATTGGCAGAGGGAATGGACTAGTGTATGCTATTTCCAGAACAAAGCTAATGGTTAGTATGTACATCCGGTGTAGACTCCAGGGTATGGTAGCGTAAGCAGGTGGACGTGGTCTCGCGTCAACAGCTTAGAATGAGAAATGCCAGGCTATTTTAGGCTGTCTCACCCCTGAGGCAGAGCGATGATTAGTGTGGTGAGAGTACTGCCATTAACATCCGGGGAATGGCGGGTAGCATCATGTAGTGGTAGCAGGCGTATGCGACATGGGCAGAGATGGCTTTGTGCGTCAGGGGAGGGGCTGCTGCCACAGTGGTGGTTGGAGTCACAGTGGTGGTTGGAGTTGGAGTCACAGCAGTAATTGATATGAGTGGCACTGGTAGCATATATGCAACAATTGCAGTTTTGGTGACACTGTCAATGGTAGTTGTGACGGGAGCAACAGTGGAAATCATAGTAGCAATGGCGACATGGCTGTCATTTACCACAACAAAAGCAGTAATGACAGTGACAGTGGCAATTGGATGGTACCTTCAGTAATGGAGGCAATAGCAATGAAAGTGGCAATAGGAATGACAGCATGTCAAATTAGCCAATGTCATTCATAGTGGCAAATGGGTAGTGATAGTGACAGTGGCAATATGATTGCATGTTGCAGCAAAGGAGACAATAAGAGTGACAGTGGCAATCTAGTGCCAGTTGCAGCAAGGGACACGATGACAGTGACAGTGGCAAGTCAGGTAATGATAGTGACAGTGGCAAGTCAGTGCTAGTTGCAGCAAAGCAGACGATGACATCTGTACGAATGGGATCAGTCAATACTAGTTGCAGCATAGGAAGCAAGGACAGTGACAGTGGCAAGTCAGTGCTAGTTGCAGCAAAGGAAGCAGTGACAGTGACAGTGACAGTGACAGTGACAGTGGCACATCAGTGCTAGTTGCAGCAAGGGAAGCAATACAAGTGTCAGTGGCAGATCAGTGCTAGTTGTGGCAAGGGGAGGCAATGGCGGTGACAGTGGCAAGCCAGTGCTAGTTTCAGCAAGGGAAGCAGTGACAGTGACAATGACAGTGGCAAGTCAGTGCTAGTTGCAGCAAAGGAGATAACTACAGTGACAGTCCTGCCAGGAGATTTAGTCTTTACAAATGAGCAGATGATATTATCAGTGACAACTAAGTACTAGTCACCATGCAGTAACAGTAACAATAAGGGTTATAATTGCCATAAGGAGGCAAGAAGAGTGATAACAACAGGAGGGTTATGTTCCATAAAAGAAGCAATGCCACAGAGACAGCGACACCTGCGTGTTCCTTATTGTAATGAAAGATACAGACACAACACCAGTGCTTCATACTGTAAAAGGAGGCACTATAACAGTGACAGTGACAGTGACAGTGGCAAACCAGTGCCAGTTGCAGCAAGGGACACGATGACAGTGACAGTGACAACACAGTGCTACTTGCAGTACATAAGGTAATGACAATGGCAGTAACAACAGGACTGCAACGCTATGTAAAGTAGGCGCTGACAGTGGGGACTGTGATAGTATCAGTGCAGCAGGCAATAACAGTGACAGTAACAACAGGACTGCAACATTATGTAAAGTAGGCGCTGACAGTGGGGACTGTGATAGTTTCAGTGCAGCAGGCAATGACAGTGACAGTAACAACATGACTGCAACGTTATGTAAAGGAGGCACTGACAGTGGCAACTGTGATAGTTGCAGTGCAGCAGGCAATGACAGTGACAGTAACAACAGGACTGCAATGTTATGTAAAGGAGCCACTGTCAGTGGGGACTGTGATAGTATCAGTGCAGCAGGCAATGACAGTGACAGTAACAACAGGAATGCTAAATTATGTAAAAGAGGTACTATCAGTGACAGTGGGAACTCAATGCTAATTGCAGTGAAGCAGCACAATTAAAACCAGTGACGGTGGCAACATCCATGCGTGTTGCAGTAAAGGATACAATGACAGTGAAATTGGCTGCTAGTAAAGAATGCCACACAAGTGTCATTGGCAAAAAGACTATCCAATGAGTTAATTTGTGTGACAGTGGCACCAGGATTGATAGCCATATCAATAATGGCAATGCTAGCAGTCGTGGTGACAGTAACAGCAATACCATTGAATGAGACAATTAATGTTAATGTATTTGTGATAATCCGGAATGCCGGGGGTGACAATGACAGCTGTGTTTATTGTGAGACTGACTGCGCGGTTCCAGGAGGAATGTTGCCATGACTTCTGTACGAATGGGCTCAGTAAGGACAGCGACACCAGGTGGTGATGGAAGGAACTACAGCCTGAACAATGTGCTAAGCTGTCACATTGTGTATTTACCACTGGCAGGGAGGTTTTGCAGGAAACATCAGTTGTTTGTTTGTTTGTTGTTTTACGTCCTAGCAACATCTAAGGTCATAACAGGACGGACACCGACTTGTGACGCACACTCATGGTGACTTCATAGTGCTGCCCCACTGGAAGACCAGGCTGCCAGCACCGTGACCTGATATCCCACTCAGTCACATTAGCCTGACAGTGAGCCAACCAGTCCTTGTCATATCCTAATAATGCCAAGCGCCAGGCTAGGAAGTGACAAGTATACATTTTTAAGTCATTGGTTTGACTGGACCAGGGTTCGAACCCATGACTCCACAATCTACCAACATGGGAGACGGACGCTCTAACTCATTCGGCCATCACGTCTGGTTAACATCAGTTGTGGTTGCACTCCCAACTGCAATACTGTGACAGTGAAGAAGCATGAATATGGCAGTAGCAGTCTGAACAGCACCAATGAGTCCAGTATACAGGTATAGTGGTGGATGGAGTAAGCAAAGTGACGACAACAAGGTGAATGTGGCTTACTGCCACAGGGGTAGTGATGTCAGTGACAGATACAGTTTTGCGGGAAGTCACAATGACAATCAAATCACAAGTGACAGCACTTGTGCTGTTGAGAATCCTACCGCCATAAACCACCGCAGCAATAGTGGTGACAGTGTTAGCTATAGTGGAAGTGACAGTGACACCCATATAGCTGGCTTAAGGGTTAACAGTAACTGTTGGGGATTGACAATTAAAATGACGGCTAGGTGTGACAGTAACAATGACTGTGGAAATGGCAGTGACGGCACCAGCTTGAATTAAAATCTTACCTGACAGCTCCACCACAACTCACCCCCACCCACCCACGCCCATATCCGCACGCAAACTCTCAAGCAGTGCCACCGCAGATTGTATAGCAATGCCGAGGACTACATTGAGCATGTAAAGAAACCATTAAGTGAACTGTTACCAGCAAGGCCTCCCCCTGTCTGTACCAGCAAGGCCTCACCCTGTATGTACCAGCATGGCCTCCCCATGTCTGTACCAGCATGGCCTCCCCATGTCTGTACCAGCAAGGCCTCCCCATGTCTGTACCAGCAAGGCCTCCCCATGTCTGTACCAGCAAGGCCTTCCCATGTCTGTACCAGCAAAGCCCCCTCTCTGTACCAGCAAGGCCTCCCCCTGTCTGTACCAGCAAGGCATCCCCCTGTCTGTACCTGCCTGAGCATGAAGACGTAGAGTACACACTCAGTCCATGAGTACAGACGTGCAAGATGGCTAAGTAAGTGTGATCTCACACTGCCAATTCGGCAGGTCATGGGATCCAAACCCTCATTTTAAACCCGGACGTAGAAATTGATAGTTGTCGCTACCTCACCTGGCGCTCGTCATTACTAGGATAGGGCAAGGAGTAGTGGAATGAGGAAGATCGATTGTCCGCGATTGAAATTCCCGTTGATTAATTGACAAATATTAACGAAAGAACACAAAGTACAGGACCGGTTTCACACTAGCCATTTTAGAACCATTACATGTCATGTGATGATAAATTAGGTGCAAGAAAAGCATGAGTTCACCAAGCACTGCGTGGGGTGTTGTGATTATAAATTGATATTAAACTCAAGACGAGGTTTCCTTTTAATGTTGACAAGTGATAAGTGCAATCAAGTTCAGCTACACTCAACCGCAGGATGAATATCAAGTCAATTTAATCGATCGCGTGATTACACTGTTGTGAGGCACACGCCAGAAATCAGTGAAAGCGGTGGGGGCAAGGACTGTTGCCCACTATCAGTGTCATCCGCCTATGGTGACAGGTGGCAGCAGGTGAGCCGGAAGGTGGGTCCCCGGGTGGACCGCGTCCCTGCTGCGACTGGCTGGCAGCTTCTCCCACCTTGAGAAGTTACCTGTGACCTGGGTTGTCAGGGGGCAGGTCACGTAGTTATGTGATGTTGCATACGTTTCTTCTTCATGTCTTCTCCACATTGCGTCATATAGCAATCCAGGCGGAAACCGGATTTGTGCAACCTGTCATGCTGGTGCTATGACCAGGATCCTGTACACGCTATACAATGTATATATTGTTGAACCTACCCTGTGTATGTATGTGTAAGTGCATTCCCTGTATGTATGTAATTGTAAGCATTAAAAGACTTACAATTCCAGGGGGACAAGTGTAGTAGTCTGCACTGACCTATCAGGCAAGTAGCCGCATAAGAAGGTGGGCATCGATATGGTGATGACATCAGGGAGCCTAGGTGGTGACATGTTAGCGCACTGGCCTAGAATGCAAGAGGTGTGGGTTGTAATCCCTGCTCTAGGTGCAATATTTCCCATTTTCACCCCCCTCCTCCCACAACAATGACAATGTGAAGGCACTGAGGGAAGGTAACCATAGGTAACAACACAACTAACCAGTAATTGTAAAACTAACATGGTCATAGACCAAAGAGAGATGTGGGGAAATATTAACATTGTGGTGTTCTCTGTGGCGGAGTGGTTAGAGTGTCTGACTTTTTTCCTGTCGGACTCCTAATCTGAAGGTTGGTGGTTTGATTCCCCGTGCTCCACATGTCTGCCAATTTGGATTTCTACCGCTGTGTATAACTTACAGCATCATCAAAGGCCAGTTGCTCTCATACCATGTCTATGCGGTGTGGGTGGTTAAAAATCCCTTGGGTCGGTAAAAGTGTAGGCTGGGCTTTCTATTGACAACCTGTCTAATGGTGAAAACAAATCTATTCAGACTTATCCATGATAGGCAGTATAAATCTTCGAGAAAAACAGAGAAAAACTGAATGCAGTACCTAAATATGTGACAACCAAGGGGAACAATGAGACTGTTTCTGTGAAAACAAGTCATTGGGCTAAATCATTATGGGCAGCATCAATATACTGTCAGACACAGAACAAAAAAGACAACAAAGAAAGAAAGAAAAGACACTCGATGACACGGATCGTGTTTGTATACATTATCTTGATTCTGAGCTGTCCAATTGTTGCCCTATCCTAGTAATGCCAAGTGCCAGGCTAGTTAGTGTTATGCATCAGCTTTGTAAGTCTTTGGTTTGACTCGGCCGTGACTAAAAATGCAGACATTCACCACAGGAAGCCTGTGCTCCTAGCGATTGAAGCACCGCCTCTGGTAACATTAAATCTTCCGCTCTTCAAAGCTAAGATAAACATATTAGGCTGATCGTTATAATCTACCCTACTCTCATTTGAAGTAACTTTGATTTTAAATAGCTAACTTTTGAGATATTTGAAGTGCAAACAAGCAAAATTAGTTTTGGCAAGCTTGCCAAAACTCTGACACCATAGGTTTCTGCAGTAATAGGTTCTATTAAATTGCCTCAGTATTCCATTCTATGTGGTGACAAATGTTTAACAAGTGCACCAGTATTTAAGTTAGATATGTTGAATCAAATTGAGATACTTGTTTTGGTTTTGAAAATTGTATGCTTCATCGGACTATGCAGCTTTAAACAGGAACCATTTCAATGGCGAACAACTGATCTTTCTCATTCCGCTGCTTCCTTCCCTGGAGCTAGTCATGTCACACACTCGCTAAACATAGATATGACAAGCACAGCTTTTTAAACTAATTGCTTTGACGCGCGTGGGGTTCAAGCCCATCACTTTCCATATGGGAACCCCACACTAACCTCATTAGTGTTTCATGAGGGCGGGTTGGGTTTGTTGGGAAGCAGCCTGATGGTTCGGTCTTCGGACATGATGGGGTGGGTGTTGGGGTGTGGGGGTGGGTGAGGGTGATGATGTGGGGGTTAGTAGTGGTGATGGTGGTGGTGAGGGTGTTGGTGTGTGGTTGGTGGTAGGAGTGGGTAGTGGTGATGGTGGTGGTGAGGGTGTTGGTGTGTGGTTGGTGGTAGGAGTGGGTAGTGGTGATGGTGGTGGTGAGGGTGTTGGTGTGTGGTTGGTGGTAGGAGTGGGTAGTGGTGATGGTGGTGGTGAGGGTGGTGGTGTGTGGTTGGTGGTAGGAGTGTGGGTGGTGGTGGGTGGTGGGGTGGGGTGGTGGTGGTGGTGGTGTGGGGGTGGGTGGTGGGGTGTGGTGTGGTGGGGTGTGTGGTGTGTGGTTGGTGGGGTGGGAGTGGGTGGGGTGGTGGGGTGTGGTGTGGGTGGTGGTGGGGTGGGTGTGTGGTGGGGTGGTGGGTGTGGGTGGGTGGGTGGGGGTGTGGTGGGGTGGGTGGGTGTGGTGGTGGGGGTGGGTGGGTGGTGGGGGTGGTGGGTGTGGGGTGTGGGGTGTGGTGGGGGGTGGTGGGGGTGGGGTGGTGGTGGGTGGGTGGGGTGGTGTGGGGGGTGGGTGGTGGTGGGGTGGGGGGGTGGGTGTGGGTGTGGTGGGAGGGTGGGGGGTGGGTGGTGGGGGTTGGTGTGTGGTGGTGGTGGGGTGGTGGTGGTGGGTGGGGGGTGTGGTGTGTGGTTGGTGGTAGGAGTGGGTGTGGTGATGGTGGTGGTGAGGGTGTTGGTGTGTGGTTGGTGGTGGGGTGGTGGGTGGGGTGGTGGGGGGTGGGTGGTGGGTGGTGGTGGGTGGTGTGAGGTGTTGGGGGTGGGGTGGGTGTGTGGGGGGTGGTGTGGGGGTGGTGGGGTGGGGGTGGGTGGTGGGGGTGTTGGTGGTGGGGGTGGTGGGTGGTGTGGGTGGTGGTGGTGGGGGTGTTGGTGTGTGGTGGTGGTGGGGTGGGTGGTGGTGGGGGTGGTGGTGGGGTGTGGGGTGGGTGGTGGTGGGGGTGGTGGGGTGGTGGTGGTGGTGGGGGTGGTGGGTGGGTGGTGGTGGGGTGGGTGGTGGGGTGGTGGGTGGTGGGGGTGTGTGGGGTGTGGTGTGGTGGTGGGGGTGGTGGTGGGTGGTGGTGGGGTGGTGGGGGTGGTGGGTGGTGGGTGGGGGGTGTGTGGGTGGTGGTGTGGGGGTGTGGGGTGGTGGTGTGGGTGGTGGGTGGTGGTGGGTGGTGGGGTGTGGGGTGTGGTGGTGGTGGGGGGTGGTGGGTGGGGGTGGTGGTGGGGTGGTGGGGTGGTGGTGGGTGGTGGTGGGGGGTGGTGTGGGGGTGGGGGGGGTGGGTGGTGGTTGGGGTGGGGTGGGTGGGGGTGTGGTGGTGGTGGGGGGTGGGGGGTGTGGTGTGGTGGGGGTGGGGTGGGTGTGGGTGGTGGTGGGGTGGGTGGTGGTGTGGGTGGGTGGTGGGGGGTGGGGGTGGGTGTGGTGTGGGTGGGGGTGGGTGGGTGGGGGTGGGGGGTGGTGGTGGGGTGGTGGGTGTGGGGTGTGGTGGGTGGGGTGGGTGTGGTGGTGGTGGGGGTGGGGTGGGTGTGGTGGTGGTGGGTGGGTGGTGTGGTGGTGGTGGTGGGGTGGGGTGGGGTGTGTGGTGGTGTGGGGGTGGGGTGGTGGGGGTGGGGGTGGGGGTGGAGGTGTGTGGGGGTGTGGGGGTGGGGGTGGGTGGGGGTGTGGTGGTGTGGGTGGTGGGGGTGGTGGTGGTGTGGGGGTGGGGGGTGGGGTGTGGGGTGGTGGGGGTGGGTGTGGTGTGGGGGGTGGGGGGTGTGGTGTGTGGTGGTGGGTAGGGTGGGTGGTGGTGATGGTGGTGGGGGGTGGTGGGGTGTGGTTGGGTGGTGGGGTGGGTGTGGTGGTGGTGGGGTGGGGGGGTTGGGTGTGGTTGGTGGTGGGGGTGGGTGGGGGTGGTGGTGGGTGGGGGTGGTGGGGGGTGGTGGGGTGGGTGTGGGTGGTGGTGAGGGGGTGCTGGGGTGGTTGGGTGTGGTGGTGGTGGAGGTGGGTAGTGGTGTGGTGGTGGTGGGGGTTGGGGGTGGTGTGGGGTGGGGGTGGGGGTGTGGTGGGGTGGTGGGGTGGGGGTGGTGTGGGGGGTGGGGTGGGTGGGTGGTGGTGGTGGGGTGGGGGTGTGGGTGGGGGTGGTGTGGGGGGTGTGGTGGGGGTGGTGGTGGGGTGGTGGGGTGTGGTTGGTGGTAGGGTGGGGTGTGGGGGTGGTGGTGGGGTGTGGTGGGGTGTGGTGGGAGTGGGTGGTGGTGGTGGGGTGGGTGGGGGTGTTGGTGTGGGTGGTGGTGGGGGGGGTGGTGGTGGGGGGGTGGTGGTGTGGGGGTGTGGTGGGTGGTGGGGGGTGGGTGTGGTGGTGGGGGGGGTGGGGGTGTGGTGTGGGGGTGGTGGGGGTGGGGTGGTGGTGATGGGGGTGGGGGTGGTGTGGGTGTGTGGTTGGGGTGGGGTGGTGTGGTGTGGGGGTGGTGGGGGTGGTGGGGGGTGGGTGGTGTGGGTGGGGGTGGGGGTGGTGGGGGGGGGTGTGGGTGTGTGGGGGGGTGGGTGGGGTGGTGGTGGGTGGTGGTGGGGGGTTGGGTGTGGTGTGGTGGGTGGGGGGTGGGTGGTGGTGGTGGTGGGGGGTTGGGGGTGGTGGGTGGTGGGGGGGGGTAGGTGGTGGGGGGTGGGGTGGGGGTGTGGTGGGTGGGGGGTGGGGGGTGGTGGTGGGTGGGGTGGTGGGGGTGTGGGGGTGGGTGGGGTGGGGGGTGTGGTGGTGGTGGTGGTGGGGGTGTTGGTGTGGGTGGGTGGGGGAGTGGGTGGTGGTGTGGGTGGGGGTGTTGGGGTGGTGTGGTGGTGGGTGGGGGTGGTGGGGGTGGTGGGTGGGGTGGTGGGGTGTGGTGGTGGGGGTGGGTGGTGGGTGGGGTGGGTGGGTGGGGGTGGTGTGTGGTGGGGTGGGTGGGTGTGGTGTGGTGTGGTGGGGTGTTGGGTGGTGTGGTGGGGGGTGGGTGGGTGTGGGGGGTGGGGGGTGGGGTGTTGGTGTGGGTGGGTGGGGGTGGGTGGTGGGGGTGGTGGGGTGGGGGTGGGGTGTGGGGGTGGTGGGTGGGTGTGGTGGTGGGGTGGTGGGGTGTGGTGGGGTGGGTGGGGGTGGGGGTGGGTGTGGTGGGTGGGGGGGTGGTGGTGGTGGGGGTGTGGTGGGTGGGGTGTGGGGGTGGTGGTGGGTGTGGTGTGGGGTGGTGGGTGGTGGTGGGGTGGGGGTGGGGTGTGGTGGTGGGTGGGGGGTGTGGGGGTGGGGGGTGGGGTGGGTGGGTGGTGGGGGGGTGGGTGGGGTGGGGTGTGGTGGTGGGGGGGGGGGGTGGGGGGTGTGGGGGTGGGGGTGGGGGTGGGGGGTGTGGGGGGTGGTGGGGTGGTGGGGGTGGTGGGGGGTGGGGGTGGGTGGGGGGTGGGTGGGGGTGGGGTGGGGGTGGGGTGGTGGTGGGGGTGGGGGGGTGGTGGGGGGTGGGGGTGGTGTGGGGGTGTGGGTGGTGGGGTGGGGGTGGGTGGGGTGGGGTGGGGTGGGTGGGGGGTGGGGGGGGGGGTGGTGGGGGTGGGGGTGGGGGGGGTGTGGGTGGGGTGGGGGTGGTGTGGTGGGGGGGGTGGGGTGGGGGTGGGGGTGGAGGGGTGGGTGGGGGTGGGGTGGGTGGTGGGGGGTGGGTGTGGGGTGGGGGGTGGGGGTGGGGTGGGGTGGTGTGGGGGGTGGGGTGTGGGTGGGTGGGAGTGGTAGTGGTGATGGTGGTGGTGAGGGTGTTGGTGTGGGTGTGGGTAGGTGATGGTGGTAGGATTGAGGGTTCTGGGTGTGTATGTGTGGGAGGTGGGTGTGTGTGAAGTGTTCGTGGTTTGGGGTTGGGTGTTGGGGTGCTGATGGGGTGGGGTTGTGTGGATGGAGGTGGCTGATGGTGGATATGGGTGTGGTGTGGGGGTGCTGGTGGGGAGGTGTGGGTGCGGGTGTGGGTGCGGGTGTTGGTGTAGGTGTGGTTGTGGGTGAGGGTGAGGGTGTGGGTGTGGGTGTGGGTGTGGGTGTGGGTGTGGGTGTGGAAGTGGGTGTGGGCGTGGGCGGGGGTGTGGGCGTGGGTGTTGGTGTGTGTGTGTGGGCGTGGGTGTGGTGTGGGTGTGGGTGTGGATGTGGGTGTGGATGTGGGTGTGGGTGTGGGTGTGGGTGTGGGTGTGGGTGTGGGCGTGGATGTGGGTGCGTGTGTGGGTGTGGGGGTGGGGGTGGGTGCAGGCGTGGGTGTGGTGTGGGTGGGGGCAGTATCAGGTTCTGTTAGAAACCATTGACCTCAGTAATTGGCCCTTCCCTAACGCAGAAAACACCAATGCTTTAATAAGTGGCATCAGTATCTAAGTTGGAGTATGTCAAATCAAATCTAGCTAACTGTTTGGTTTTCAAAATTTGAATATTTTCATCGGATTATGCAGCTTTAATATATAAACAACTCTCACAACGCCTCGGTATGCAGATGTAAGACGACCGTTGCAGCTGATTGCATAAGCACCCACATGAAGGCTTCCCATGCTAACACTTATCAAAACAAGCGTGGTGGTGGGGGCTCTGATGACCCTATAACCACGTTGTTAACTAGCGGTATTTTACACGCTAGAATCTTAATAGGAAATAGAACCCTAACTTCTGTGTGTGGAGGCCTGAAAGCACTAATGTATGATATTACTCAAGCGATGATCCGCTTACTGTATCTGCTTACTATATCTGCTTACTATATCTGCTTACTATATCTGTTCCAAGAAATATCAAACCAACAGAAATTAAGTGTGGTAAAGTCTAGTAGGGAGGGGTGGCTGGCTCCTCCTGCTGTGCTGTCTCCAGGTCATCTGCCTGCCACACCCCCTGCCCAGCTCTTTTATTCAGATTCAACATTCAAAATACAGGTACAGTTGCTGGGAGTCTCCTCAGTCAGAGAGTGTCACATGGCATTTCATTGGCTGAACCCCTCCAGTCAGTGGTGGGGGGTGGGGTGGGGGGCCAACCCACCCACCCCAAGTCAGATACATATTTTTCCATCAAGTTCACCAATTACACTTATATGGGAATATCAACTCTGTTTATATTTACATAACACCCGTGGTCACCAGTCCCTTAGATTGGGACAACTCCAAAATAGTAGGAGTTTCTACATGCCTTACTTTGAGAATTAGATATTTTATAATCTTTTAGTTCAGCAAACTGCCACCAGGTGGGGCAGGGAGGGCTCACCACACACACACACACACACACACACACACACTCCTCCCCACCTCCAGCCTGACACCTGGCTTTGGCAGGTCCTGCAAACACTCACACACACACACACACAACCCCCATGCATTGTCACCTGTGTCCTAACACTCCCTCAGATACTGGCATCTGTAAGTCATACCATAACAATAACAAGCACACAGAAATTCTTGACTTAATTATTATACCCATTCTGTGGCATTCTTCACAGACTATTTGTCTGGGTGAAGAAACCAGTCTGCATCAACTGTATATGCTGCCCTTAGTTTCAGCATTTACCTCCTTTCATACAATATATAATACCAACAGACTTCAATTCAGGAATACATGTAAATATACCAATACAGTCATAATTTTCCAGAGTTCTTATCTCCAGTGGTTATATTTGATGTAGAACCTTAGAACAATCTGATATTAATTATCCTTTCACTTAATATACATAATCTACCATGGTTTCACAACTTGGTTTGAATATTATGCACATGTATTTAGCAACATGATAGAATGAATTAGGTATTATTAGAGAGGTTTTATAGTGGTACTTATATAATTTTAATATTATTATAATGACTTTATAGAAATAACTGGATGATTTAAATATGATTAAAACAGTTTTCTCAATGCTTCACATATGAGTTTTTATGAAAAGGAGATATTTTAGAATATATTTTAACTATTATTTATTTATGAACCAGACCTAAAAAGTCGGAATATTTTACAACATGAAAGACGTGGTTGGGTCGCAAAGTTTGGTTCAACCATACCGGAATTGGCCTAGGGCCGACAATTTTGTTTGGATTAACCAACTTTTAACTAACTTTGGTTTAACTAACTTTTTTATATGATAAATGGTAGTATTTTGCCAGGCCGCCGAAAAATATTTGGAGTAACCAATCGTTTGGTTTAACCAAGCTTGGTTTAATGGGATTGTACTGTATGTGCATGTGGCACAAATCACAGAAGTTCCACCAACAGCCGCTAGGGCCCTTCGACTCGGCAAAGGTAATATATTCATAAGCATGGGGGCCATGGCAACCCATGGGAACAGACGGCTGATAAGGGAACTGACAGGGCACAGGATACATTGTGAGTCCCAGGTGCAGGCAATGGTTCGGCCAAACCGAGGCAACAACCGGCATATTTCACGGTTAGTCCGTTAGGGGGCGCGCCAAGCTGCGCCTGGGTTCTGTACCCACTCGACGTCGGGTAAGGCGAACCGTTAGCGTCGTAACGCGATTGGACATTCATTTTATTTTGCATGTTGTATTATATATATATATATCATGTTGATATATGTATCTATTTATTTATATATGTAAAAAAAGATATATATATCAAGATATATATATCAGGATATATATGGACATATATAAATATTTATATATATAGCTATTGTCGAGATATATATCGACATATATAGATATATAGCTTGATATTGGGGTCGTTTGTAACCTCACGGTGGTTACCGGCTGCAGAACTGCAGCAATATAGAAAGGCCCTGATAAATCAGACCAATCTTTGGTTGAAAATTAATCTTCGATGGGACGGTTGTAGAAGCTGGGGATGTCTTTACAATATTCAAAATGGCGAAGCGTTGGGGCAGCCCCAAATCTCTCTGGTCCGGCGGTAGCAGAGCACTCGTATCCAGTTGACAGCAGTAAGGGTTTAGGAGGAAGGGATGGGCAAAGGTGGGTCCAGCGGTTCCAGCAACAAGAACAAAGCAAGAGAAACGATAAGGTAAAGGGGCCCACCAAGCAAACAACTCCCTTGATCAGGGGGAGAAGTAAGCCTGGAAGAAAAAAAAGGGCAGATACATGAGGAGAGTTGAGTCAAATGAGCGTGTCTATTTGCTCTATGGTGACCAGCCAGCGAGCCAAAGACAAGGACAGAGTAAGAGTATATGCTTGAGGGCTCCCCCTCCTGGAACTCTTTTCAGAAAATATCAAGGAGGAGCATGGCAAGCAGATAGGAGATAGGGAGAGGTGTGGACGTAGTTCGGTCCGGATAGCAAGTGTGTCTGATATAAAGCTATCGTCCTGATATGATCTTAGATGTACCCACTGGATACTGGCTATGGTGAGCCTTCATGGTCGTAACGGATATAAACATTTATTTGGTGTTGCATGCAGTATTACATTTATGTATAATGTCGATATATGTATATATTTATATATATAATATATATCTAATATATATATTGAGATATATATCGATATATGTATATTATGTAAGGTACACAATGAAAGAACACGTAGTCGAGGATACAATCTTTATTTGAACATCAATGTAGAGTATATATATATATATCAGTAGTATCTGGCTGGGCTGATAAATGCCCTACCGAATCACATAAATAAAAATGTACAGCGAAAAGTATGGTGATGTGGAGAATGACGGACTGGCGTAATCGGCGTGGGCTCAGCAGTGTAATATGTTGCCTTGCCGCGCCGTCTAGCGGAGTAACTTGCAACCCCCTGCCCGACGACCCAAATCGCCCTGGGGGGCAGCACCATGCAATTTCTTACATCGGCATATAGGAGTATATACTCACGTGTAAGGTACACATTGAAAGAAGCCATAGTGGAGGATACAATCTTTATTTGAACATCAATGTAGAGTATATATATATATATATCAGTAGTATCTGCCTGGGCTGACAAATGCCAAGTCCAGAGGACCCAGGCAGACATAATTAAATTACACCCCCCAGGCTAGCAGCAACGTGGATATCAGCTACAATTCTCTCGGAAAAAGGCTTGGAAATGTATTTGTGCACAGCGTCCGAGGACCAATCACTATGTGCCCTAATCTCATCCATCGATGCCCCTTGGAGGGCCAGGTAGGTACATCCCCCCGGCGCAGGATATGGCAAGACAAATTCTCCTGACTGAAGCCAGCTAGCCCTGCGAAATACTTAATTGTCGAATGCAAGGTTCTGTAATCAAGGGGTTTATAGCCCCCATCCCCAGATGGAATTTGGAAGGCGGGAGATCCCGCATTGAAATTTACCTCAGTTAAATGTCTCTTGACCCAATATACCGCACAGAGATCACTGTTGGGAATGCAGGCAACTAGTATATGGAGCTCCTGCTCCAAGAACTGTATAGATTTTTAACGCCGAATGGTGATTATCATGCCCTAGGCGTGGGATGACAAACCAGACGATAACAGGACAGACACAAAATCTGTGATCTGACACTTATGTAAGAGGGCTCTAAACCCCAATAGAAGAGCAGCACGCGTGCAGACGTGGCCCTCTCACTCCCAGACATAAAGGAGAACATTTTGGTTAGCTCGGCAGGCATCAAGGGCGCTGCACGCTTTACAGCGCACCCCAAGGAGCGCTTAGCCCCACCCAATATTGTCTTAGCTTGATGCAAGGAGAATCGGGTCACTACCTTCTGACTTTAAAAAGAAGTTCAAGGCACCGACATAGTTTGTGATTGAAGAAAATTTCGGCATACATGATAGCTGTAAAGTTAGAACTCAGGAACGACTGCACATGTTGACGGCTAGTTACTCAATCCTTTATTACAGTTCCCGCCAGTCTACGCTGGTCGCCTGTGATGCTGGTCCCGACTGGCTGGTTCCCGGCCCGCCTTGCATCGGTACATACATAATATCTTCCTTTCACAAACAATAAAAGAACAAGATGGATTCGAAGATAGAAGAATAAAACAAGCAACAAAATATAATGAACGAGTTAACAGTTGTTTCCATTCCAGTTCGGATTGTTTGGCAGACTCTGGTTTCGATGTATAATGAACGAGTTAACAGATGTTTACAGTCCAGTTCTGTTTGTTCGGCAGTCCTGGATGGTATCCAATGCTAATTCAGAACTGCTGTCGGCAGTGAGCTCTTTCGCCTGATGCTTGCTCATCCTACACATTTCCTCACAGAGGTCCAATGTTAATTTGGCCATCTGCAACAGACGGTCCCTGAGGGTTTTACATTTATTACCACTCACCAGTCTATCCCGCATAAGCGAATCTTCGATCACACCGTATTCACAATGACCGATACGGTGCCGCAATTCCCGTATGTAGACGTCCATGTTTTCTTGCCCCTGTTTACATGTGTTAAACTTGTATCACTGTGATATTTGTCTTGCCCTCACAATATACACGGAAAACCTCCTTCAGTGGCCTGACTTTGTCTGTCTCTGCTGCTGTGAACCTCATATACTGATGCCGCTTCTGTGCCTCTGCACCGGCAACATGTATGAACACACAGAACTGGACCCATTTGCTTCGGCTCAGCACGCCCACTGCCGTGGCGTAAATGTTGAAAGAGTGTATCCATGCCTTCCAGTTGGCTGCTAGATTTTCATCCAAGTTTAATGCCTTTGGGTGGCTTCAACCCGGAGAGAGACATTTCCGTCCAAGTATAAAGTCCTCGGCTGGAATCTGTGGTTGTGTCGGCAGGCTATAATGAAATCAATACAGGCAAGAAGAGGAAGGAAGAGTATAAAGAATGAAATTAGAGAGACAGACAATGCCCTCAGGTTTATTATTAAATCATGGTACATGGATCTGGTATGGCATACCACCTGGCCGTGTTCTCCAATGAGAATCAAGCATTTACAGTTCCACCAATGAACATCAAGCATTCACAGTTCCACCAATGAACATCAAGAATTCCTGTGTCACCATGGCTACAGTGATCTGCCCACCACCACCATGCGGTGTGGCTGCTTGGCCACCACCTGCCTGAGCTGACTGTGTGGTGATCCGTGACTAACAGAGGGGGGAGGGGGTAGTGGGTAGAGCTCCAAGTGCCCCTTACAGACTATCTCTAGTGCCTCTTTCACACTATCTGACTAATATACAATGACTATTGACCATGAGTAAAGTATCACCAGCAACTACATAAATACATTCATGCACCTGGCACTATATACCATTTACCATTAAAGACCATTTGCATTCCCCCACCAATGCGTTTTATTGGAATATTTATGCCTCTGACACCATGTAAAGTTAGAACTCAGGAACGACTGCGAATGTTGACGTCTAGTTACTCAATGCTTTATTACAGTTCCCGCCAGTCTACGCTGGTTGCCTGTGATGCTGGTCCCAACGGGCCGGTTCCCGGCATGCCGTGCCTCGGTACATACATAACAATAGCCAGACCACATAAATCGCTACCTGAAATGGGGGGCAAAGCGATAGAAGATCCCCAAATTTGTCTATAAAAGTAAGATATTTCCTAATATGTATCGAGCGAGTTGAATGCGAGTTTGTTGCATAGTCCTGGTCACTCATTGCCTTATACCCCTGTCACACTACGACGTAACGAGCCAACGTGAGCCTAACGTGATGATTTTTCGTCATTACGTTGCCGTACGTTGGGTTACGTTATGATGACGTCATAATGACGTTAGAGTGACGTCGAGCTACGTCATGTTACGTTGTGTTACGTCGGCGCGCGTCAAGGTTTTGAACCTGTTCAAAACTTTTGACGTATCTCGACGTGAAGCTGTTACGTCGCGATGACGTCACAATGACGTTAGGTTGACGTTCCGCGATCGTTATAGCAGCGTAAATGACGTTAGAGTCACGTTATGTCACATCAGACCGACGGCCCGGGTGGGAGCAACGTGTGGGCAGCGTTTTGCACGTTACGGTCACGTTACGGTCACGTTATGGTCACGTTACGGTCACGTTACGGTCACGTTACGGTCACGGTTACGGTAATGTTACGGTCACGTTACGGTCACGTTACGGTCACGTTACGGTCACGTTACGGTCACGTTACGGTGGCGTTACGGTCACGTTACGTCCACGTCGCACCCGTTACGGCGACGTTACGCTCACGTTACACTAACGCCCGGTCACGTCGCCAATTACCCCTCCCCCCTAACGTTGTCACGTTACAGCTAAGGACACGACCTACACCGACGTTACTTTCACGTTACGCTCACGTCCACAATTTGCATATTACGCCCATAACGTCAACGTAATATCATTATTTTCACGTTGTGCCTACGCTGACGTAGTCACGTCGTAGTGTGACAGGGCCTTTAGCCGCCCTCCTCAGAACCTCAAGATCTGCAACGATAACGGTTATAAGGGTCAGGCGAACAACTCCGCACAGCACATAATAGATAGTCGGTCAACAGTCATGGTATGAGCCTTGCCCTGTCACACTACGACGTTTCTCACCAACGCGCTTCGACGCGCGCCGACGGGTCTGGTTTTTGTTCAAAACGTCGGTACACGTCCGGTACGTTGCCGGCGCGTTGCCGGCGCGTTACCGGCGCGTTACCGGCGCGTCGGTACATAGCAACGTGTGAATGGAAACGTCGGCGCGTCGTCAGTGCGCGGCGCGGCGCGTCGAGGTTTTGTGCATGCACAAAACTTTGGACGCGCGGCGACGCGCGCCAACGGGTTGGAGGGCGCGTTACGGACGCGTTAGCAACACGTCGACACGCGTTGGCGTGCGCGCCGGCGGAACGCTGGCAGGACGTTGATCAATGTTGGTTAACGTTGGCTCTTTTTCCCCAAAAATGGGAGCGTTCCGTCGGCGCGTCGGGAACGTCCCATCGACGTGTTGTGGGCATGCCATTGGCGTTGCTCCAGCGTTTCTCGGCGCGTTGGACGTGTTGCCGGCGCGCCTGGATGCGTTGGCCGCGTGCTGTGGACGCGCTGTGGACGCGCTGCGGGCGCGTCCTAACGTGTTGCTGGCGGGTATGTACGGGTTGACGCAATACTAACACGATACCAACGCGCTCCCTCCATGCTGTAAACGCGCCGACAACGCGCCAATAACACGCTACTAACGCGCCAATAACGCGCCAATAACGCGCCAATAACGCGCCAATAACGCGCCTCCAACACGCCACTAACACGCTGCGCCGTGTCAAACTTTCTCCCAAAGCGCCGAAAAGTTCGACGTTTCTCGACGGGTTGCAAATATTTTGCGCGTTGCCGGCGCGCCGGCAGAAGCGTCGTAATGTGACAGGGCCTTACATGAAGGGTGTCTCTCCACCTGCTTAGGGCGTCGCAGTTATTTTTGCTTCTGACATAAGCGCGGGTGGCAACATTATTGCGACGTTAGGAGCACATCGACATATGTTAGAGGTGCTGGAATAACGTAATGCGAACGGTAGGCACACGCCGCACACACGTGAGGGTCATTCCCGCATGTTGTGCCAAACTGTTGCATTGTTGTTTTACGTCCTAGCAACATCTAAGGTCATGTCAGGACGGCACACCAAACTTTTTTCTTTTTTGTTCTCACGCGTCGATATAGGTTACCACTACGTCGGCCGCATGCAACCAACACGTTGCGCTGACGTCAAACATTTTCCCACCACGCCGAAAAGTTTGATGTTTCTCGACTTGTTTGCGTGTTGGCGGCACGCCGGTGAGAAGCATTGTAATGTGACAGCACCATAACAGATAGCCAGAAAAGCTCTTTCACATAGCGCATTATCAGCTTATTAACACAACACCCAGCGGCCAATGAGGCGCGAACGGTCGCTCGGATGGATGCAGATGGCTCTATATATATCGAGATATATATCGATATATATATATATATATATATAGCTATCGTCCTGATATGACCTTAGACGTACCCGCTAGATGCTGGCTATGGCGAGCCGTAAGGTTCATAACGCGCACGGGCATTTATTTTATTTTGCATATAACGAGATACATATATATATGTATATATATATATGTATATATATATATATATATATATATATATAGATATATATATATATATATATGCATTTCTAGAAAGTATTATAAAAATATATATTTGTATTATGTGATGCATCCACGTGACTACTCAGGGCTAACAGCGCCATCTGCCGACCATACAGACCTCACTGAGGCCCGTCGTCTGAAGAGCCCCGTCTACTAACACGCCTGTATCGGATTTACATCAATCCAGAACCCCTCTCACCAACGAATCGCCGAGCTTATCGACCATGTTTGTTTGTTTGTTGTTGTTTTACGTCCTAGCAACATCTAAGGTCATATCAGGACGGGCGACCATGTTGATAACTGGTGTAATGTATGTATTGCTTTCAGAAATAGCACAGGGTGAGATATAAGGATGCATAGGCCACGGAGTGGCTGGTGTAGTCCTGTCGTGTCTAAACTTAGCCACTCTGTGTGATGTAGTAAAGGTCGGCGTCGCTTGAAAGGTGTCCACTCACACTAGATTTTGAGATTTTAGTTTTTTTTTAAGTTTGTGATTTATTATTGATTTTCGTAATTTTCTCGTAGGATATCGCTCCGATTTTCTTGTTCTATTCATATAAATTATATATATACTTATGTATGTAGATATATTTATATATAATTATATATGTATCTATATTTATATATAAATATATAGACATTTATTATTTATTTATATATCTATATTTATATTCATATATCAAATATACAATATGAAATATATTCATATATATGTATATGTAGTTATTTACATATATGAGTATAAATTTGCCTACATACAAACAAGGAGAGAAGCATACTTGATATGGGATGGACAATCTTTGTTGTTCGTCTTGGCTAGCAATAGATGCTCACCGGTTAAAGTTCAAAATCCGGGCCAACACTGGTGAAATATGGCGGCCAAGCGACGGAGCTGGTGCTGGGGCCACTATCGAGTAGTCCCGGGCTTGCAGGCACCGGGCAGCGATTGGACATTATTAGATATTACAAATATATATAGACCATCTCGGAGAATATATTTATTATTAATGTTTACTCCGGCCCTTTATATATGCATAATATTATTATTATACTCCTTATAAATGAACATACATATATGTGATGAATAGGCATTATGTGAGTATAAAGGTCCGGAATGGAACTAGTATTATTGTCCATTGTTGTCACTGTACATGCTACTCTGTGGGCTGATTCCACGCATCCCCATCACGTGACCGGTGGCGCCGCCACCGGAGCGAATCCTAACCAACGTCGTCTCATTGTCACGTGCACCTACGAAATAGTCCTATACAGTCGATTGGTTTGTTGGCTTTATGTCCTGGCAACATCTAAGGTCATATCAGGACGGGTACCTACTTCTGACAGTGCACAGTCACGGCGACTTTATAGTGCTGCCCCACTGGGCGACCAGGCCACCAGCGCCATTACCTGATATGCCACTCAGTCACATTATCCTGACACCGACGCAAGCAGTCCTTGCTCTAATCTGACAATGCCGAAAGCCAGGCTAGGAAGTGACAAGCATCAATTTGTGTAAGCCATTGGTTTGATTCAACCGGGAAATGAACTCCCCACCTTCCGCATCACAGGCCCTCAATTCACCTAGTGGGGCACTGCCTCCGGTAGGCGGCAGGCCATACGTGAGGGATATCCCGACTCAGCCTCAGTAGTAGTGGTCCGTCATCTTGCCAACTGCACCGGTGGAGCTGTCGTCCGGACGAACCGTCTCTTCCACTGTGATCGTCCGTTCGCTCGTCCTCTCTGTTATTTTGCAGCCAGTAATCTGGTACGTTCTTCGCGGAGCTCCCTTAACTCGTCCTCCAACTTCAACGCCCCCATTTCTCGCAGGGTCTCATTCCGTGTTTTTTTTCGTCCATTAGTTGTTTAAGCAGGGGAAATTTCAGTCATAGTCGACTGGTCTTCCTCATTCCACTGGTGGTCAATAGAAAGCCCGAGCCTACACTTTTACCGACCCAAGGGATTTTTAACCTCCCACATCACATAGACATGGTATGAGAGCAACTGGACTTTGATGACGCTGTAAGTTATACACAGGGGTGGAAATCCAAATTGGCAGAGCTGGGGGCATGGGGAATCGAACCGCCGACCCTCAGATTAGGAGTCTGACCTAGAAAAAAAGTCAGACACTCTAACCACTCCACCACAGAGAACGCCGCAAGGATAATCTCCAAATCGGCTGCACCGTCTTTAACAGCTGATTTAGACATTTCAGCTGTTAAACTCCTAGTTATTACTGTGTTCTTCTTAGAGTTAGAATCAGACGGGATGGCTGAATGAGTTAGAGCGTCCGTCTCCCATGTTGGTAGACTGCGGGATCGTGGATTCGAACCCGGGTAGAGTCAAACCGATGACTTAAAAATTGATACTTCTCGCTTCCTAGCCTGGCGCTTGGCATTATTATGATAGGGCACGGACTGGTTAGCTCAGTGTCAGGATAATGTGACTGAGTGGGATATCAGGTCTTGGTGCTGGTGGCCTGGTCTCCCAGTGGGGCAGCACTATAAAGTTGACATGAGTGCGCACTGTTGGTACCTTATTATTACCTTAGATGTTTCTAGGATGTAAAACAACAAACAAACAAACAAATCTTAGAACAGGTTTCCGAGTCCGACGTTTCGTGACGAGCTCCACACGAGCCACATAAATATATTGGCATAGTCCGCCACTGATAGAAGATTCTCGAACACACAATCCTGGCACGTAGTGGAACGCGCGTGACCTCTCAGTTTAAAATGTGGCTCTCATGTGACCTCGATCCTGTACAGACTGGCGCGTGACTAGGCGGTGGTGGCACCCGCCTCGCATAGCGGGTTCTGGCCCGCAGTGAATGGCACAATTGATCCAATATGTAGATAATAAATAGCAGGCACAAATAATATAAAATAATATCACAAGCCTTCCCGCCCCTTTATACTCATATACATAATGATATATCACACATATATAGTCATACATGTATATATATTCAGGCAGTTTTAGGGGGCTTGTGATTGTGATTAAAGCTGCATAGTCTGATGAAATATCAAATTTTCAAAACCAAACCAATTATCCAGATTTGATTTGACATATCTAACTTAGATACTGATGCACTTATTAAGCATTTGTTTCTGCGTAGAAGGCAATACTGAGTCAATTTAACAGAACCTGATACTGCATAAGTCTATGGTGTCAGAGTTTTCGCAAGCTTGCCATAACTAATTTTCCATGTTTGCACTCAAAATATCTCAAAAGTTTACCATTTAAAATAAAAGTAACTTTGAACTAATGTAAAGTAGATAGCAGTGATAGATCTAATATATTTTATCTGAGAAAAAATACAGAAATTCAAAACCATCGGACTGTGCAACTTTAACGTGGGTGGTTTTTGAAAGATGGTGGCTGGTAATGGTGAGTTGTTGATGCTAATTTTCACGCCCTGGTTAACTGCTTGTTAATAACACGCCGTTGCTGGTTGTGGTGTTGGATGCCTTACACACCCTGAGTGCCCTTTTGGTGATAAGAGTTACCTCGGACACCATTGGTGATTGCCCATGGTACATGGTGATTTCTTCTCTCTTTCGCTGATATCAGAGGGAGTCCTGGGACTTAGAGTTTGTTAGCAAAAAGATGTCACACGGGAATAGATTAGCCGAAGCCCTCAGTGAGGGGAGCGCTAACGTTGTTTAGGGGTCGTCGAAATGGCCCTCGTCCATGTTTCATCAGAATCAAGACAGGGGTACACTCCGCGATACTCACAACAGTCGTGAATATCATTTGCCGACTAGACGCTGTGGCCGAATCGGTAGAGCGCAGGATTCTGGTGTGGAATGTTGGCATTTTGATTTCCGGTCGAGTCAAACCAATGACTTACAAGATTGATACTTGTTGCCTCCTAGCTTGGCGTTCGGCAGTAATAGGATAGGGCAAGGACTGGTTATCTCAGTGTTGGGATACTGTGATGGAGTGGGATATTGGGTCATGGTACCTGTGGTCTGATTTCCCAGTGGGGCAGCACTATAAAGTTACCATTACTGTGCACTGTCACAAGTCAGTACCTGTCTTGATATGACATTATATGTTGCCAGGACGTACAGCTCCAACAACCAACCAAATCATGTGCTGAAGAATAAAACTATATACAGTACAACCCCGTTAAACCAAGCTCAGTTAAACCAAACGATTGGTTAATCCAAACTTGTTTCGGCGGCCCGGCAAAATACTACCATTTATCATATAACAAAGTTGGTTAAACCAAAGTCGGTTAATCCAAAGTATCGGTTAATCCAAAGTATTGGTTAATCCAAACAAAATTGTCCGCCCCAGGCCACTTCCGGTACAGTTAAATCAAACTTTCATGTGGTTTTAAGGTCATTTGAGACTTTTTTATATGATAAATAGTAGTATTTTGCCAGGTCGCTGAAAATGGTTTGGATTAACCGATCGTTTGATTTAACCGAGGCTGGTTCAATGGGGTTAAACTGTATAGACATAAAAAACAATAATCATAGTGTCCACATACATTGTACATTCATAATGTACCCCCGTTTTTGCCAAAGCCAAGTCAAAGTCAAAGCTCAGTTAAACCAATGATCGGTTAATCCAAAGAGATTTCTAGGGTCCCTTCAAGTTTGGTTTAACGGGGTTACACTGTATACATAACACCACTCATTTCTCAGCAATGCCGCCTTGTATCGGTGAGTGTATGGGTTGCTTTAGGAGACGGCGGGTTGTCGGCCATGACCTCGTGCACCATTTATACACACAGTCTCCCCCATTAATAGATCACACTGTGAAGAGCCGTCCACGATACAGCCATAAAGCCAGATAACCACACCCAATCCATCACAGCTTCCATTACCAGGTCCAGTGTCATGTGCACATTCAGGAAGTCCGTCATGATGTGATCTTAGCTGTTGCTAGGACGTAAAACATCAACGTACAACAAGGTGGATTAAATAGAATCAAAATGTTTATGGTTGCATTATGAACTGATTGGAAATGGTGTATTGTTGTCATTTGTAAAGGATTCCAATATGAAAGAATAGGAAAGAATAGGAAGGAATAGGAAATAATAGGGAATAATTGGAACGATTGGGAAAGAATGGGGAAGAGTAGGAAAGAATCGGAAAGAATCGGAAAGAATCGGAAAAAAGATGAAAACATCGGAAATAATCGGAAGGAATCGGAAAGAATAGGAAAAAATAGAAAACAATAGCAAAGAATGGGAAAGAATAGGACAGAATAGGACAGAATAGGATAGAATAGCACAGAATGGGACAGGATAGGAAAGAATAGGAAGAATAGGGAAGAATATAAAGAATAGGAAATAATTGGAAATAATTGGGGGAAAATAGGAACTAATAGGAAATAATAGGAACTAATAGGAAATAATAGGAAATAATAGGAAAGAATGGGAAAGAATGGGAAAGAACCGGACATAATCGGAATGAATAGGAAAGAACAGGAACGAATAGGAAAGAATAGCGACTAATAGGAAATAACAGGGACTAATATGAAAGAATGGGACAGAATAGGAAAGAATTGGACAGAATTGGACAGAATAGGAAAGCATGAGGGAAAATAGGAAAGAATATGAAAGAATAGGAAAGAATGGGAAAGAATAGGACAGAATAGGACAGAATAGGACAGAATAGGACAGCATAGAACAAAAAGAGAAAGCAGGGGGAATACTATGAGATAATATGATATGCGCGTAGCTACAGATAAAGACCAGGGAAGAACCGGCCATGCGAAGCCTATCACATTATCAATTATATTTGCGTTAAGAAACAAATTCTATATTAAGTTAATAATGAAAATGTGTAAATAGTTAATAATATTAATTATGTAAAGCGTTAATAGCATCCACTCTACAAAGTTAAGTACCTATTCGATAACTAACATAGGTAGGGCTTTAGCCGCAGTAGAGGCCCATCTGTGCCCATGTAACAACCCCATCGATCCGCGTGAAACTAGGTCAACTAAAAGTGGGGTCAGGTGGTCCTTACGATGTTCGGCTGGAAAACAGAAACCATCTACGCCAAATCGCTGCGGACCACCTGGTCTGTATGCTAATGAGGTATGGCTCATGAATACTGGGTCACGTGTGATTCATAGAGCATTAGGATTGGCTATTGGTGTCAGCTGACCACTGTTTTAGGAGGCGCTGTCAATTAGCGTGGGCTCGGTGAGCCATGTTGGACACATGACTATTCATGCTTGTTATGATTCATAAAAAGGTGGCATTATTCGTTGTTTTTAATCTGGTATACATTTTTATTCACCTAGGTTTCGAACCCAAGCGTTCAAATCCTATAACTGACCAGAACGAGAGGTGGACGCTCAACTAATTATTTGTTTATTTTGGTACATTAGGTGATTAACCAGGGGAAATTTCAATCGTGGACGATTGATCTTCCTCATTCAACTGCTCGTTGCCATATCCTAAAACGGCAGAACACCAGGCTAAGTAGCGACAAGTATCAATTTTTAAATCATTGGTTTACTCGGCTAGTGTTCCAACCCAGGGGTCTGAATCCCACGGCCTCCCAGAACGGGAGGCAGACGCTCAACTCATTTGGCCATCGCGTCTGGTTTGGCCATCCTGTCTAGTATTGCAATCTGTAACTTGTGTAAGTGCATGTTTCACGAGTAAACAAAAACACAACAAAAAACGATGTTGCTCACATGAAAGGGTTAACCTGTTGCCAGTCTGCCTTAAGGGCCTGTCACACTATGACGTATAGCCTTAGCAAATGTTGACATATATAATTTTTTACCAACACGTCAGCATACGTCATCATACATTACGTATACATTGGGCATATGTCGGGTATGTTCTGGATATGCCATTAGATGTCGTCTTACATCGCTGTGTGTCAAGGCTCTGAAAAAATGTTGTGCATGCTAAAAATGTCCATCGTGTGTCGACGTGTGGCTCGAACCAGGAATGTATGCTGCGTGTATGTTCAGGATACATCGGCGTATGTTGGGAGTACGTTAGGGATACGTTGGTATACATTGCTGCAGGTTAGCCATACGTTCAGCCGGTTGGAACGTACAGTCCGCATACAGTCAGCGTACAGTCCACATACTCCTAACATACTTCGAACATATGTCTGCCGTATCTCCAGCCTATTTAACATATACACCATACCTTCTAGTGCTGGAGTAACGGATGTACTGTTGGTCAGCATTCCATGAGCATATGCAAGCATTTTGCAAAATTTTGCTAATGTTTTGCGAGGCACATGAACGCTCTCATACACTAGCAATACATCAGAGATCCCTTCTGCATATGTTACATACTTTGTGTGCATGTTGTATATACGCTAATTTTTATCCCCCGCCGCTGCAAAGTTTAACGAATGCCGACATACTGGCAAATTTTCTAATGTTGAGCATGCGCTGACGCCGTATGTCATAGTGTGACAGGGCCTTTAGCATTGTACATAACTACTAAAACCAACGGGGTGTGTGTGTGTGGGTGTGTGCGTGGGTGTGCGTGTGTGTGTGGGTGTGTGGGGGGCAGTGTTCAGGGTGTCCCTACATGTCACCTTGTTGCATAGCACTACATCGTCTCCCTCGAGACGACGCTGGCAGTTATATAGGGCGGTCACGTGGGGTCACGTGGGTACGACAACACACGGGTGGGGGGAGGGGGGGGGGGGTGTCAGCGCCGGGGGAGGCTTAGTAGCTTATTAAAAGCCAGTCTCAGATTACATGACAATCCCGTCATTAGCACCCTCAATAAGGTACAGGCTCATTATGGGTGAAGACAGTACCCAAGATTCGTCGATCTCAGAAGGATCTCACTCATCCTCACCCCCGTCTCCCTGTGTCCAATCACCGGCAACATGACGTCAAGCGGCAATGTGCATTACACTTTAATGGAGAATTTCATTTAAAGCTGCATAGTCTGATGAAAATATCAAATTTTCAAAACCCAAACAATTATCTAGATTTGATTGTATGGGTCTCCCTTAGATACTGGTGCACTTACTAAATATGTGTTACCACACAGAAGGGGATAAATATTGAGGCAATTTAATAGAACCTGTTATTGCAGAAGCCTGTGGTGTCCGAGTTTTGGCGTGCCAACATTAATCGTGCATTTCTTTCTTTTTTTCTTTTTTTTATTGATGCTGTATTTATACTGTCCATAGCATATAAGCCCGGGTACCCAGGCTTGTTTTCAATGCTGGCCAGTTGTAGTGTTGGTGTTATCTTACCACACAGTAGCTGCTGATAAGGTATTTGATTGCCTGCATTTCAGTAGCAGATAGATAGTTGGTTGGTATGGTTAGTAGCCTATGTTAGTTTTTTGTTAATTTTCTTGGCATATATGTATTTTATTTTGTTCTACTCTTATTACTAGACTAGCCTACTCCTATTTACATATCATAGGCTTGTACGTAGCTGTGTGATGTGTTATCTGGCTACTTTTGACATGTTTGCATGTTTGCGCTTCAAATATCTCAAAAGGTAGCCATTTAAAATAAAACCTATTTCCAACTAATGTAAGGTAGATTTATAATGATCAGATTAACATATTTATCTCAGAAAATGAGAAAAACTCAAAAACATCGGACTAGGCAACTTTAACAAATGACCATCACCAATGACAGGACCTCAACATTATAGTAATCTGCACTGACCTCTCAGCCTAGGAGCCGCCTAGACAGGTCGGCATGGCTAGGGTGATTGCATCAGGAAGTCTAGGTAGTGTGATCCCTAAAATACTAGGCCCCAATGGGCGGAAGATTGGGTTCGAATCCGGCTCTAGGTACGATAGTTTCCATTTTCATCACCTCCAGATGACACTGGTCGCCATGCCCAGGATCTCATGCAAGCTATGTGCTGTAGTGTTGCTAAATCTACCATGTGTGTATAAATAAGTGCATTGCCTCTGTATGTGTCGTGGGGATGATGAACATGGGAAATATTGCGCATAGCTGCATAGAGCGGGTCTCGAACCCACATCTCTTTGCATTCCGGGCCAGCGTGCTAACTAATACACCACCTAGGCTCCCTGATATCAACACACTACCCACGCCTACCTGTCTATGTGGTTAATTGCCTGAGAGGTCAGTGCAGACCACTACACTCGTCCCCCTGGAATTGTAAGTCTTTTAATGCTTACAATTACATACATACAGGCAATGCACTAACACATACATCCACAGGGTCGGTTCAACAACTATACAGCACGTAGCTTGTACATGATCATGGTCACGGCAACCAGTGTCATGGGGGGTGATGAAAATGGGAAATATTGTCCCTAGAGCAGGACTCGAACCCACATCTCTTTGTATTCCGGACCAGGGTGCTAACCATTACACCACATAGGCTCCCTGATATCGCCACATTACACATGCCTCCTTGTCTATGTGGTTACTTGCCTGAGAGGTCAGTGAAGACTACTACATATGTAATAACTTAAGGACACAAACCATTTAAAAGACTTATTATTTCAGGGGGATGAATATATGCTAAGTATCCCCTTCTCTATGGCTAACACTTCTTTATAACTGCACAATTATCTTAAGGTGGATATGTAGGATCAAATGTAGGCAAGTGTTTTGGTTTTGCATCTTTATGTTTTCATCCCAGTATGCAGCTTTAAAATGAAAACATGCGCAATTAACATCGACGCGTTGCCTGAATTGCTCGGCAGCAAAGCCTTTAGTAGTTCCAGCTTTGATTAAATTGACTTAATATTCATTATATACAGCAGTAAATGTTTAATAATGTGCACAATGATCTAAGTTGGACATATAGGATCAAAATCCTGGCAAATGTTTTGGTTTTCAGAACTGGTTCTGTTATCGGATTATGCAGCTTTAAGTGAGCACGTTCAAAGTGGATGCTTGATTGATGGTTGTTGGAGTTTTACGACCTGACACCATTGAAGGGGAGCATATCAGGACGGGTACCGACGTGTGACAGTGTGTACTCATGGTGACTTAATAGTGCTGCCCCACTGGGACACCAGGCCACCAGCACCTTGACCTGATATCCCACTCAGACACATTATCCTAACAATGAGCCAATCAGTCCTTGTCCTAGCTTAATAGTGATGAGTGCCTGGCTAGGAAGTGACAAGTATACATTTTTAAGTCATTGGTTTGACTCGACCAGGTTTCGAACCCATGGGTTCAAATCCCACGATCTACCAAAATGGGAGACGGATGTTCAACTCATTCGGCCATCCCGTCTGGTGATCAAAGTGTATTACAAAGACTTAGTCTAGAATGAAGACAAGATGCAGAATCCAGGTAATGTCACTGAAGTTGACTTCCTCGTGGATTTGATTTCACTTGCATTTAACTACAAACATGCAGTGAGGTAACCTGTATGGCTTCCCCAAGGGGTGATCCTCCAATGTTGCTAGGGCATAAAACAACAACAAACAAGCAAAACACCTCACATGATGGGCTATACTACTGGCATGGGGGTGATGACAATTGGAAATAATATGCATAGAGCAGGATTCGAACCCAAAATGTGTGCCTTTCTGGAGCTAGCATATAAACGATTACACTACCTAGGCTCCCTGATGCAATCACCCTATACACGCACATATGTCTATGTGGCTCCTTCCTTATGAGGTGAGTGCAGACTACTACACTATTCTAATAGACTAGTTCGTAATTCCGACGTTGCATGAGCTGAAAACGGGGCTTGCAGCAAAAGAAATGCGTAAGGACATTGAGTTTGCCGATACGCGCAATGTAAAACTTTGATTTTATTCAAAATTAATAGAAATACTTAACAATTTGGCATAAACATGCAATACAATGATGTAATGAATATATTTAAGACAAAACTAGCCATAGTTAAGCATTTTGAGCCAAGAAACATACAATTCCACACAAAACAATGTCACGTTAAGGCTGATATCCACATCACCATTATTAATTCTTGTTCTAAATATTAAAATGCCAAATATATCAACAGAACCTTGTTTCAGAGAAATATATAACCAATGTCTAATTAAATATTTCATTAACCATTGGATATAGATAAAACATGAATACAATAAATAAAACTGACTGGCAATGGCTATAGTTCTAACACTAGTCTGAGTGACCAGATTTGTCTAGATCGAAATGCAGATGGCATAAGACATGATGATTAGATTGGTGTAAATGAAATGCTAGATAACAGATTTACATCTTAATTAATTATATATATATTTTTTAAGTTGGTGTTCTATGTTTGAAACATGAGCTGAAATGACCTGAACCTAACAGATTTCATTTCTGCACTCAATGGTTTAGCATTAGCCATGTGCTTCGTGCTGGTTTGTTTTGCTGCCAAACACCCCACAATGCACCGCGCGGCCGGGATTACAAACTAGTCTATGGAGTGGCGCTATTACTGCCTGCTACATAACGAATGAGTTGGATCAATCGCCAGCCAACAACACCAACAATTGACAATATTTATGTGAATCAGTGACCGCGTTTTGTGCCAATACTGTGCAAAGTCTCTACATTGAAAAACTGTCCACCAATGGCAGGGGTTCACCTATCACAGGGGTCACTGATGACAGATTCTACTGTAGTAAGGAAGACACTGCCACGCTGGTGTATATTCACATACGTAATCCCGTCTACCCATCATCAACCACGTGACCTATTCTGGGTCATGTGACCCATCTCGTGACCCATCACCACCGTGGCAACGAAACGGGATGGCCGAATGAGTTGAGCGTCCGTCTCCCGTATTGGTAGATAGTGGGATTCGAACTCATGGGTTCAAACGCTGGTCGAGTGAAACCAATGACTTAATAATTGATACATGTCGCTTCTTTGCAAGGCGGTCGGCATTATTGGGATATAGCAAGGACTGGTTAGCTCAGTCTCAGGATAATATGACTGAGTGGGATATCGGGTCATGGTGTTGACGGTCTGGTCTCGCAATGGGGTAACACTATCAAGTTTACATAAGTGCGCACTGTCACAAATCGGTACCCATCCTGATATAACCTTAGATGTTGCCAGGACGTAAAACTCCAGCAACCAACCGACCACTGTGGATTCTGCCTCGGTCAAGCTGGTGCTTAGCTCTCCTCTGAGAATAACCCACATAATTGATCGTCTGCTTTTACATGTAAAAGCGATGGTTTGAACAAAAAACTAACATTTCTCGCCGTGAATATGGCCTATGCTGCCGACAAGGTGTAAAGCAACCACCAATCAATCAATTGATCATCAATAACCCGCCAACACCGATTAGCTCTCCCCGACAGGTAACCAATGGGATGTGTTATCTTATGTATATAAAGTTGCATGGTCCGATGGTTTTGAGTTTCTCTAATCTTTTTGAGATAAATATACTAGGTTGATCATTATAAACTACCTTTCTTTATCTTGAAATAACTTTTATTTGGAATGGTTGTTATAATGCACCTTACATTACATTGGAATAACTTTAATTTTAAAAGGCTAACTTTTGAGATATTTCAAATGCAAACATGGAATATTAATGTTATCAAGCACACCAAAGCTCTGACACCAGAGGCTTTTGCAGTAAGTGATACTATTTTAATTGCCTCTGTATTCTCTTTGGTGCGTTAGAATATCTGTAATAAGTGCATCAGTATCTAAGTTAGATACGTAGGGTGAAATCTAGATACAAGATTCACCCCGTACTGCTGCAGTAGGGGTGCAAACCAACCCTATGTAAAAGCTGTCGAAAATGCGGGTCAAAGAATTGAGAGCCTAATTTTACAATCTAAGAAGCAACATTTATTCTTTACATATATCTTATTGATAGCCCGCTACCTTTGAGTTGAAAAATATAATATAATATCTAGTTTAATAAGATTTAAAAGTGAAATCGACGGCGTTCTGCGGCCGCCATCTTGTCTTTTTGCATTCTCTCCCATTTCACCAAATCTGTGCCAATATAAGTAGCCATTTGATACTGGAGCCACAGTTTCTAGTTCATGTTCCATACTAATCCTATTTTCGCCAGTATTTAGACTACGTTGTCCTTCACCCGTGTACTACAAGTACCGGGTGAATCCTTTATCTAGGTGAAATCTAGATATATATCCAACCATTTTGCTTTAGAAAATGTGTTGCTTTCAGCGGCGGTGCTTAGGGATGCGGGTGTGGATGGGAAACCGGAAGTGGATGAAAATAGATGCGGACAGTGTGTGTTCAGCTTTACGTGTGCTCCGGATAGCGGTGTCGACTTCCTGTGAGCGGCCCGCTATACCGGGAGAATATCGTCACGTGGGTTTGAGGCGGGCGGAAGGCATTAAGCAGGATTCTGGGAACCGGAAGTGGTGAACACGTGGTAAATGCCACCGGGTATGGAGGCGGGGGGAGGGGGGAGTGGGGTGGGGTGGGGGTGGGGGGGACGGGGCATGGAGGGAGGGAGGGAGGGGGCTGGGAGGGAGAGGGAGGGAGAAGGGAGGGAGAAGGGACGGAGGGAAGGGGGGCATGGGGGGGGGGGGGGGGGGTAAGGGGGAAGGGAGAGGGACTGGAAGGGAGGGGGAGGGGGGACGGGGGATGGGGGGAAGTAGGGAGGCTGGGAGGGGGAGGGAGGGGGAGGGAGGGAGAAGGGAGGGAGAAGGGAGGGAGAAGGGAGGGAGAAGGGAGGGAGAAGGGAGGGAGAAGGGAAGGGGATGGAAGCGGAGGGAAGGGGGGGGTGGGGGGAGGGAGAGGGACTGGGAGGGAGGGGGAGGGGGGACGGGGGATGAGGGGAGGGGGGGAGGCTGGGAGGGAGAGGGAGGGAGAAGGGACGGGGAAGGAGGGGGAGGGTGGGAAAGGGGAGGGGGAAGGGAGAGGAGAGGGGGGAGGCCATTGAGGTGTGCTTCCTACTGTGGGCGCTAGGCGAGCACGCCACTACTTGTCCAACCTGCACCGTGTGTGCATGCAGGAGGTTTTTGTAGATACAACACATTTTACAAATCTACACATAGCTCCTGAACATACACATGGTGCAGGTTGGACAAGCTGTGACCTGCGAGAGGGCGCTCACAGTCAGAGGCACACCGCAGCAACCTGCTTCCACCTAGCGGCTCAGACCCCTGCACCATGCCCCACAGCCTACAATAGTTTACCAAATATACACAAGAGGGAGCCACCATTCCACACCTACATCTGTATATCCAGAGGTATATACCTGGTGTATGTATATATATATATATATATATATATATATATATAGCCGTGTTCAACGCTGTCATGTCCTAACCCCACTATAGCATGTCCAGGGGTCTCTCTAAGGTTTGCATGTCTATCTATGTTGGTATATATCCAAAGTGTTGCATTGCATGTATGTATATGTATATATATATATATATATAAATAGTGGCTAGGGAAAGACAACAAAAGACACAACTGGGTTGAGAGTGTTTTACTTGCCGCTGGCACAGAAAAATGCCCATACCGTAGTAATTTTTTAAAAAAAGGACTGCGGACTACAGGCAGTCTGATCACCTGTGACGCGGCGGACGAGGGCCAGGATCGTCCAGCCGGAATGCCGGAACGGGAGGGGAAAGGGATTCGAAATAGAATAGTAATAAATAATAATAATAAATCGGGTAAACATCGAAGTAATATATTAATAAAAATCAGATTAATCAGGAAGGCTTAACTATTCCTGCGCAAATTTATATTCGTATAATTCTTATACCTCAAATAATATGGTACGCATCACATATGTAAATAATGATGTATGTATACATACAGTTTGTTTGTTGGGGGTTCACATTCTGGCAATACCTAACATCATATCAAGAAGGGTGCCGACTTGTGATAGTGCGCAGTCATGGTGACTTTATAGTGCTGCCCTGCTGAGAGACCAGGTCACAGGCACCATGACCCAATTTCCCACTCAGTCAGATTAACCTGATACTGTGCTAACCAGTCCTTGCCGTATCCTGGTAATAAACGCCATGTTCGATAGTGACACGCATACATTTTGTAAGTCATTGGTTCGACTCGGCCGGGCTTCAAACTCCCACTCGGGGAGCCTGCGCTGTACAAATTCAGCCACCGCGTCCAGTGATATGTATAATATACATGACGTATAAGGACTTCCACGAGTACAACTAACAGAAAGCTCATTAATCCATTCTGTTCCCACTAGATTAGGCACTAGACAGAACCGGTGGTGCCACCTAGCGGGCACCAACCTATTTTGATATATTTCTGCATGTGTGAGGGGGCGAGTTATGGTGTCTGGGGGGGGGGGGGGGCGGGGGGGGTCAGGGGGGTGATGGAGGAGTCAGCTGTAACGCACAACACGCACCAGTTCCGTGTCTATGCCTGCACCATGCATGACTCAGCATTTTCTGGTCGCTCAGCATTTGTGTCGCATTGTATACATTACATGTGAAGACTTCAGGTGCAAAAACCGACAAATCCATCTTCAGTGGTTCGTTGTTGGAGTTTTACATTACGGCAACATCTAAGGTCATATCAGGACAGGTACCGACTTGTGACAGTGTGCATTGATGGTGAATTTATAGTGCTTCCCCACTGGGAAATCAGGCCGTCGACATTATGACTCGATATCCCACTCAGTCACATTATCCTGACACTGAACTAACAAGTCCTTGGCCATATCCTATTAATGCTGAGTGCCAGGCTAGGAAGCGACACACATCAATTGTATAAGTCATCAGCTTGACCTGACCTGGAACCAAACTCCCAATCAGCACGCGAGGCCCACGCTCTACCGATTCGGCCACCGCACCCGGTTCCAAATCCATCTTAGTTGTTCTCTATCAAATAGAAGTTGTTGTTGCGCTTCACAGGTAAAGTCTCATCACTTTCATTATGGGTACTGCATTATCGTTAAATTATATAGGGGATGTGTTTGTTTCGATGCAAAACTGGAATCTATTATCCGAATCATGGCAGCTTCAGCTCAAACCTGGTAATCATGGTTCAATTATGTCTACACTCTCCATTCACAATTATATCTACACTCTCCATTCACCTAATTATATCTACACTCTCCCTTCACAATTATATCTACTCTCTCCATTCACATAATTATATCTACCCTCTCCATTCACAATTATATCTACTCTCAATTCACATAATTAAACCCACGCTCTCCATTCACAATTATATCTACACTCTCCATTCACCTAATTATATCTACACTCTCCATTCACAATTATATCTACTCTCTCCATTCACATAATTATATCTACACTCTCCATTCACAATATTCTACACTCTCCATTCACATATATTATCTCTCCTTCACATTATCTACTCCAATTCACTAATCCCGCTCTCATTCACATATCTACACTCTCCATTCACCTAATTATATACACTCCCATCACATTCATCACTCCTCATTCCATATTATCTACACTCTCCATTCACATTATCTACTCCCCATTCACAATCATATCTACTCTCTCCATTCACATAATTGTATCTACTCTCCATTCACATAATTATATCCACGCTCTACATTCACATAATTAACACTATTAAAGGTAATGTTAATATACTTTAAAATGTATTTCTGATTAGTTATTAGCAGATTATTTATTATTGTTATAGAATTAGTAATGTATATGTTTTATTTTTAACTGGGGAAAGGGCCTAATAAATATTGTACTTCTGCTTTCTCCTTGTTCATGTGAAACATTACCGATATCAATATCAGCTTGTATGTCCACCGATCTGCGGAAATACATATTTTATTATTATTACTATTATTATTATTAATTTCGGCCTGAATGGAGTTTGTCGGTGTTTGTGCCTAAGCTCTTCAAGTGTTGTGATGAGAAAACTAATAACGGACACCTGCTCCATGTGATCAAATCAACTTGTAGTTGAGTGCAATGCAAATCATACTTAGCCTGCTAATTGAATTTAGCACTGTAAAGCGGCTTTGTCTGGAACATAGTTAGCTTTAAGCTGCAAGACAAACGGTAGGCCATGCATTGTAGAGCCAAATCCAATCATGGGGAAACATTGACATCTGCCTGAATAACCTTATAGAAAGACACAGGTTGTATAACTTCAACATGCAATGGCGTCTTGTTGTCTTCGTCTTGGTTTTCTATCAGTGGCAATAATGACACGACTTCATCAGCTGTTGTGAATTAGTCAATGACCAATGATTCCAATTTGTGCTGTGAATGTGCGGTGGCACGTTGGACATGTGTGTGTAGCTGCAGTTGGAGAGTCTGGTGGGTGAAGGATACAATCTTTCCTCCGCTGATGCCTTTGTTCGGCTTGAAATATATACGATTAATTTTAGATCATATTGTGCCATTGCGATTAGAAGCACGCCATGTCTTGTCCTTGCCCATTGTTTCGCAGATGTCAGTGTTGAGATTACATTTCTTCAGATTGTATGTATTTAAGACAGTCCTTGAACCTTTTCTTCTGACCACCTCGGTATCTATGTCCTGGGCCGCGTTCAGGCTCCGTCTCGGAGGCGCCTCGGAGGCGCCCGTGACGTCAGGCTAGTCTGAACAACAATAGCAGTTGGTCGCCTCGAAAATGGCCGCCCCCATAGGCGGCGGCCATTTGCAATCGAAATGCTGCGCTCTGATTGGATGAAACCACTGAGCCCGGCGGCCATTTTCGAGACGCTTTTTGTCTCCAACCTGAAAAGGGAGGCGTCACCGAGACGTCGCCGAGACAGACCCTGAACGCAAATAGGCCAAAAAGCATCGCCGAGACGTCGCCGAGGCGCCTCCGAGACGGACCCTGAACGCGGCTCAGTATCTACCTTTTCACAGACTCTAAATTAACTAGACTGGACAGGTTTCATCAGTGTCTCAGCTGGGACTAGTCTGTGCTATAATTTTGCATAATGCCTGAGCATTCTGCACAATTTGCTGCTACCCACGACATTAGTTCTTGCGACTGCTGTCAGAGGGCGGGTTGGTAGTTGATAATATACAAGGTGCACAGGAAGCAACAATGGCCCATTACAAGCAATGGTCAAATCAAAATGCAGTGCGTATGATCACCCTGTAGTTAACATGATTGCCAATATTTGGAATAAACTGGCAGCTGCAACACAAAATGCAGAAAACATATCAGCGTTTACGAAACTACTAAAAATATAATGTAACCTAGAAAAAAGGATGATGTTGAAATGGATGAACACAAAGTATAGTGAAAGCTGGATGTTGGACTGTTTGCAATCTACAAACAGTTACAAGCCATAAACAAGAAGCAAGAAAACCTAAATTATTACTAAAAATAAAATTCAAAAGATTACTCTGGAAGCGATGTGAATACATTTTGCGCATGCTCCATTTCTCTGCATCACTGACTGCAGTATTAACCCATGGAGACTCGTGGCCAGGTGGCCACTGAACTCTCCAAGCAGAGTCCGTCCCAGGGGCTCCCCCTACCGAGCAGTAAACCTCGGCTGGGAGCGAATATACGACGTGTGGGCAGGGTGGTAAACTAAGCTTTATGGGTCTACCTGCAGGCCTCGCCAGATCTCCACACACATATTCAGAGCGCGTCCCTATGGTATATATGCACTATAACTAAAGTGTATGGAGGCAATGTGTGATTGGAGAGTGTTGGAATAGCCAAAGCCTCCTCCCCCATCTCACGGTGGTTCTGATTGCTACAAACTCTGAGTAAGACTAAGAGTTATATGCACTATAGCTAATGCTTATGGAGGCAATATGTGATTGGAGAGTGTGTGAATAGTCAATTCCCAGTTGCTCTAATTATTACATACCATGAATAAGAGCGTGAACCCATGGTATACACACGGTAACTAATGTATATGGAGGCAACATGTGAATGGAGAGTGTGTGAATAGTCAATTCCCAGTTGCTCTAAATATTACACACTATGAATAAGAGAGTGTACCTATGGTATACACACGGTAACTAATGTTTACGGAGGCAACATGTGAATGGAGAGTGTGTATATAGTCAATTCCCAGTTGCTCTAATTATTACATACCATGAATAAGAGAGTGTACCTATGGTATACACACGGTAACTAATGTATATGGAGGCAACATGTGAATGGAGAGTGTGTATATAATCAATTCCCAGTTGCTCTAATTTTTACACACTCTGAATAAGAGCGTGAACCCATGGTATACACACGGTAACTAATGTACATGGAGCCAACATGTGAATGGAGAGTGTGTATATAGTCAATTCCAAGTTGCTCTAATTATTACACACTATGAATAAGAGCATGAACCCATGCTATACACACGGTAAGTAATATGTATGGAAGCAATATGTGAATGGAGAGTGTGTATATAGTCAATTCCAAGTTGCTCTAATTATTACACACTATGAATAAGACCATGAACCCATGGTATACACACGGTAAGTAATGTGTATGGAGGCAATATGTGAATGGAGAGTGTAGGAATAGTCAAAGCTTTCCCTCTTCTCGGTTGCTCCGGTTACCAGAAACTCTGAAAAAAGTAAGAGTAAAGTTGGTTTTATTTAATGAAGCCTCTAGAGCACATCGATTTTATCATCGGTTATTGGACGTCAAACATATGGTCATTCTGACATATTTCTTTGGAGGAAACCTGCTGCTGCCACATAGGCTACTCTTTCCGATTAGCAGCAAGGGGTCTTTTATATGCACTTTCCCACAGACAGGACAGCACATACCACAGCCTTTGATGAACCAGCTGTGGATCACTAGTTGGAACGGAAAATATCCCAAACTGCAAAAGGGTCCACTGAGCAGGATTGACAAGGATGACCCACACCATCACACCTGGGCACTCTACCACCTGAGCTACGTCCTGCTCATACAAACTCGGAATAAGAGAGCGTACCTATTGTATATATGCACTGTAACAAATGATTAAGGAGGCAATATGTGAATGGAGAGTGCGGGAATAGCTAAAACCTCCTCCCCCTTTCGTGGTTGCTCTGATTGCTCCCAGCTCTCCTTACGAGACCCAGTCTAGTTTCAGAAGGGCAAAGTTCTCGTCGAGTGTTAAAGTTGCATAGCCGAAGGGTTATCATTGTCTTCCATATAATTCAAGATGATTGCATCATTTTGATGGTTATAATCTACATTAGTTTAGCTTGAACTAATTGGTTTTATGAATGGCTAACTTTGGAGATATTTGAAGTGAAAATATGTTATTTGAATTTCAGCATTCAGGTATAAGTGCAGAACAACAAAGGGGTGCTACATTGTCCATGTTAGCGCTAACATGGGTAATTCGCAGCGGGACGTCGGGTGGTCGACCCATCAACCACCACAAGTGGGCAGGTGATATGTCACGGCCCACCAATTGGACAGCCCAGGGCGGGATAACCGGAAATATAAAAGCCAGATAACATATCCAACAACAATATAAATCAAATCAAATTCAAACAAACATAACTCAACCACCTATTATGTACAGGCCTATGGACATGTAAATAAAATAGAATAGTATAGAATTAAGTAGAAAAAAGCGGAAAACTCTTCCCAAGAAAATGCCCAAATACTAACATAGAACCTTAAGAAAACAACTAACATAGTAATAAGATTAGAACAAAGATTCAATGCCAAGAGGGCCCAAAAAAACTAACAGGCTACTAAACGTACCAACAGACTATCTATCTGCTACTGAAATGCAGACAATCAAATAACTTATAAGCGGCTACTGTTTGATAAGACAACACCAACACTACAGCTGGCCAGCATTGAAAACAAGCCTGGGTACCCGGGCTTACATGCTATGGACAGTGTAAATACAGCCTCAATAACAAAATTTAAAATGGTAAAAAGCATTCTCGACGACACTGCTGCGCTATCTGCCGACTTACAGAGAAACTAACTTTTGGGTACTTGTGTCACCACCTAGCGTTAATTTGCCATCCTACTCTAGGGCCCTCTGTCCGCTGATGCCGCCACCAGCTTAACTTAGCATCATACAAAACCAAATGCTCGCGACCTAGCGGGTTCGATCCGCCCGGCAGTGATGTCACAACATGGCCCGCAGCTCTCAGCCGCAGCTTGGACACAAACTCGCAAAGTACAGCGAACCTTATTTTGCCGCCGCCCACCCCTCAACTACAAAAAGACATTAGATCGCGAGGGTTGAGATTGCCGAATAAATGCGAATTATATCGTACCTGTATCATGGTGAATTATATTCAATTGACTTAAATCTGCGTAGTCCAATGAAATCATCAAATTTTCAAAACCAAAACAATAATCTAGATTTGATTCTACATATCTAGTTTAGATACGAATGCACTTATTAAGCATTTGTCGCCACACAGAAGGGAATAGTGAGGCAATAGAATAGATCATGTTGCTGTAGAATGCTATGGTGTCAGAGTTTTCGGCAAGCTTGCCAAAATTAATTTTGCATGGTTGCACTTCAAATATCTCAAAAGTTAGCCACTTAAAATAAAAGTTACTTCAAGCTAAAGTAAGGTACATTATAACGATCAACCTAATATATTTATCTCAGAAAATTTCTGAAACTCAAAACCATCGGAGTATTAAACTTTAATATCCCCTGCTGTGAAGAAACGCATTCTATTAGGTTGACTTAGTATTCACTTTTATGAATAAACACTTTTGATTAAATTGACTTAGTATTCAGTTCTATATAGAATGGCGTGTTTAATGAGTCCAAAGTGGATATGTAGGACCAAATCTAGGACTCTGATTTTGATTCTTTCCTCAAACTATGTAGCTTTTAAAGAAAATGTCTATTATTACTGAAGGTATAATTACATGTATCTACAGGCAGAAGTGTATCGCATACAAATGACTGGAGGCCGCTGCTTGAGATGATAATTAAGTTATCAATTGTGAGAAGCCAAGAGAAATGAGGAGTGGAGAGGAGGGGAGAGGGAGAGGGAAGAAGAGGAGGAGATAGGAGGAGAGGAGGCGAGAGGAGGCGAGAGGAGGCGAGAGGAGGCGAGAGGAGGCGAGAGGAGGCGAGAGGAGGGGAGAGGAGGGGAGAGGAGGCGAGAGGAGGCGAGAGGAGGGGAGAGGAGGGGAGAGGAGGCGAGAGGAGGCGAGAGGAGGCGAGAGGAGGCGAGAGGAGGCGAGAGGAGGCGAGAGGAGGCGAGAGGAGGCGAGAGGAGGTGAGAGGAGGCGAGAAGAGGCGAGAGGAGGCGAGGTCAGGGGAGGAGAAAGGACGGTAGAGGAGGGGAGGGGAGATCATGGGAGGGGGAGCGAAGTGGAGAGAAGGGGAGAGGAAAGCAGGGGACGGGAGTGGAAGGGAGGGGAGAGGAGGTGAGGATAGGAGGGGATAGGAGGGTTGAGGAGAGGAGAGATGAGGTGGGGAGAAGATGTGAGAGGAGGGGAGAGGAGAGGCAAGGAGAGGAGATGGTGGGAGGGGGAGGAGGGAATGGGAGAGGAGAGGGAGGGGAGAGAAGGGGAGGTGAGGGGGGAAGACGGGAGGGCTGGGAAACTATGAGAGAGGAGGGGAGTGGAGAGGAGGGGAGTGGAGAGGAGGGGAGTGGAGTGGAGTGGAGCGGAGGAGAGAGGGGAGGGGAGGGGAGGGGAGGGGGAAGACGGGAGGGCTGGGAAAGTATGAGAGAGGAGGGGAGTGGAGTGGAGGGGAGTGGAGAGGAGGGGAGGGGAGGGGAAGGGAGGGAAGGGGAGGGCAGGGCAGGGGAGGGGAGGGGAGGGGAGCGGAGCGGAGGGGAGCGGAGGGGAGGGGAAGGGAGGGGAGGGAGAGCAGCTTTGAGGAGAGGAGAGTTGAGGTGGGGAGAAGATGGGAGAGGAGGGGAGAGGAGAGGCGAGGGTGTGAGGGGGAGGAAGGAATGGGAGAGGACAGGAGGGAAGAGGAGGGGAGTGAGTGTAGTGGAGCGGAGGAGAGAGGAGAGGAGGGGAAGGGTGGGGAGGGAAGGGGAGGGGAGAGGAGGAGAGGGAGGGGAGGGGAGAGGAAGGGAGAGATGGGGAGAGGAGGGGAGTGGAGGGCAGAGGAGGGGATGGGAGGGGATGGGAGGGGAAGGGAGGGGAAGGGAGGGGAGGGGAGGGGAGCGGAGGGGGAGGGGAGGGGGGCGGGGAGGGGGGAGGGGAGAGGTGGATGTAACACAAACATGAGTGGTGATGTCTCGCCATCAGTGGTATATGTCCAGCCTGGTTGTTTAGGGGAAAAGGGCTGACAACAACAAAGATGGCAAGATAGCATGCACTGCTATTTTATGGGAGCCCAATAGAAGCAGTATATTCATACTCACATAGTGCATTACAGAGCACACATATAGATAACACTCTAGCCGGGATGGCCAAGTGGGTAGAGCACTCGGAATTGACACTTGTCACTTCCTAGTCTGGCACTTGGCATTAATAGAAAAGGACGAGGACCGGTTAGCTCGGTATCAGGATAATGTGACTGATAAAGTTACCATGAGTGTGCACTACCACAAGTCGGTACCAGTCTTATATGCCCTTAGATATTGCCAGGACGTAAGTGTATGTGGGCAATGCACAGAAACAAATGATGGTAAATCTACATTTGTATGTTATTTGTGTCTTCTAGACAAGGTACCTGCTCTTATCAGAAGGGCTGACGTTCAGTGGACTTTATTAAGCATACAGATCTAGTTTCCTTACTAGAGCATGTTGTAGTTTCGTGCTGGTTGCAGTATGTTGTAGTTTTGTGCTGGTTGCAGCATGTTGCAGTTTTGTGCTGGTTGCACTATGTTGTAGTTTTTTGCTGGTTGCAGTTTATTATAATTTTGAGGTGGTTTCTGTATGTTGTAGGTTTGTCCTGGTTGCAGTTTGCTGTAGTTTTGTGTGGGTGGCAGCATATTGTAGTTGTGTGCTGGGTGCGGTATTTTGTAGTTTTTTTTGTTTGCAGCATGTTGTAGTGTTGTCCTGGTTGCAGTATGTTGTAGTTTTGTGCTGGTTACAGTTTGTAGTAGTTTTGTGTGGGTTGGAGTATGTTGTAGTTTTGTGCTGGGTGCAATATGTTGTAGTTTTGTGCTGTTTGCAGCATGTTGTAATGTTGTGCTGGTTGCAGTATGTTGTAGTTTTGTGCTGGTTGCAGTTTGTAGTAGTTTTGTGTGGGTTGGAGTATGTTGTAGTTTTGCGCTGGGTGCAGTATGTTGTAGTTGTGTGCTGTTTGCAGCATGTTGTAATGTTGTACTGGGTGCAGTATGTTGTAGTTTTGTGCTGGCTGTAGCATGTTGTAGTGTTGTGCTGGTTGCAGTATGTTGCAGGTTTGTGCTGGTTGCAGCATGTTGTAGTTTTGTGCTGGTTGCAGTATGTTGTAGTGTTGTGCTGGTTGCAGCATGTTGTAGTGTTGTGCTGGTTGCATTATGTTGTTGTCTTGTGCTGGTTGCAGTTTATTATAATTGTTAGGTGGTTTCTGTATGTTGTAGTTTTGTGCTGGTTGCAGTTTGCTGTAATGTTGTGCTGGTTGCAGTATGTTGTAGTTTTGTGCTGGGTGCAGGATGTTGTAGTTTTGTGATGTTTGCAGCATGTTGTAGTTTTGTGTTGGTTGCAGTATGCTGTAGTTTTGTGTGTGTTGCAGTATGTTGTAGTTTTGTGCTGGTTGCAGCATGTTGCAGTTTTGTGCCAGTTGCCGTATGTTGTAGTTTTGTGCTGGTTGCAGTATGCTGTAGTTTTGTCGTCAATGCAGTATGCTGTAGTTGTGTGTTGGTTGCAGGATGTTGTAGTTGTGTGTTGGTTGCAGCATGTTGTTGTTTTGGGGTACTTGTATTATGTAGTGGTTGTTGGATGGTTGTAATATGTTGTAGTTTTATGCTAGTTGCAGCATGTTGTAGTTGTGTGCTGGTAGCACTATGTTGTAGTGTTGTGCTGGTTGCACTTTATTATAATTTTGAGGTGGTTTCAGTATGTAGTAATTTTGTGCTGGTTGCAGCAAGTTGTAGTTGTGTGCTAGTTTCAGTTCATTGTAGTTTTGAGGTGGTTGTATTATGTTGTAATTTAGGGTTAGAGACATCATGTTGTTCCTTTATGGCTGTTGATTCTGTGTACGCGCCGTGTACATCAGTTGTAAGCAGGTTTCAGAGTCTGGCTCTAAACTACAGCAACAACCTGCTGGCACATTGCGTCCCGTCCCGGCTGGGCAGTAGTCCCGACGTCCCCTGACCTCACCTGCTGCCCCCAGACTACTCCCACCCACGGGTTGCGGTTGTTTACCAGTGTAGCTGGCAACGGGTAATGTGGGACCAGTGTAGCTAAGCTGACCTCTGCCTGAACGCTTCGTTTCCGCTGTACGGACGGTTAACATGGCTTTAAGGCGGGTGAGAGGGAGAGGGAGGGAGGGGGGAAGTGAGGGGGAGGGGGGAGCGTGGCGGGCATTGGGGGAGAGTGAGGGAGTTGGGTGTGGGAGGCGGTGGGGTATGGGGAGGGGGGGATGAGAGGGCGAGGGGATAGGTGGAGTGTGAGGGGAGGCGGAGAGTGAAGGGGCGGGAGAGGACGGAGGGGATGGTGGAGGGGGGCAAGAGGCTATTGATGGGAGAGGGCTGGCGAGGTGGAGGGGAAGAAGATGTGGACGGCAAGGGGGCTGGGGAGCGGGAGGGGGCCGGGGTGGAAGGTTTAAGGGTAAGGGGTGAGGGGTGTCGGGGAGGGTCAAGCGGAGGTGGGGATGGGAAATGGTAGTGGGACGCGGAGCGGGACGGGGAGTGGGACGGGGAGTAGGGCGGGGGATAGTGAGGGGCGGGAGCAGTGGGGGGGGAGAGTGGAGGGGGGAGGGGGGAGGTTAGGGGGAGGGGTGCGGGGGCAGGGGGAGGGTGGACGGCATAGTAAAGGGGAAGGGAGGAGGGGGAGGGAGGGAGGGGGAGGGGGCGGGGGAGCGGGAAGGGTAATAGGAGGAGGGAGAGGATGTAAGGGAGTGGGGTTGTGGAGGGAGGGGGGAGCGAGAGGCTGTGGATGGGAGGGGGCTGGGAAGGTGGAAGGGAATGGGGCTGGGGGGGGGGGGGGGGGTGGGGGGGGGGGTGGAGCATGCTGGCGAGGAGGTTGACGGGTGGTGAGGGACATGGGATGTGTTGGGAGGGGGCAGAGGTGAGCGGTGAAGGGGGGGGGGTGCTGGGAGAGGGGGGGGGGGGATTGGGTGCTGGGGAGAGGGGGTGCGGGAGAGGGGAGGGGGAGAGGGGTTGCTGGGAGAGGTGGATATGGGGTGCGGCAAGGGGCAGGGGCAGGGGAGAGGGGTGCGGTAGGGGGAGTTGAGAGGGGGTGCGGGAGAGGGGAGGGGAGAGGGGGTGGCGGAGGAGGGGAGTTGAGAGCGGGTGCGGGAGAGGGGAGGGGAGAGGGGGTGGCGGAGGAGGGGAGTTGAGAGGGGGTGCGGGAGAGGGGAGGGTAGAGGGGGTGGCGGAGGAGGGGAGTTGAGAGGGGGTGCGGGAGAGGGGAGGGGAGAGGGGGTGCGGTAGGGGGAGTTGAGAGGGGGTGCGGGAGAGGGGAGGGGAGAGGGGGGCGGAGGAGGGGCTGATTTAGTAAGAAACAAACCAGAAGCAATATTGTAACCAGACGTGTACAACTAGCCAACGCGAATACAATAGGGAGGCTCTGGTTGGGTGGTTTCACTTCTTCGTAAAACCAAAGGTCGCAGGCAAGACGGCTCCCGGCAACTAATCATTATCACTAACCCATAATCACTAATCACCAGTAACTAGCCACTAGCCCCTAATTCATAATCACTAATCAGTAATCATTAGTCATCAATGATTAATCATCAATCACTAACCACTAACCCTAATCGCCAATCACTAATCACCAATTACTAATCACCAACCACTAATAACTAATTACTAAATCAATAATCAATAATCACTAACCACAAATCAGTAATCACCAATCACTAATCACAATCAGTAATACATATTCACTAATCAGCAATCACCGATCACTAATCACTAACCACTAACCACAACTCACTATTCAATGACCACTAATCAATAACCGCTAATCAATAACCACTAATCACTAATCAATAACCAATAATCAATAACCAATAATCCCTTACCACTAATCATCCATCACTAATCACCAATCACCAATCACTAATAACGTGCGAGCTGCTTCCCGGCTGGTAAGATGGAAGTGGGTAGGTGAGGTTAATTAATACAAGTAATATATAACCCTGAGTCATTGCCTCATGTTTGTCCGATGAAATGAACTATACTTTCCTTTGTCAACACACACTGCAATCAGGACCAACTCCAGTGCATACTGTCCGGGGGGAATGAAAATGGGGAATATTGTGTCTGGAGGAGATATTGAACTCACACTTCTAACATGCTAACCAGTGCATTACTGTCATTGGGGTGAGGAAAATGGGAAATATTGTGTCTGGAGGAGATATTGAACTCACACTTCTAACATGCTAACCAGTGCATTACTGTCATAGGGGTGAGGAAAATGGGAAATATTGTGCCTTGAGTGGGACTCGAACCCACATCTCTTTGCATTACAGGCCAGGGTGCTAACCATTTCACCACCTAGGCTCCCTGATGCAATCACTCTACCCACGCCTACCTGTCTATGCGGTTCCTCGCCGGAGAGGTCAGTGCAGACTACTACACTCATCCCCATGGAATTGTAAGTCTTTTAAATGGTCTACGTTCATGAATCATTTAATGCTTACAATTACCTACACACAGGAAATGCACTCACACGTACGTACAAAGGGCAGGTTCAACAACCATACAGCGCATAGCGTTACAAGGTCCAGCTCATGGCAACCAGTGCGCACCTTTTAAATGATAAAGGTTCATTCTGGAGATATTTGGAGTGAAAACAATGCTCAATTAATCAGTGTTAGTATATATCGAAATTATGGACACCGTAGACGTCATTACTGACAGGTTATATTCAATTTCTGAAGATCGTGGGTTCAAACCCTGACCGAGTCAAACCACAGATGCGTGTTGTTTCCTATCCGAGCGTTCGGCATTAATAAAACAGTCCAAAGACTGGCTTGTTAATCATCAGAATAATGCGACTGAGTGGGATAGCTGGTCGTGGTGCCAGCGACTTAGTGTCCCAGTAGGACAGCACTATAAAATCACAGTGACTGTGGACTGTCACTAGCCGCAACCTGTCTATATATGGCCTTAGCTCTTGCTAGGACGTAAAGCCCAACACAACCAACAAACAATGGTTCAAATGAATTTACTTTTTCCTTCCCCATAGCAATACATTGAAAGGTTTGTATATCTTTGTCTATATCCCCTATCTACTTCCGCTATCCTTGTTGGCTCAGTGACTGAAACATCCACAAGAAGACAACATTGTACTCACAAGGTTATTTTAATTCCAACATAGTTGCTACAGGAACATGTACGTAATCTGGACTGGCTGGTGGCCGTGGTGAAAGAGAGAGAGTATGCGACCTGCACCCTTATTTATAGGTTTTTATCCGGGTATCAGTCAGGTGACCCTAACTGGTACCCGGCAGCCCGTTGGCTGCAGAGTCCCAATGCAGCCGTGTACCAGTCAGGCAACCTAGTTAGCTGGTACCCAGCAGCCCAGTGCCTGCAGAGTACCAATGCAACTGACACCTGCTTGGTTGCATCGCACTAAATAAAAATCACCCCAAAAGTCCCAAATATTTTACAACATGTTTAATACATGGATCAGCATCTAGGTCGGTTATGTAGGACCGAATCTAGGCAATTGATATGACCTTGGTTCTTGCTAGGACGTAAAACCCAAACAAACAGACAAACAATGGTTCATATTAATTAGCACTTCCTTGGAATACATGTTTAACACGTTGTACAAATATACAGATTTTCGGTTCGGAATTATATATTGGCAGAGAGTATTATTTTTCTTGGGTGACGGAGTGGGGATAAGGTTATGTAATCTAAATGCAATGGTGCCCCACTCACATGATGACATGATATGAGCTATGTGAAATATATGTTCATACATGATGCCTAAGATTAATGAAGAGATGTTCTTATATAAGAGACAGTTCATGCTTGCTGAAATGTTCCTCTATGCGTTCATAAAGAATGCAATTGGAGAAAAAGGACATGTTTAATATATATATATATTTGTAACTGTCTACAACTACCTGTTCCGACTGGACCTAGGGCTAAGCACACCAGCCATACCACATTCCTTAGGGCCACACCCTGCAGGCTGGGTTGGGTGGCAACTCCCCATATTAGGGCATTGCACTGACCAGTCTGTAGGGGGGTGTCTGATTGGCTAGCTGTGGGAGGTCCAGTTACCTGACCCCCTTGGCCTATCATGACCACACTAGTCTCATTCTAATTAAGTATTCAAGAAACTTCTCCAGACATATTGGAGAGATCACTCTACTCCTGGTTCTTGAGTGAGACACACCTACTCTAGAGCAGGACCCCAGACACTCTGTCTGATGCTACCAAATTTCATATATCCAAATTGAGTTGTGTGCAACAACTAGGGGTCTCCGGTTCAATGGGCTGTAGGCACTGACTCCTAGAATCAAGAGACGTAATGAGACTCTGTGAGGGCAACAGGTAACGGGGGAGGCTGATAGGTCACAAGTAGGTGTACAGGAGTTGATGCCAATAGAGCACAACTTCTTCACTGTTAATCTTGTGTGACTTATCTTACCTTCCTTCCTCATGAGTTTGCTATGCCGGTTGATTAAGGGGTGGATTAAGGGAGGCATGACAGGTGATATGAAGGGGAAGAGTTTTATGGTGTTCTCTGGGGCTCTGATCGGCCGAGTAACCGAGTAATACTATAACGTGGAGCGCCATCTAAGTTGGTAAGGACCAAGTCTACCTAACTGATTTGGTTTCGGAAAGGTGATGCTTTCATCGGATTACTCCGTCTGGATCTATCACCAAAGTGAAGTGAATACTTGTGTAGGCAATATTTGCCAAAGTCACGTGACTGGATATTTAAGAGCATTCCGCTGGTGCCTCACGGGTGCGAAGTAGGAGTGTTAACTCGGTGATGAGATATTGGTCTTTTATATGGCGCATCTTAGATGGTTGTTGGATCTTTTAAGTCGTGGCAATATCTAAGGTCATATCAGGATGGATGCGGACTTGTGACAGTGCACACTCATGGCAACTTTATAGTGATGACCCATTGGGAAATCAGGCTGCTGGTACCATGACCCAATATCCCGCTCAATCACATTATCATGACACTGAGCTAACCAGTCCTTGCCCTATGTTATTAATGCTGATTGCCAGGCTAGGAAGTGAAAGTATCAATTTTGTGAGTCATTAGTTTGACTCGAACAGGAATCGAAATCCTGATCTTCTGCACGGGAGGCCTGCGTTCTTGGAAGTTCACTGCCCACCTGTTAGAGCTCTAATGGAACTAGGGTCAGATTACATCATTTGTACCCAGTGTGTACCCAGACGAATCAACTATTCTGACAACCAGACGCAGTAGCTCAATCTGTAAGAAAGCAGGCTTCGCATGTGGAAGGTCGCGAGTTGGAATGGTGGTCGAGTCAAACAATTTACTTACAAAATTGATACTTGTCGCTACCTAGCCTGGTGTTTGACATTACTAGGTTAGGAAAAGGACTGGTTAGCTCAGTGTCAGGATAATATGACTGAGTGGGATATTGGGTCATAATGCTGGCAGCCTGGTGTCCGAGTGGGGCAGCACTATAAAGTTTGCTGGAGTGTGTACAGTCGCAATTAAGTCAGTACCCATACTGATATGAGCTTGGATATTGACATGATGCAAAACCTCCAACAATGATACAAACAAAACATTCTTACACTAATGCTGGTAACAGCAAGGCCTGAAACTGCAAGGCCTGAAGCAGCAAGGATCCCTGAAGCTGCGACCTGGCGAATTGACACAACAGGAAGTGGGATGGCTGTCCCCCGCAGTCCTATCCTTCACTATGGGTCGTTGAGTTTAAAGTTGCATAGTCCGATAGCCTTGAGTTTCTGTCATTTTCTGAGATAAATATATTAGGTTGATTGTCACAATCTACTTTACTTTAGCTTGAAGTAATTTTTATTTTAAATGGCTAACTTTTGAGATATTTGAAGTGCAAACAAGCTAAATTAATTTTGGCAACCATCCCAAAACTCTGACCACCATAGACTTCTGCAATAACATATTCTATTAAATTCCCTCAGTATTCCCTTCTATGTGACAACAAATGTTTGATAAGTGCACCAGTATCTAAGTTAGATATGTAGAATCAAATCTAAGTAATTGTTTTTGGTTTTGAAAATTTGATGTTTTCATTGGACTATGCAGATTTAAGTTCAATATGAACCTATACACACATGCTTCCTGGTTACAGACCTGATTCAGGTTATCGCGCTATCTTTTTTTTCTGAATTACATTTCGATGATATGTTGTTAGTAATCAGGACAACATCAAGTGGTGGCCAAATGAGTTGAGCACCCACCTCCCGTATTGGTAGGTCATGTGTTCGAATCCCTCAATTTGAACCCTGGTCCAATCAACCCATAAACCAATAAATACAAAAGCCTCATAGTCAACAAGAACACTCCGGGAAGGAAGTCTTTCTGTCCGAGGAGTGCAGCTCTTCAATACAATGCCAGCTTACATTAGGAATCAATCAAACTGCAGTGTACAATGAGTCAAAAAGGCAGCTTGACAAGGTGTTGAAAACAATACCAGATGAACCACAGATTCCAGGATACACCCAGCTAACGCCAGCAGATTCAAATTCATTACTGCACATGACAAAACTGAACAGAGCATCATCACCACATCTGGTGGGCCTTGATGGTGGAGTCTCCGACTTGGCCTGAGCATACAGCTCAAACAATAAAAACAAAAAAAAACATTGACTTAAAAATGTATACTTCTCGCTACATATCCCTGGTATTCGGCATTACTAGGATAGGGCAACAAGCAGTGGAATGATGAAGACCACTATTTGGCTTGAATATGTAAATCAACAGAAGAAATGGAGTACTTTCCTCTCCATTTGCGTTATGGTTGCTAGTACCGGTCAAACGCTATGGGTCCTGTTAGCGGAGAGTGATTGGCCACCTCGTACAGTGCAGTAAACAGCGGTGGTGGCGTAATGAACTATGGAACTATATTCTTGTAGGAGACGTGGTGCCCAAACCTGTTAAAGCTCTGGATTGCTGTGCAGAAGGTCATGGATTCAAATTCCGACCGAGTCAAACAAATGACTTACACAATTGATACTATTCACTACCTAGCCTTGCACGTGACATTACTGGGATATAGAAGGGACTGGTTAGCTCAGTAGACCTATCAGCCTAAGATTTGAAGATGCCAGGGTGGGAAATCGGGGCATGATCAGGACTGTGAGGTCGCCATGAGTACACACTCTCCCAAGTCGGTACACGTCGTCATGATATCACATTAGATGTTTTCTAGGATGCAACAAAATCCAACAAACAAACAAACAGACTATGTAATGTGCTAGTGTCATTCAGCTGACATTGGGAAAAGAAACCCGCCTGTTACTATGTTAGCGGGGAGGGATGCGGCGGGGGACCAGTGTACCGGAAGTGTTGCTGAAACCAGCGCGTTCCTGGTGGTGCAGTGGAGCAGAGGAGATACATAACCGGCCGGGGCCCATGCCCGGCGCCCCGGGGTCCTGTTGCCGGCAACCGTCTCACTGATCTTATAAGCAGACGGGCTAGAGCGGAACCGACGAGAAGCGGCGAGGACCAATGAGAACCGGCCAGAAATGACGAGAACCAGCGAGAACTTACGAGAACTGACGAGAACCAGCGGGAATCAGTGAGAATTGACAAGAACCAGTGAGAACCAATGAGAACTAGCGAGAACCAGCGGGAATCAGTGAGAATTGACAAAAACCAGTGAGAACCAACAAGAACTGGCGAGAACCAGCGGGAATCAGTGAGAATTGACAAGAACCAGTGAGAACCAACAAGAACTGGCGAGAACGAGAACTACCGAGAACCAGCGGGAATCAGTGAGAATTGACAAGAACCAGTGAGAACCAATGAGAACTAGCGAGAACCAGCGGGCATCAGTGAGAATTGAGAAGAATGGCACACACTACACATAGCGTTGTTTTAGAACCGTCTCGTGGGTTCTTGGTACTGCTGACTATACCAACCAATTATGTTTAACTAAATGTAGTTTATTGATTGAATGTTGTATTTTGTCAGCACTAGCGTACTGTTCTTGCAACCTCGCCTTAACATTGCTTAATGCATAAATGAAACTATTAATTGTAATTCACCCTTTTCTATATGTATATCAATTTACTACCTTTAATACATTTCTGATATATACATTTTTTACATATAACCATTTTCATCTATAAAGCATGTTTCTGACACATTACTTTCACTAGATTGCTTAGATAGATGTTTCTATGTGCAAGTTTCTCCCTTCAAACATATTTAACCATTCGTTAAAAAATACATGGTTTGAGAAAATGGTGGGTTAGCTCCTTAGTGAGTGGGCCCCATGCTTCTTTCCTAATCTACTCAGCAGCAGCCCTCCAAGAAACAGCAATCTGACAGTCTCTGCAGCAGCAGTCCTTAAACAACTTCCTTCCTGCAAATGGAAGGCTCACACATTTACCAGTGAAATTTTAACAAAAGTTTTAACAATAGCCTAACACAACCACCTACAATAAAGGGCCAGTGTCAAATGGAGAGAGTACAGCTCACTAGTGTAATACTAACAATGGACTACCCCATCAACACACATTAGGAGAGTCAGTAGCAGATGGAGATACTACAGCTCACCAGTGAAATATTAACAATGGACTACCCCACCCGTCGTTCAGGAGCAGCTCACCATGAATAACAGGCTCACACCATCAGAGTCAGTATCAGATGGAGACAGTACAGCTCACCAATGAAATATTAACAATGGACTACCCCATCAACACACAATACAGAGTCAGTATCAGATGGAGATAGGACAGCTCACTAGTGAAATATTAACAATGGACTACCCCATCAACCCACAGTACAGAGTCAGTACCAGATGGAGATAGTACAGCTCACCAGTGAAATATTAACAATGGACTACCCCATCAACCCACAATACAGAGTCAGTACCAGATGGAGATAGTACAGCTCACCAGTGTAATATTAACAATGGACTACCCCATCAACCCACCTAAAGAGAGTCAGTATCAGATGGAGATAGTCCAGCTCACCAGTGCAATATTAACAATGGACTACCCCATCAACCCACAACACAGAGTCAGTACCAGATGGAGATAGTACAGCTCACCAGTGTAATATTAACAATGGACTACCCCATCAACCAACAATACAGAGTCAGTACCAGATGGAGACAGTACAGCTCACCAGTGAAATATTAACAATATACTACCCCATCAACCCACAATACAGAGTCAGTATCAGATGGAGATAGTACAGCTCACCAGTGAAATATTAACAATGGACTACCCCATCAACCCACATAAACAGAGTCAGTATCACATGGAGATAGTCCAGCTCACCAGTGCAATATTAACAATGGACTACCCCATCAACCCACAATACAGAGTCAGTACCAGATGGAGATAGTACAGCTCACCAGTGAGATATTAACAATGGACTACCCCATCAACCCACAATACAGAGTCAGTATCAGATGGAGATAGTACAGCTCACCAGTGAAATATTAACAATGGACTACCCCATCAACTCACAATACAGAGTCAGTATTAGATGGAGATATTACAGCTCACCAGTGAAATATTAACAATGGACTACCCCATCAACCCATTAAAGACAGTCAGTGTCAGATGGAGATAGTACAGCTCACCAGTGAAATATTAACAATGGACTACCCCATCAACTCACAATACAGAGTCAGTACCAGATGGAGATATTACAGCTCACCAGTGAAATATCAACATAGACTACCCCATCAACCCACAATACAGAATCAGTATCAGATGGAGATAGTACAGCTCACTAGTGAAATATTAACAATATACTACCCCATCAGCATACAATACAGAGTCAGTATCAGATGGAGATAGTACAGGTCACTAGTGAAATATTAACAATGGACTACCCATCATCCTACAATACAGGGTCAGTATCAGATGGAGATAGGACAGCTCACTAGTGACATATTAACAATAGACTACCCCATCAACCCACAATACAGAATCAGTATCAGATGGAGATACTACAGCTCACTAGTGACATATTAACAATAGACTACCCCATCAACTCACAATACAGAGTCAGTATCAGATGGAGATACTACAGCTCACTAGTGAAATATTAACAACAGACTACCCCATCAACTCACAATACAGAGTCAGTATCAGATGGAGATAGTACAGCTCACCAGTGAAATATTAACAATGGACTACCCCATCAACACACATAAACAGAGTCAGTATGAGATGGAGATAGTACAGCTCACCAGAGAAATATTAACAATGGACTACCCCATCAACCCACAATACAGAGTCAGTATAAAATGGAGAGAGTACAGTTCACTAGTGACATATTAACAATGAACTACCACATCTTCCCACAATACAGAGTCAGTATCAGATGGAGATAGTACAGCTCGCTAGTGAAATATTAACAACAGACTACCACATCAACCCACAATACAGAGTCAGTATCAGATGGAGAGAGTACAGTTCACTAACATGTTAGACAGCATGAGCACGCTTACAGTTATTAAATACGAGATGGCTAAATGAGTTGAGCATCCAGCCACCTCCAGTGTTGGTGGGTCGTGGGACTGGAACCCCCGGTGAACCCAATGATCTAAAAGTTTATACTTGTCGCTACTTAGCCTGCTGCTCGACATCAGTAGGATATGACGATGAGTGGTGGAATGAGGAAGACCAATTGTCTGTGATTGAAATTTCTCCTGCACTAGGTTAAGGAAAGGAGTGGGGGCCTAAGGAAGGCCAATCGTCCACGATTTAAATTTCACCTGCTTAATTAAGTAATGTACCAACAAGGAGAGAGAGAAAGACCCACATGAGGCTTTGAAGGACAATCACATTTAGCTGCTCTGTGTTTCAGGTATCCTCGTCTAATTAAAAGGTAATAGAACATAGGCAGCTCTAGTCATTAGAGGGGAACTCTTCAAGGGGAGGCTGAGTGAAGGCGCATAATCACCCCACCCAGTCTCAAAACACACCCTAGACACCAGAATCTAGACAGTGTCTTCAGCAAGGCACATCAGCTTTGTATGGCATGGACATTCTTATCCCAGAATGCAACCTAATTAATTATGACCGCTCATTATACTCGTGAGCACTGGCAAATTACCTTCTAATTGGAGCAGTGGAATCATGCTATTACCCTGAGACATTCTCTGAATTGCTTAGTCACCCAAATGAGTTTTGACAATGGGGGTGGGGGGGGGGAGGTCTAGCTTGTAGTTTTCAGGTGGTACGCCACTGGAATAAAACACCATTGGAATAAAATGTGATGTAATAAAGCGCAATAAAACATCATATATTTTAATAATGACAAGATATGTGGAATATCAGGTGGTACGCAGCTGCGTACCTGCATATACGGAAGATAGGGCACTTAAGCCCCAGTCACACATACCCGGATCAGGGGCCGGACGAGCCCCGGACCGCCATCCGGGGTGGTCCGGGGCGATGTGGGGTGATCCGTGGCTCGTCCATGGCTCGTGTGTGCCGACACCCCCTGATACGGCCTGATCCGTGGCTCGTCCGGCGCCGTCCGGGGTCAGCCCCGGATGTTTTAAAATGTTTAAAACATCCGGGGTGGTCCGGGGGATTTATGATCCGGGCTCAATCCGGCCTGATCCGGCCTGATCCGGGGGTGGTCCGGGGGTGGTCTGGGTATTTCGGGGGCGGTCCGTGGTGGACCGGGCCTGTCCGCGGGTGGTGTGGGGTCATTTTGAGCCACCGTTTGACCCGGACCATCCCCAAACTATCCAGGACTACCCCCGGCCTAGCCACGGACCACTCCCAGACTGCCCCCATAAGACCGGGGGTGATCCGGGATAGTCCGGGGGTGATCCGGGATAGTCCAGGGGTGATCCAGGATAGTCCGGGGGTGGTCCGGGGCAGTCCGTGGGTGGTCCGGCCTCATCCGGGGCCGGTCCGGCCCAGTCCGGGGGCAGTCCGGGGGTGGTATGGGGCAGTCAAGGGGTCATCCGTCACTCGTCGTGTGACTGCGAGGCAAAAATCGACGAAAACAGTGATTTTATCCGTGGCAGTCTGGGACAGTCCGGGCTGTTGGTCCGTGGGTGGTCTGGCTCAAAATCCGGGGCTCGTCCGGCTATGTGTGACTGGGGCTTTAACAAGAACTGTTGTGTATGATATTGTGGGGAGTGGAGATCCGAATTGATATGGGTAGAGTATTGTACTTGTATTACAATTAGTAAGATAATACCTGTTCATTGACTAGCATGACATTATGCCCCACTACCATAAATTGGCTACCCTTAGATAAAAGATTCACCCCTACCCAGAGTAGTCATGAAGGTCAATCCTGCCAACATTCGAGCAAACACTGCTGTAGTAGGAATTAATGGTGTATGTGGTGGTTCCAGTAGGCAGCGTTTATCTATATTAGTTTAGAGTTGATGAATTGAGAGAGAATGCCAAAAACAAAACCAAGATGGCAGCCACAGACATCTCTTATTGTGACTTTTAAAGATTATTAATCTACATGATTTCATAGATTCTTCACTTCAAAAGTAACCGTGATGGTATATAAGTATAATTTGCCTAATATATTTAGCATATTAGATTGCAAATTGATGTGTTTAAGTCCATAACCCAGCTTCCCAACACTTTTACTAATGGTTTGTGTAGTAATCTGTACATGAGCTCCACTACCATGCGGTGGCAGCAGACACTACGCTGCATACCTATGCAGTTACACTGAACTGTGCTAGGTGGTGGCATGCTAGCCCCGACTGGGCTGCCCTCTACTGCGTGTGGCTAGCACACCACCCACCCACCTAGAGAGGCGACGTGGGACCTGGCGAGTTAGGGGGTGGATCAGTTGACTATTGATGCCACGGAGAGTGGATAGGTTTTGGAATAAACCAGTTTGAAGAATACTGTTACTAAATCTTGGCGTTCTTCCATGAGTGTGTGGCAGTGTGGAAAACCGTGGGCCATCATAGTTTGTTTAGAAATCCTGTCCTGGAAATAGTGCTGCGGCAGTAACTACTCTACCCTGATCCTTCCCACGTCGACCGGAGGGGATGGTCGAATGAGTTGAGCATGGGTTTGTGCGTTAGAACCCTTGTCGAGTCAAACCAATGACTTAAAACATTGATACTTGTAGCTTCCTTGCCTTGTGCTCGGCATTAAAAGGATAGGGCAGGGACTGGTTAGCTCAATGTCAGGATAATGAGTGGGATATCAGGTCATGGTGCAGGTGGTCTAGTCTCTCAATGGGGCAGCACTATAAAGTTCCCATGAGTGCACACTGTCACAAGTCGGTGCCCATTACCAATGATCTTACCAATGCTCTTACCAATGCTCTTACCAATGCTCTTACCAATGCTCTTACCAATGCTCTTACCAATGATCTTACCAATGCTCTTACCAATGCTCTTACCAATGCTCTTACCAATGATCTTACCAATGCTCTTACCAATGCTCTTAGCAATGCTCTTACCAATGCTCTTACCAATGCTCTTACCAATGCTCTTACCAATGCTCTTACCAATGATCTTACCAATGCTCTTACCAATGCTCTTACCAATGCTCTTACCAATGCTCTTACCAATGCTCTTACCAATGCTCTTAGCAATGCTCTTACCAATGCTCTTACCAATGCTCTTACCAATGCTCTTACCAATGCTCTTACCAATGCTCTTAGCAATGCTCTTACCAATGCTCTTACAGATGCTCTTACCAATTCGCCACCGCATCCTGTACGTAAATCGGGTAAGCAGATTTAGTGTGGACTATCCGCGTGCCACTAAGAGGATTAGTGCTCCATCATCTTTATTTTATGTACGCTTGTAAAGGTTGTGCTTTTCTAACAGGTAATTGATGTATATATATCTAATATAACACCAAACAGTGGTTAAGTTTTAGGGTCGTTCTGATCACTACTCCTCTGTTAATAGGCGCTGCCAACATGCATCATCATACTCTACTGATGCTTTGCCATGCATGGGTTGTTAATATCATGTTTTTTTGCGACTATCATACACATGTCATATTAATTTGAATTATTTTTACTAACTTTGGTCACTTCGACCAAAGTGGCATCCATTTTGAGCCGTGTAAACGCAAGCATTGTTAACTCCACCATTAGATAACACCACCGATATTACTGACCACATAACAGTGGTGATCGATTCCAAAAGATTGTGGCACTATATTGACATGGTACTGTGCATGGGTCCAGAATATAGCAGATAATGTAGATATACACACCATCTCTGAATATCGTCAGGAACAATGATTATATATATAATGACAATTCAACACAATATTGGTCCAAGAATTGACATGGAGCTTAGCTTTACGCCATGCCCTGCACGGATTAAAAGTTGTATATATATAGTTATATATATGTGCTGACTGATGGGCTAATCGTTAGCACAGTGGGATCCGGGAGCCTTATCGCTGTGGGATGTGAATGGGGGCTTCTGGCCTTGCCCTAATTAGCCGCGAGTTAATTGGTGTTAATTGTCAGGTTTCAACGCTGATTTTTCACATTGTGAAGCAGTCCCCCTGAGAGTATGCAGGCATCGTCTGTTCGTTAATTCAGATGAAAAGGCAGACAATTGCTTCTGTAATTTGACACGCCAAAGCTGCCATTGTTTCCGCACTGCATCATTAGCATTGAATCTAGTAGGACTCTAGGAGCAAGACATTCTTAAGTTATTTTTCCAGAAGTAGTTTATTCCCCAGTCACACGGGCTGCGTTCGCTTGCGATCACTCGCCGACCAAAAGCTTGCGAGTTCCTTGCGACTAAATTGAAAAAATTTGTTACAAACTATCTTACACGCACCACATCGCGTCAGTCGGCGATCGATCGGCAAGTCGTCGTAAGGTTGTCGTAAGGTGGTCGTAAGGTGGTCGTAAGGTGGTCGTAAGATGGTCGTAAGATGGTCATAATCTAACTGCAAAATGCCTCGTGTGATGCTTGAGTACTGCTACTATGGTTGCAGATCAGTCGGCGATCAGACGGTGAACGATCGCCGACCGGTCGCCGATCGGCGCCGACTGGTCGCCGATCAGTGGAGACGCCAGAGGCCGTAAGGAGGATGTTGGTGCTGCAGCGACAATCTCCTTGCGACCAAAAAAGATGAAATGGTAGGCGATCAGTCAGCGATCGCTCGCAGAGCATTCGCCGATTAGTCGTAAGATGGTCGTAAGATGGTCGTAAATTTAATTGCAAAATCCTCGCGGATCGATCGTAAGCGAACGCAGGCCTCGTGTGACTGGGCCTTTACTCATTTCCATTACATGGACATGGATACGTCGCTTGGGAATTTGCTGAGGTTGCGGTATCTTATTATTTTGTTTCTTGCTTTGCTCATCAGGTTGGTTCATATTACAACTAATTATATATCACCCGAGCTGGCAGTTCGACGATCTCATATTAGTTATTCTAGTGGTGGTGATAGCAATTGTTCTACACGCTGCGATATAAGATATTAATATATTGTATATGAGTAACTTAGTGGACATGTTCTACAGGCTTCGGTGTAAATTATTCATATATTTATATGAATAGGTTGATATACCTGTTGTACAGGCTTCAATTTAAAATATTAATATATTGTGTATGAATAAGTTGATGCGCAAGTTCCACATACTGCAATTTAAAGAATTAATATATTGTGTATGGGTAACTTGTTGTATATGTTGTACATGCTTTGATATGAAATATGTATATATTTATATAAATCATTTAACGCAAACATACAGTCTGCGATATACAATATTAATATTGTCGACAACAGTAACATGATACACTTGTTGCGTAGGCTTCCATATCCAATATCATTCATTATATTGCATATGAGTACCTTAATGAACATGTTGTGCAGGCTGGAATATATAATATACATATATTACCAGTCAATCAAAACTTCAAATTACAACACGAAATCTGGTACTGGACGGGCTTCAATAATTTGAATCAAGGATCCATGTCTACCTTTCGTGGAATAAATGACGTATTAAACTGTGATTTGTTGTCCTTTATAAAGAAATCGTGATGAATGTATTCCTATTTCCCATGACGGCTAAGTGTGTTAAGACTTGCTTTCACAACTGGGCAGCCCACATCCATTTTGATTCAAATCTTTTGAACTTTGTCTTAGTATTATTTAACTCCTATGTTTACATGAACAAGACAAGTCACGGTTTGGATGAGAAGTTCTCTGGCTGGCACCTACTAAAAGGCCCTTACCCATTTATTATGAAGTCAAAATTTGAACGACAAGTAGTGAGCATCAGTGCAAAACTGGTGTGTGCATGCTGTAGCGCTCCCCGGGGCCGATTGGTCGCTGCCAAGCAGTGGGCCGGGTGGTGTTATGTAATGCGCTACTCTACCAGACAGGGTGCTAGGGAGCAAAAGAAGACAGCAGAATAATTAGATGTGAAGGGAGTGCGTTGAACACTCCTCCAGGTCAGTTGTAAGACCTACACAATTTATGAACAGTTGCTGACAAGTAGACACATTTGCAATCCTAAATTTGGCTCTTAGCTATGCATTGGCAGTGGCTCTTAGCTATACATTGAGTATTATCCCGATCTAGATAATTTCTGCCTTCGTCCTAAAATAATACTTGCATAATTAGTTATAGAACACAATAATTTTGAATTTCTGGTTGATGAATTGTAACTGTTTGTAGATTGTAAATAAGGCGATGGTTGAATAAAAACAAACAATTCTCGCCGTGAATATGGTCTATGCTGCCGACACCACGTAAAGAACCCACCAATCAAACAATCAAAGCAAATAATCCAAAATCCGGCTTTTACATTTTTGTTGCTAGTAAGGCCATAAGGTCTAACCAAGCTGTTAAGCATATTGGTTCTGATAGGTTTGCACAGTTATTTGTTTGTGTTGTTCTAAGGACATATACAACATCAGCCAGCATTTTGCCTGTGAACATTAGAATCATGCCATGCACCTACTTCTATGGGATGACGCTGGTCATGCCGTGCACCTACTTCTATAGGATGATGCTGGTCATGCCATGCACCTACTTCTATAGGATGACGCTAGTCATGCCATGCACCTACTTCTATAGGATGACGCTGGTCATGCCATGCACCTACTTCTATAGGATGATGCTGGTCATGCCATGCACCTACTTCTATATGATGACACTGGTCATGCTGTGCACCTACTTCTATAGGATGATGCTGGTCATGCCTTGCACCTACTTCTATAGGATGATGCTGGTCATGCCATGCACCTACTTCCATAGGATGACGCTGGTCATGCCATGCACCTACGTATATAGGATGATGCTGGTCATGCTGTACACCTACTGCTATAGGATGATGCTGGTCATGCCATGCACCTACTTCTATAGGATGATGCTGGTCATGATGTGCACCTACTTCTATAGGATGATGCTGGTCATGCCATGCACCTACTTCTATAGGATGACGCTGGTCATGCCATGCACCTACTTCTATAGGATGATGCTGGTCATGCCTTGCACCTACTTCTATAGGATGACGCTGGTCATGCCATGCACCTACTGCTATAGGATGATGCTGGTCATGCTGTGCACCTACTTCTATAGGATCACGCTGGTCATGCCATGCACCTACTTCTATAGGATGACGCTGGTCATGCTGTGCACCTACTGCTATAGGATGAAGCTGGTCATGCCATGCACCTACTTCTATAGGATGACGCTGGTCATGCCATGCACCTACTTCTATAGGATGATGCTGGTCATTCTGTGCACCTACTTATATATGATGCCACTGGTCATGCCGTGCACCTACTTCTGTAGGATGACGCTGGTCATGCCATGCACCTACTTCTATAGGATGATGCTGGTCATGCCATGCACCTACTGCTATAGTATGACGCTGGTCATTCCATGCACCTACTCCTATATGATGATGCTGGTCATGCCGTGCACCTACTTCTAAAGGATGACACTGGTCATGCCATGCACCTACTTCTATAGGATGACGCTGGTCATGCCTTGCACCTACTTCTATAGGATGATGCTGGTCATGCCATGCACCTACTTCTATAGGATGATGCTGATCATGCCATGCACCTACTTCTATAGGATGATGATGGTCATGCTGTGCACCTACTTCTGTAGGATGATGCTGGTCATGCCGTTCACCTACTTCTATATGATGACGCTGGTCATGCCATGCACCTACTTCTATAGGATGCCGCTGGTCATGCCATGCACCTACTTCTGTAGGATGACGCTAGTCATGCCATGCACCTACTTCTGTAGGATGAGGCTGGTCATGCCATGCACCGACTTCTATAGGATGACACTAGTCATGCCATGCACCCACTTCTATAGGAAGATGCTGGTCATGCCATACACCTACATCTATAGGATGACGCTGGTCATGCCGTGCACATACGTCTATAGGATGATGCTGGTCATGCCATGCACCTACTTCTATAGTGATGATGCTGGTCATGCCGTGCACCTACTTCTATAGGATGATGCTGGTCATGCCATGCACCTACTTCTATAGGATGACGCTGGTCATACCATGCACCTACTTCTATAGGATGACGCTGGTCATGCCATGCACATACTTCTATAGGATGATGCTGGTCATGCCATGCACCTACTTCTATAGCGATGATGCTGGTCACGCTGTGCACCTACTTCTATAGGATGATGCTGGTCATGCCATGCACCTACTTCTATAGGATGACGCTGGTCATACCATGCACCTACTTCTATAGGATGATGCTGGTCATGCCGTGCACCTACTTCTATAGGATGACGCTGGTCATGATTTGGTAATTAACCTGTTGCACTCATGAGTTATTTTTCTAGATTATATTATATGTCAGTCCTTTCTTAGATACAGCTATATTTTCTGTATTACTTGGTGCAGCTGGTAGATTATTGCAGATATTGGCACTCATGTTAGCTACAATAAGCTGCACAGATATGTGTAGTTACCTTCTCAGTGCAAGACACTGTGCCCCCAGCCAATTTAGATCTCAGTTTATATTATTCACAATGAACAGGCCAGTATGGCTTCAGTGGGAATCGAATCCATGCCTATGCCATTCCGGGACGAGCGCCCTTCCCATTGGACTAGCCAGGGGCCCTGGTCAACGAATCCACCCTAACTACCTATGTAACCACAGGGTGGTCAAATGAGGTAGAGCGTCCGTAGATAGTGGGGTCGTGGCTTCGAATGCTGGGCGAGTCAATCCAATGACTTACAAATTGATACTTATCGCTTCCTAGCCAGGTGCTTGGCATTGTTAGGATAGGGCAAGGAGCAGTGGAATGAGGAAGACCAATCGTCGGCCATTGAAATTTCCCCTGCTTAATCAACTAATGTACCCAAAAATGTATGTGGCATTTGACGATGTGTGGTGAGGGCCAAGTGAAAGCCTGTGTAAGGTTGTAGGGTCCCTGGTTACACTACATGGCTTGGAGATTCTAGTGAACACAGACGCGCTACACAAATTATTATCGATGTGCCAAGCAGAATAAAACTGCCACATTTATATCTGCACATTCACCCACAAATAAATGGGTCAGGCCTTAATTAGATTAATACAAATAGGTCATATGTCCATCGCTGCCTGCGTATCATGCATAAACATTGGTGCGTTTACAAAAAACTAATTATCACAAATCAGGTCACGCAACATTGATCTCAGCTACAGTGCCCGAAGTGCCTCTCTAACTACTCCTATCCAGCACGGAGCGAAGGATTACGTGAGGCGTCCGTGACTATGGATTTGCCATCCATCTTCCAGAGAGCCGCGAAAAGACTGGGTCACTATTGACATCTTTGGGTCAGTAATGCTGGCTTTGCATATGCTATGAGGATACGCTCGCGGGCAGAAAGCACATAGGAGCACCTGAGCAATGCGACGAATATTTGCTTCATGTGCAGCTGGGAGTTGGGGCAGGGAGGTGGTTGGGAAATGGGTGAAGGGGGCAGGAGGGGAGGGGGGTTGCCTGCCCATTTAAAGACGTAGTACAGTATCAATTACTCAAATTCATCACTAAAAAGGTCTGACCCCAATTATCAATTATTGATAATTGGGGTTTAAGTTTGTGTGTGTGAGGAATTTATCTGCCCTGCTCATAATGGGTAAGTGTGTTAACACTTGTTTTCACCGCGTGCCAGCACTAGTCCAATTTGATTCAAATCTTTAGAATTGTATCTTAGTAATAATTTAGGTTTTATTGCTTCTTGTTTATGGCTTGGAAGTGTGTTTGTAGATTGGGAACAGTCCAAAATCAAGCTTTTACTATCATTTGTGTTAGTCCGTTTACCTATTGGTATGTGTTGGAATAGGTACAGAATATGTCCACTTGGTCACAGTCATAGAAGCTGAAAACAGCAAACTGACTGGGTTTTGTTCAGTTTTCTTTAGTTTTTTGGGGGCGCTTTATGTTTGGGGGGGGGGGTATAGTCGTTGTAACCGTCCATTTACTTCATATGAATAGCATTTAGTTGGTTCTATGTTTGATTTTGATTTTGATTTGATTTAGGCACTGAATATGGAAGGGTGGATTTTGGTCCACATCCTCTCTCAAGAACGATCTTCCGGCATGTAAACTCAAATGAATCATCACAAATTTACAATTGCTAAGCTATAGGTGTCTCTAAACACCTCGCTGTGAATATGGACTATGCTGCCGACAGAGTGTAAAGAAACCACCAATCAATCAAAAATTGTGTCTAAACAATTTAGCAGTTTAACAAATAGCATCAATACTAGCTTCACGATAGAAACTTACATGTCCTGCATCCACGTATGCTATGGGATATAAGGACACATTTAAAACATATTCAAGGTGGTGGAGAGTGCAGGGGTTCCATAGTGTGTACCAACATAGAGTTACATAAAGAGTTACAAGAAGAGTTCAGGAGCAAAACCCCATAAACGCTAATCCAAAGATATAATTACAATACAACATTTTACCTGAAGATAGATTTTCATTCTCACTAATTCCACTTTTCTTGTGATGAAATGATTATTGAGCAAATGAACAACAAATAGGAATTTTAGAAAATGAACATTTTGAAGGTTAGAATTCCAATGTTCATCTCAATTTTTGGATTGGTGTTTACTCGGTTTTGCGCCATAACTCTTCATGTATGGAAGTACATGTTATGGTATACAAAAGGCAAGAACAATTAAGGTTACAGAGATCTGGTGTGGGCATGTGAAGGGAGGTGTGGTGAGGAGTAAGGCTTGAGATGAGATGGAATGTGGTCTGCTATATGTGTGCCATATGAGAAGTTACTCAATTTGTATATTGTATAATTCAAAACCAGACACAGATAATTACTTTTTTGGGCTAATAAATTTATTAATCAGGCTTAATAAATTTTCACACAGCCTTATATTTCTATCACTATAGAACATAAGTCATTGAAGCTCCTCTCAATAGTACAATTGAGACTATTAGCTTTACTCTAACTTCGCAGGTGGTACAACCTGGTAAGACAATATGATTACTGTTAATCATTACTTATGTGCAAGTCAATAATTAATTGTTATATCATAATATTCATATGATAGTTATTCTTGAATGCAGGATTCTTTGAAGATACTTGAAAATGAAGACATGAGACAGGAGCTAAGGGTGGATCACGGTCACGCAGTCAACTCCCATCCGGCACACACACACATTTGCACTTGCAGTACACACATCATCATTCAACATAGGGAAATAAAAGGGACCATTAGATCTCAGCCCTATCATAGTTAAGGAGGTAAAATGGGTGGGTGGGATGGTCAAATTTACGTCTTGAATGCCAACGATCCGTCATCGTCGATGGCCAGGTAGGGAATGGATTAGCCTTTGAATCTACTACCGGAAGTCAACTTCGATCGTAGCGACACATGCTACGACGGTATCTATGGTATTCATAATATCAAGCCCGTAGTCAGGGTTTTGAATTACGCATGTTACCAGCAACATGTACAATTCAAAACCAGACACAGATAATTACTTTTTTGGGCTAATAAATTTATTAATCAGGCTTAATAAATTTTCACACAGCCTTATATTTCTATCACTATAGAACATAAGTCATTGAAGCTCCTCTCAATAGTACAATTGAGACTATTAGCTTTACTCTAACTTCGCAGGTGGTACAACCTGGTAAGACAATATGATTACTGTTAATCATTACTTATGTGCAAGTCAATAATTAATTGTTATATCATAATATTCATATGATAGTTATTCTTGAATGCAGGATTCTTTGAAGATACTTGAAAATGAAGACATGAGACAGGAGCTAAGGGTGGATCACGGTCACGCAGTCAACTCCCATCCGGCACACACACACATTTGCACTTGCAGTACACACATCATCATTCAACATAGGGAAATAAAAGGGACCATTAGATCTCAGCCAAATTGGAACACGAGAGCTGATGGTCCCTGCCTAAATAGGTTTTTTAATTTACATAATTAACAACACTGCTTGATATCGATCTTCCCAGTGTTCTTAGGCAGTCTAATGATGTCCCACACTCTCGCATATTCTTGAGCTTCCCCTCGGTGTAGGCTATGGCATGTGACCAACAGCCACCAGGGTAGTCCAGCATATTGCAATGCCATTCGCAAGCATTTGGTGAATAGACGACGACCAGTCAGAGGTGCCCCGTTCGACATCACGAATGCTGGGGCGCCCTCATGCACCGGAAACTGGTGACTGAGCTTAGTCCATGCATTCAGACGACAGAGTTGAGAACTGGGTACCCAGGGTAGTTCAATTTTGTAGACCTCCTCAGGCCTGCAAGTGGTTTTAGTGCTCCTGACTGTTATCGTCATAATAAACATAGGAAACCTATTAATAAAGCAGCAATCAACATCAACCCATCATCACCAATGCCTCTGAATTTTAAAATCATTGTTTTACTATGCTCAGTCTTCAAAGGGAATGCCCTATTGTACCCTCTTATTATGCCATGTTCCCTCTGATAGTCCTGCTGTAAAATACACGCTAGGCCTGTTCACTACTGCACGATTATTTTCTGCAAGTTGATAAAGCCAAAAAACAATATTATCAACGAGCAGCAATGAAAGGAGTAAATCAAGGACATCACTAGTATGAGAAACATGCATTTCTGTTAACAGTTTTCTACAACATAGTCCATGAGCGATCAAGTTAAATTTATTATCAAAGTACAACATACTGAGTGCAACTGCCAGGATGAGGGCCCCCTCATGCGGCATGGGGTATCACCTGCACCCCACAATCATTCAGTGTAGCAACATGCCAAAGTGAGATAACGAGTTCAACGCTACTACTAAATTTATCATTTCCAATTGAGCTATGTGAAAATTATTGCTTAGGAAAGTATGAGATCATAACCTGGAGAAAATTGATTCTTACGAAAGCCCCTAAGTTCAAACTGAGTAATCCAAAACAAATCTTCCTCATGACATGTGCGGAGACAGCCAGAAGCAGCCATAATGCAAGCACCAGTGAAACTTTTTGAAGGCCATCCAAATTTTAAATAATGTGCTATCTCTTCTTATATAATTTATTAAAACGTTCTGTCCATCTATCCATAAGCACAGGACCTCAGGTGCCAAGTAGATTGGGATGCCAGGAGCCCTTCCTTCAGCACAGATCCCCTGATAATTTAAGAAGTAACGACAGTCAGATGTTAAATTTGGCCAAGATTTAAGTATATAGCTTTGACCTGCCACTGGCATTTTCTCACAAAACAGCATTTCAGTCAATGTTCCATCATTTGACACGCAGCCTGCAAGCCAACAATCCATTTTCACGCTCATCTAGAATGATAATAATGAAATTCTTGCAACTGTGGTGAATGGTGTAACATGTAACCCAACTCATCTGAACAATTACATCTATTGTTAAATCCATAACGGGCACGATTATACCTTCCGATCCACCCGTGCTAAAAACTAAACAGTTTTTTTGGAGCCAGCGGGGGCTCCCAGGCAGTGGAACTACAGCCAGAGCCGGTGTTCTTGTCAACACAATGAGGACTCTATTAAAGTCAGAAGGGATACTAATAGTGATAGGGTTCATATCATGCAACGCAACAACACTTAAGCAATCTAGACTGTCGATAGGAACAACATGACCGGGGAACACAGGCAGGAAGCGTGCAAATGAACTAAGAGGGAAAGTAATAATGAACCAGTACCATGACTAGATTTTAGCTGAGTAAGGATGCACAGGGCCAACCAGGTTGGGAAAACCACAGTTCCCACCGGAGATAGTGTAACCACAATGCTGACAAGCATTAATGATGCAGTATGTGATGTGCAGCCATAGCCATGGAGGGCCAACCAGAGCGGGCAAACAACAGTTCCCACCGGTGACAGTGCCACCGCAATGCCGACAAGCATTAATGATGGAGCCCCTGATGAGCAGCCCTAGCCATGGAGGGCGAAATGTTGTATCGCCCCCAGGCAGTGGAACGACAGCCAGAGCCGGCGGTCTCGACAACAGAATGAGGACTAGGAAAGTCCGAAGGAATACTAATAGCGGCAGGGTCTATATCATGCAACACAGCAACACTTAAATTATTTAGACAGTCTATAAGAACAACTTGGCTAGGAACACAGGTAATAAGCATGGATATGAACCAAGAGGGAAAGTATTAAATAAACTAGTAGCATGACCAGTTAGGATTTTCTGGAGGCACAGGGGCCAACCAGGGTGGGAAAACATCAGCTCCCACCGGTGGTAGTGTAACCACGATGCTGACAAGCATTAATGACGGAGCGTGTGATGTGAAGCCCTAGCCGTGGAGGGCGAACCAGCGTGGGAAAACAACAGCTCCCACCGGTTGATGCGTAATCACAATGCTGACAAGCATGAATGACGGAGCGTGTGATGTGCAGCCGTAGTCGTGGAGGGCGAACCAGGGGCGGGAAAACAACAGTTCCCACCGGCTGATGCGTAACCACAATGCTGACAAGCATGAACGACGGAGTGTGTGATGTGCAGCCCTATCCATGGAGGGCCAACCAGGATGGGAAAACAACAGTTCCCACCGGTGGCAGCACCACCACAACGCAGACGAGCATTACTGACCAACACCATCTGAAATATATAGCAATCAATCAACACAAAATAACCATAACGACGAATTAAAAAATAAGCAGTCGTAAGATAAACTGCCGAAACGGTCGATAGAAATCAATCACATGGTCACATTACATCACATTAATGTAACACCATCCGACATCTACAAATAGAACTAACTACACAAAGTTAACTTCAATTTTGGAATAAAAACTAACAACAACAGCAAAATACAAAGTTTTCAAAGAACACACAATGAAAAACAACCGAGATAGAACGATCCCTTGGCCCCCATTCGGTCCAGCCACTTGAACCTCCATTTGTAACTGTTTGAGCCATTATTATAAACACATTTTATCTCAATGGAACATATATCAAAGGAAAGAACGTGAAGAGATGATAAACCTGGTAGTCATAAAATTGATCTAATGTAAATATCAATAAAGTAACATCAACGTTAACGTGTCACCAGATAAATGGTAACTGTGCCCAGAACTGATCGGTAACCGGCCTATTTGTAGCCATTTGAGCCATTAATATAAACACAATCTATCGTAATGGAGCATATACCAACGGAAAGAATGTGTAGGTGTACAAGAAATAAGGAGTATTATCACAATTCTACCAATATTTAATTACAAGGTCAATCATGCCAGCCATCGGTGGTTCAGCTATGGCCATGACCAAAATAGATTAACATACAGAATAATTCAACCTAATCCATGTCTAGAATAATTCAAGTACCACCATATTACTTGGCTACTTGCATAATGTTACTTTACAATTTAAATGCCTAGCACAGTAGAATGCATATAATATATGATTGTAATAAAGAAGTAGTGAAATACACCCGAAATGTATATGTTTAAATAAATACTAGTCAACAGTAATTGTGGAACTAGAAGTAAAATCAACCTATAATATTTAAATTTTGTGATAAACACAAAACAAATAACAGCAGCAACAGCAGTAGGTAATAGTACATTACAATAACTTTCCATGAGTTGAGCCATTACCATAAATACATACCATAAATACATCAGGTTACTTAAAACTTAGATATATAATATGAACATTCTAAGACATGCATCTAAACATTTCTAAATAAACAGTGTTGCATTTGATGGTTCACTATGCCCATGGTAGGAAGTTACTATAACATGCATGGACGATACAGAGCAATACAGATAATATATGAGTTCAACCGAATAACACCGATCTCGTCGTCATATTACTGTAGTATTAAACTAAAACAATTCGAACTACAGGAATATGAATGAATATAAAACAAACAACTGATAATTTTGGATTAAAAGTAACCTTACTGGCAAAATAATGCGAAAAAGACGAAATAAAGAAACACGACGAAAACGGCCGAATAAACGCGAACTCTTTGATGTCATTATTCTTTGATATAAACCTAAAACTATCGAAACGTCGTAACAGGAATAAATATAAAACAAATAACTATCAATTTTGGATTTAAAATAACATGACTGGCAAAATAATGCCGAAAATCCGAAATAACGAAACACGACGAAAACGGCCGAATAATACATAAGGACATTCAGCGCTATTTGGAGCGACCCAACTAGCCAAGGTGTGACCTAACCAGCCTGGGTTGAACTCGCTTCAGCCCGTCTAAACTTGTTTCCGGTACAAAGGGTATGGGACCAGGTTGGAAACTGAGTGATAATAGATGAACACTCCTATGCCTCTGCCTGAGCAAATGAATGCCATGGTACCAGGCTAGAACTCCACAGAGCTAGCAGCATAGTCAAGTATTATGTGACTAGTTTATTCTTCAGACATTATCACATATGTATGTATCATTGGCACAGATTAAATTGTTTGAAGTACATTTGAAACTTATCTACATTGATTTCTGTTTAAATCACACAATATCACTACTTACAGAACGGGAAACTCACCCTGCAAGGGCATGCTCAATATTACCCACTTCGTCGCTGTGGACCCTTCTCGATTAATATAAACCAAAACGATTCGGAATGCGTAAACATGAATGAATATAACACAAATTAATCAAACGTGGGTTAAAAGTAATGAGCCATAAAAGATACCCGCCGCCAGATACCCTGCTATTCGTCAAATTTACGTCTTGAATGCCAACGATCCGTCATCGTCGATGGCCAGGTAGGGAATGGATTAGCCTTTGAATCTACTACCGGAAGTCAACTTCGATCGTAGCGACACATGCTACGACGGTATCTATGGTATTCATAATATCAAGCCCGTAGTCAGGGTTTTGAATTACGCATGTTACCAGCAACATGTACAATGCTATATGTGTGCCATTGAAGAATGTGTTGAATAAATCAAACCCATTGATACATATGAGAATTTACTCAATTTGTATATTGTATAATGCCTCATCATCATCATCCTGTCGGTCGCGATGCGACAAAGACTGCTTTCATTACTTGACTGTCCCATTTAGCTCTCTGCTGTGAGAGTTGCATCCATGAGTCGGTCTTAATGTCTCTCAGCTTCAGGTTTCTCTTGATGGTATCCTTGAACGGAGACAAGGGCGCCCTCTCTTTCTGTAACCAGAAGACAGTCCAGAGTAGAGGATCTGCTTTGGTAGCCTGTCTGATGACATCCTCATGAGGTGTCCAGTCCACCGAAGATTCTTTTTTATCAAAAGATCTTCCATAGAGGGCAACCCCGTTCGTTTGATTATTTCCTTATAATGCCTAGGCTCACTGATATCAGCACACTATCCACGCCTAACTATATATGTGGCTGCTTGCCTGAGAGGTCAGTGCGACACCTCTAGAGTGCAGTGATTTTTGTATCATCGGCTATTGGACGTCAAGCATATGGTCATTCTGACATGTTTCTTTGGAGGAAATTCGCTGGCGCCACTTAGGCTACTCTTTCTGATAAGCTTTTTGTTTGTTTGTTTTTGTTGTTTTACGTCCTAGCAACATCTAAGGTCATATCAGGACGGGTACCGATTTGGACAGTGCGCACTCATGGCGACTTTATAGTGTTGCCCCACTGGAAGACCAGGCTGCCAGCACCATGACCTGATATCCCACTCAGTCACATTATCCTGACACTGAGCCAACCAGTACTTGCCCTATCCTAATAATGCCAAGCACCAGGCTAGGAAGCAACAAGTATAATTTTTTAAGTCATTGTTTTGACTCGACCAGGGTTCGAACCCACATCCCCACGATCTACCAACACGGGAGATGGACGCTCTAACTCATTCGGCCATCCCGTCTGGTTTCCGATAATCAGCAAGGGGTCTTTTATATGCACTTTTCCATATATATAGGACAGCACATACCACAGCCTTTGATGAACCAGTTCTGGACCACTGGTTGGAATGGAAAATAGCCCAAACTGCAAATGGTTTCACTGAACAGGATCGATTGGATGACCGACAACTTCACAGGTGGGCACGTTACTGCCCGAGCTAGGTCCAGCTCCCTGCAGACTGCTACAGTACGACTATGAAGGGAAACGCGTCCCGGCATTAAAGCCACATCGGTGTGCTCAGCAGCCCACCATTGAACGGCAATATCCGGTGACAACGAGCAACGTGGCGTAAACGACTTCCGGTTTCCCCTCCTGGTGACGCCCCGTCACACCACAGGGCGGCCGGAAGTGACCAGCGAAATCCACCAGCACTCACTCTCCCAGCACGACTGCCCTGGCAATCCACTCACATCTCCAGGGGGCAGCGGGGAGCCATGGCCCGGTGGGTGTGCTTGGAGATTGACACATGTCGTGAGGTGTGCCTCGCGGTTGGCGGCGGCGTCTCCTGGGGGAAGATTTACTCAGAAAAGGTTGTCGAGGGAGTGGAAATTGGCCATCAATATGCAAAGACCTCTCGGAATTGCCTGCAAATTACCATGTGAGGGGTGGGGGCAGGTCCGGTGCAGGCTACGTGGACACTTTGCACTGCACAGATGAGCAGTTGCTGCCCCAGTCAGAGCAACTCGTTGGCTTGTTGTCCTCTGTCCCACAAATGTCACGTGACGCAAATCAGAGTCATGGCGATGTAGGCTGTCAGCGAGCATCATGTGAAGTCTCTAACCAGGCAGGTGGTGATGCGTCTTGGATGTTGGCCACTGACGCTAGCTGACACTTACTTGTCGGAGAAGATGCTGGGAAGTGGAGTTTGCAGGAGGCAAAGCTGTGGGAGTGGGGGGGGGGGGGGTGTCGATAGGGGAGTAGGGTGGGGCTAGGGGAGGGAGTGGGAGTTGGGGAGGGAGCGGGTGGGAGGGGGCTGGGGGTAGGGGGTGGGTGGAGGGGGAGGGGGGTGGGGGGGGGAGTGGGCGGGGGGGGGGAGGGTTGTGAGGGGGGAGTGGGTGGGGGTGGGGGGGGGGGTGGGGTGGGGGAGGGATGCGGGTGGGGGAGGGTGGGGGGGGGAGGGATGGGGGTGGGAGGAGGGCGGGTGGGTGGGGGAGGGGGTGGGGGTGGGAGGGAGGGTGTGGGGGTGGGGAGGGGTGGGCGGGGGGGGTGGAGGGGGGGGGGTGGGGAGGGGGGGGTGGGAGGGGGGGTGGTGGGGGGGGGAGGGGGGGGGGGGGGGGTGGGTGGGGGGGGGGGGGGGGGGGGGGGGGGGGGGGAGGGGGGGGTGGGGGGGGGGGTGGGGGTGGGGGGGGTGGGGGGGGGGGGGGGGGGGGGGGGGGGGGGGGTGGGGTGGGGGGGGGGGTGGGGGGGGGGGGGGGTGGGGGGGGGGGGTGGGTGGGGGGGGGGGGGGGGGTGGGTGGGGGGGGGGAGGGGGGGGGGGGGGGGGGTGGGGGGGGGGGTGGGGGGGGGGGGGGTGGGGGGTGGGGGGGGGGGGGGGGAGGGGGGGGGGGTGGGGGGGGGGGTGAGGTGGGGGGGGGGGGGGGGGGGGGGGAGGGGGGGGGGGGGAGGGGGGTGTGGGGGTGGGGGGGGGGTGGGGGGGGGGGGTGGGGGGGGGGTGGGGCGGGTGGGGGAGGGGGTGGGGGGGGTGGGGGTGGAGGGGGGGGGTGGGGGGAGGGGGGGGGGGGGGGGGGGGGGGGGGGGGGGGGGTGGGGGGGGGGGTGGGGGGGGGGGGTGTGGGAGGGAGGTGGAGGCTGGGTGGGAGGACGGGGCTGGTGGTAGGGGAGTGGATGCGGGCGGGAGGAGTGGGCGTGGTGGTAGGGGAGTGGATGCGGGGGAGGAGGGCTGGTGGTAGGGGAGTGGATGCGGGTGGGAGGAGGGCTGTGGTAGGGGAGTGGATGCGGGTGGGAGGAGGGCTGGTGGTAGGGGATTGGATGCGGGCGGGCGGAGGGCTGGTGGTAGGGGAGTGGATGCAGGTGGGAGGAGGGCTGTGGTAGGGGAGTGGATGCGGGTGGGAGGAGGGTTGTGGTAGGGGAGTGGATGCGGGTGGGAGGAGGGCTGGTGGTAGGGGAGTGGATGCGGGTGGGAGGAGGGTGTGTAGGTTGGGGAGTGAATGCAGGCGGTGGATATTGAGGAGGGAGTGGGAGTTGGGGAGGGAGCGGGTGGGAGGAGGAGGGGGGGAGGGGGGGGGGGGCTGGTGGCTTCTACTTCTAGGGCTGACACATGCTTACCCTCCCTGATGCGTTATCGTAATTCAATCAAGGCATGTTATCTTGCCGTAATGGCCAGCATCTGCTTAGGAAATGCTGTTGGTTTCACAAATGCACAACGCAGGTTTTTTAAATATTTATTTTTCTCTCAGGAATGTGTTTTATGCATACATGCAGCTGCTGCTATTAGAGCATGAATGAATTGGCTTCTTTATTGGGGTGTTACCAGCTGGCAACGTCTAAGGTCATATCAGGACAGGTATGAATAAATAGACAAATGTGTGATATGTTTAATTTTGTAACATTCTTTTTAATGATGGTTTATTTACCCTGTCTATAACATATAAGTTCATGATAGAACTTGTTTTCAACGCTGAACAGCTTTAGTCATGAGTTGTTGGTTTATTGTCTTGAATGATTTGTTAGTAATATTTGCGCGTGTATTTATCTCCGAGCTACCCAGGTGCTTCCTGGTCCTCAATTACCATTGTTGATGGATAATATGTCAACATACCAAACCTATAATGGCTGTGTTCTCCAATGGTTCCTGGGATAGGACATTTTGTTTTATGTATATGTGTTGTTTGTATGCTGCAATGGATTTGATGTCTTCTGGTTGTGCTCTGTTTAACCACACTAGGTTTGGTAATGGGTTATTATAGACGCATCATTTCGACGGCTATTTGTTGTTGCTTTATGAATATATGTTGTCTGTCTACTGTAGGTGAAAGCCTTCAGGTGCGCCGGGTTGGTTTGGGCAGCTAAAGCGACCTGGATACCACTATGAACTACACCTATGCTTGGTAGTGTTCGTTTGGCTGCAATGTCCCTCAGTCTGTCCGTTTACTCTGTTCACCAGAAAATTTGTGTTGTCCAATACTATGTTAAATCTAGTATAATACTATTGAGCTTAGAGAATTTACCATTTATTCCTTACATAAACATCTTTTATTAAAGTCTTTATTTATTCTGCCCATAGCGTGTAAGCTCCCGCGAGGGTGTGAGGAATGTTATGGTGTATGCCCCGGTTCCGGTTCCGGGTTGGTATCTGGGACGTCCACCAGAATTGATTTAAGTAGTTAGTATCTATGTTTGTTGTTGTTGTTTTTTTTTTTACTTCCTATCATATAACTAATATTTTAGCCTAGTATGTACATCTACTGAGATGGTAATAGGCTTGTGGATGAGGACGTGTACCCAGAATTTGTTTGTTTGTTTGCAGCTTTCCTTTCACTTGTGCCCTGTCCCTAGTTAGTGCCTGGATGTGCCAGAACACATCCATACTCTTCAGGACTGCGACCAGGTGGGTCGGCTGGGGTGTTCATTTGTTAACCGTAGTTCGAAATGCATTGTCCCTGACTTTTGGTTTTACCACCTTCCTTTCACCTGTGCCCTGTCCCTAGTTGGTACCCGGGTGTGCCAGAACACACCCGTACCCTTCGGGACTGCGACCTGGTGGCGGGTTGTGGTATTTTCTCATCCCATGGTGTATTATAAGTTGGGTTTGGTGAGCATGGTTGGTCTGTCCGTACCTTTTGTGATTTGTGCGAGAACACATACCAAGGTGGACTATGGCCTCATTTCTTCCAACAGTCCCAGTACTCCAGATGGATGTGTATTTATAGTTTTGATGTGCACCCTCTTCTGTGGCCTGTCCTTGGCATGTGCGCTCTTTCACAGTTTGCATTGACTGCGACCGCGAACCGAACTCCCGACCTTCTGCACGCGAGGCCCGCGCTCTACCGATCAGGCCACCGTACCCGTATATATGGGCTTTACAAAATATTCATCTACCAGAAAGATTAAGTGTTTCACGTTTAGGACAGAAACCTCGACAACGTTGTTCTGAAATAGCAGGTGTTGTAACAATGGATGGAGACTCAAATGAAACAAGGACACTTTGTAAATTGAAGAATTGTTCACACGAGTCCCAGGTCTACTGGTCAGAGTGTCGCTGAAGACAAGTACTACTGTCTATATTGCGTGATCCGAGAACAAATTCCCTGGTGCGAATGACACGTTGTAAAATATTCTGATTTACGGCATTGGGGGAATGCAAATCTTCTATTACTGACCGGATTTACCTGACCAGGCGCATTTATGTATATATGTAGGTGCTGGTGGTGCCTGAGTGGGATGTAAATAGACATAGTGGTGCTGGTAGGGCTGTGTGTAAAGGGCACGCAGAGCCTACCCCCTCCCCCGTCTGCTAGGTAGGATCACCACACTCAAGCTTAAGGCAGGTGGTGGCCAGGGGAGCCACACAGCTTGGTTGTGGTGGGCAGACCACTGGTAACCATGGGGACCAGGAATGCTGGATCCCTATTGGGATGCTTGTTTCCCATTGGGGGAAAGGGGTGGGGTGATACTCTACAATGAACACATGTACCATATAAATAATAAACCAGAGGGCTTGACTCTCTCTCTTCTTTCACACTCTATACTCTTCCATTCTCTTTGTCTGTATTGATTTCACTATAGCATGCCTACACAACCACAGATTCGAGACGTAGACTTTACACATATATATGCGGGTGTCCTACGTCCGCTAGGGACGAGGAGGCCCGATAGGGGCGCCACCAGTCCGGTTATGGTGGTCAGGATGCCCAGAATAGCAACTGGGTAGATATGATAATAATAATATAATAATAATAATGTAATTCCCCTCCACGCCTTTATACTCGCATACAAATAATATATCATATAAAAAGTATCCCAATGCACACGGTGTTTGGTTCAATAAAGTTGATATTCTCCAGCAGGATAACAAATATACAGTGATGGGACGGTGTCTCACATAGTGATCTGTAGGGCGGCATCAAGTGGGGACTCCAATTCACTTGTCAGTTTCTTTATTCTCTCCGCTTCTGCTGGTCCACAGAACACAAGTGACCTGTCGAATATCCAGCCAGGATGCAGAAAACCTCTTACGGTGATGGCCGAGGGCGGCTGATAGCCAACGCGCAGGGACAGTCCACCTGGGGACTGTCGCCACCTGTTGCTACTTAGCAGCAAAAGTATTCAGCGTCGTCCCTGTTGACAAAGCGTGGTAATGAGGCTCCTGTATGGTGCCTGAGTGGGATGTAAATAGACATAGTGGTGGTGGCAGGTCTGGGTGTGAGGGCACTCAGGGCCTACCCCCTCTGCTGGGAGAGTGATCACCACACTCAAAGGTCAAGGTTTGTGGTGGCCATGGGGCCATACAGCTTGGTGGTGGTAGGCAGACCACTGGTATCCATAGGGACCAGGAATGCTGGATATTGGTAGGGCTAAGAATGCTTGTTTCCCATTGGGGGAAAGGGGTGGGGTGATACTCTACAATGAACCCATGTAACCATATATATAATAAACAAGAGGGCTTGACTCTCTCTTCTTTACACTTTATACTCTTCCTTTCTCTTTGTCTGTATTGATTTCACCATAGCCTGCCTACACAGTAACATATGCGAGCCTTAGCTTTTACATAGCTGGTTAACCACGACGAGTGCATTAGGTGAGGTGGATTCAACTTTACACACATACATATATGGCCGTAGTGCCAGTTAATGGTAGAGTAATCATCAGTTCACAGGTAGCGCCACCTTGGTAGAAGACGGAACTCTATTATGTATAGTTAGGTGGCAAGCGAAGAACTGAGATGGCATTGGTTTTTTTAAACTTCTATAATGATATGCAGACCCATATAAACGGGCGCGGTAGCCTGATCGGTAGAGCGCGGGCCTCGCGTGCGGAAGGTCGGGAGTTCGGTTCCCGGTCGAGTCAAACCAATGACTTTAAAATTGATACTTGTCACTTCCTAGGCTGGCGCTCGCATTAATAGGATAGGGCAAGGATTGGTTTTCCCAGTGTCAGTATAATGTGACTGAGTGGGATATCAGGTCATGGTACCGGTAGCCTGATTTCCCATTGGGGCAGCACAATAAAGTCACCATGAGTCTGCACTGTCACAAGTCGGTACCTGTCCTGATAAGACCTTAGATGTTGCTCGAACGTAACCACCAAACCTAGCACCTGAAGACACGTGGTGTGGGTCTGACAACATTGTTTTTCCTCTGAATAGTAAACCTATTTACAACGACAAAATAAAATAGTGATGCACCTTCTGCAGTCTGGCATGTGGTGGTCTGTGGGCAGGAATAACAATCAACAAGGGACACGGGGCAGAAGTTAGCTGCAAATGCAGGTGTCAGTGCTGGGGTCAATTATTGAGCAAGGCCTTCATTGGTTGAAGAGGGGCAGGGCGAGCGCCAGTGCTCGAAATTATGTGTATGTGTGGGTGTATATGTAAGGGTGTGTGGATGTGTGTTGGTATATCTATGTGGTTGTGTGGATGTGTGGGTGTAGTGGTGTGTGGATGTGGGGGTGGGTGTGTGTATTTGTGTATGTATGTGTGTATGTGGGTGTGTGAGTATGTGCGTATGTGTGTATTTGTATGTGTATATGTGTATGTGTGTATGTGGTATGTGTGGGTGCATGTGGGTGTGGGGGTATGTGTGTATATGTGTGTATATGTGTATGTATATGTGGGTAGGTGGGTATGTATATGTATGTGTGTATGTGTGTGTGGGTATGTATGTATGTGGGTGTGTATGTGGGTATGTGTATGTATATGTGTATATGTGTGGGTGTGTATGTGTATGAGTACATATGTGCATGTGTGTATGCGGGCATGTGTATGTATGTGTGTATATGTGTATGTGTGTATGTATGTGTATATGTGTATGTGGGTATGTGTATATGTGGGTAGATGTGTATGTATGTATGGGTATGTGTGTATGTGTATGTGTGTATGTGTATGTGGGTATGTATGCATGTGTGTATATGGGTATATGTGGGTATGCGGATATGGGGGTATGTGGGTATGTGTATGTGAGTGTATGTGTATATGTGTATGTGTGTATGTGTGTATGGGTGTATGTGTGTATGCGTATGCGCATGCGTGTATGTGTGTATGTGTACGTGTGTATGCATATATGTGTGTGCATATGTACAAGTGTGTATGTGTGTATGTGGGTGTATGTTTGTATGTGGGTATGTGTATGTGTATGTGTATGTGTATGTGTGTGTATGTGTGTATGCGTATGTGTGTATGGGTGTATATGTGTATATGTATGTATGTGTGTATGTGTATGTGTATATGGGTATGTGTGTGTATATGTGCATGTGTGTATGTGTGTATGTTGGTATGTGTGTATGTGTGTATGTGTGTATGTGTGTGTATGTGTGTATGTGTATGTGTATGTGTACATGTGTGTGTATTTGTGTAGGTATGTATGGGTATGCGTATGTGTATGTGTACATGTGTGTATGTGTGTATGTGTGGATGTGTGGATGTGTGGATGTGTGGATGTGCGTGCATATGTGCGTGGATGTATGTGGGTATGTGTGTATGGTGTATGTGTGTATGTGTATATGTGTGTATGTGTGTTTGTATATGTGTGTATGTGTGTATGTGGGTATATATGTGTATGTGGGTATGTGTGTATTTGGATATGTGTGTGTGTAGGAGGCCGAGTTCATTACGACTGGAATGGAGTTTTTAGAAGAAATCTAATTCAGTAAGAGGGCTTTGTTTCCTTTTATTGTTGTGAATATGTTTATTATGTTGACTACGTTCTTACGTCAGCAACGAAGCACTGGTCTTCAAAGTTCTAGACATTTTTCCATTCGAGATTATTTATAGAAAAATGGTATATATGGAGTATGTCTGGCAAACAATAGTGTTTAAATACAACTTGTGTCAATGCGCACTCATATGGGCTTTATGGTGCTGCCCTACTAACGTACTAAAATGTCATGCTCTTGGAACCGTGACCCAATTTCGCACTCAGTCACGTTATCCTCACAGTGAGGCAGCCAGTCATTGCCCTGTTCTGGTAAGATGCCTTGGGGATACGACGTAGTGGCACCTGTCCATTGTCACAGTTTCCGCCGTCCGCCAGTTTCTGTGGTATGCATCGTTTCTGCACATGCGTCAACATCGAACAGCATCGTCACTAACCTTATAAATTTAATATAATGTTTTTGGTAAAGATGTTTTCTATATGTGTACCAAGCAATTTGTTTCTAGGTGGTGTGTTTTAGAGATATTTCACTGTTTCTGTATTTTCTGTATGAACATTGCTCCCCACCATTGACAATGCCTTGAGTTTGACGGTACGTGCAGTGCAAAACATTAGTTTGATTCAAAATTAATCGAAATCAAGAACTCTATAAATGTAATATAATCTTTTTGGTAAAGATGTTTTCTATATGTATACCAAGCGATTTGTTTCTAGGTGGTGTGGTTTTAGAGGTATTTCACTTTTACTGTATGAAGATTGCTCACAGCCATTGACAATGCATTTGAGTGTAGGCGTACCGTGGAAACTGGCCGGCGGGGGAAACTGCGACACCGGTACGAAAGATGTGGGGTTTGAATCGGCAGTGGGTCAAACGACCTATCTGCCCCACAGGAAGGAGGAACAAACATACATTGGGAATGGAAATCTGACATTGAATAGCAAGCTACGAAACTACCCTCAATAATGACGAGAACAGTAATACTAAATGCATTGAAAGAAATCTCAGAATTACATTGTACACCAAAGAAAGTGCGTCACTATAACTCAAGGATAACATTGAGTATTCACTGAATCGGCTGCGAAGTATATTATGTTAATCAGGAAACTTGACTTCTTACTCACAAGCAAGTTTCAGCGCATGCCAGGTTACATCCTTATCAGATAAAAACCACAACATGTGTACAATAGTTAGTTATACGCGCAATATTTGCATATCCTAATACCAGAACAGTGACATCTTGTGGAGACACCATCGGTATTGAAATATGAATGTGAGACCGTTAAGCGGATGGCACGCCTCGCCGGATTGAGCAACAGACAGAATTGTCTAGTCCGGTGGTGATAAGTATCAAAATGTATTAAAATGTGTCAAAATGTTGCGCTATCGAGTCAATGGCCGCCGGATGAACCGACATGAAACGGACATGAAACGGACATGAAACAGACATTAATGGATAGCTAATAGATGAAACAAACTCAAACCAGACAAGAACCGTAGACGTCAATCCGGTGGCATCCGTTCGTAGTTTTGTGCATGTTCAAAACTTGTATGAACACAAACCAGACTCTGTTCGGTTTCTGTCCGTTTCCCCCAATCCGGTGAGGTTTGACAAGGCCTTTAGGATGATGAGAGAAGGAGGGCCACGGTAATCCCGAGGGCCAAGGGTCAAAGGTCAGGGAGCTGGCCTGACAGAGGTGAGGCAACTGCGCTATTGACAATTCCATGAGCCACATCGTGCCTTATTTTTCGGTAGGCGCTCTGAATAGTGATTTTTTTCTCCCGGACGCTGGGCTCAGTAATTATCGCTGACGTACTTCCGGTACACCAGAGAGTGGTCCATACAACTGCAGCCAGTGTGTGTACGCGGGACTGAGAAGGGTCGGCAGCGACAAAAGGAGGAGAGATGGGTCACCACTGTGCTTCATTGAGCATACAGTTGATTGGTGATTCTCCCCATTCTTAAAGGCCCAGTCACACCTCACCAGATTGAACGACGGACATAATTGTCTAGTCTGGTGGTGAAAGGTATCAAAATGTAGTAAAATGTGTCAAAGTGTTGTGAAGGCCACCGGACAGCCCACAAACGAAACAAACTCAAAACGGACAAGAACCGTAGACGTCAGTCTGGCAGCATCCGTTCTTAGTTTTGTGCATGTTCAAAACTTGTATGGACAAAAAACGGACTGGGGCTTTACCGACTGATGTTGTATAATTTAAACATACGCGGAAGTATGCCAAATGTCGAACATACTGCCAGGCAGATGCACAGGAGTTTTCTGGTATTATCGCTCAGTTGTCATCCAAAAGAATGTTGTTGTAGAAAAATGTATGGAACAAGCCAATTTTCTGAAATGCACATACAAACCATTATTGGGACAAATAATTATTATTACTAATATAATTGATGCTTAAAATATAATAATAACGGATTCAGTCTGGCTTGCTGAGTTCTCGCAAGCATGAGAAGAGTCAGGTTTTGTTATTTAAGGTGAACCATGAGACACGCTCGTCCTAGTTCAAACATGCCGGGACAAGTTCAAACGCGCTTGAGTGAGTTCAAATGTGCCAGTTGCGCTCCTCGTTGTCGCTAATTTCATGCTTAGTGGGGGACCGGGAAAGAGTGTGGTAGAAAAGGTCATATATTTCCTACTTGATGGCAACTGTTACAGGATATCAGCAAATTGTATGGTTGACCAATTTTACACTTGGAGCCATTTTGGTTTGAAGACGAGGTTAGTTGTGAAATAGGAGCGCTAGCGACAGGATAAAAGAATCACGTCTGACTCTGTTCAGAGGTGAATAACAACTCTATGTAAGAAATAGGAGCGCCAGCGACCTTGTGGCTTACTGTAGATAAAAGAATCACGTCTGACTCTGTTCAGAGGTGAATAACAACTCTATGTAAGAAATAGGAGTGCTAGTGACGTTGTGGCTTACTGTAGATAAAAGAATCACGTCTGACTCTGTTCAGAGGTGAATAACAACTCGATGTAAGAAATAGGAGCGCTAGTGACGTTGTGGTGTACTGTAGATAAAAGAATCACCTCTGACTCTGTTCAGAGGTGAATAACAACTCGATGTAAGAGGTGGCCAAAATGTGTCTCACTGTTGATGGTCTTAGTTTGGCATCCCTACCTTCAGTTGATTAAAATCCAATCGCTACAATCTGACTGTATCTATTCCCTCCACATATGCTCTCCAGAAGGTTCAAATCACATAATATCATGGCATAATGACACAAAATTGGTTTGAATTGATGGAGTCGATGAAGTAAATCTGCCATGTTTGAATGAACTGGTTCAGTACCTGACTACCTCAGCCAATGAAAATGACTGCTTTCTGACCTAGATTGGATTATTACCCAGGAATCTCTCAACTTCCTGCCAATGGCTGCCATGTGAATATATGGAGTCTGTAAATTCAAACGTTAAAGCTTATTTATCTACTGGAATTAATCTACTAATCAGTTCAACAGTTTTGCGTAAATATAACACTGTATATCAAGAATATATTTTTCTTCTTAGATTACGAATCTATATGCTCATTTCATTTACCCCAATTTCTCCACTTTTTCTAATCGGTTGTTCTTCACCCCATCTCAGGCTACTGTACTATGGGCTGAATCGTTTATCTAGGTTTACTGTTGTGTGATTGAATGCAAAAGTGGAAGATGTTATTCTAATAAGACTTTCACTATCTGTTTACAGCTATTTCAGCTATTTTAGGAACAAGCATATGGAAAAAGAAAAATGCTTCAGACATGAATAGTGAATATTAGGCTGATTTCTGCACCTACTGGGGAGCCATCGCAGATCTGTCAGCACTACGCGGGTGAAGGTTGTTTGTAATGACAGTTGTGCTGGTGAATGCTTCTGCACCTACACCGGTTCACTAAGCAATCTTTGATATCGCTGTAAGTTATACACAGCGGCGCGAATCAAAATTGGCAGGGGTGGGGACGAGGGCACTGGGAATCCAACCACAAACCTTCAGATTAGGAGTGTCTACCTAGAAAAAAGTCAGACACTCTAACCACTCTGCCACAGAGAACACATGGTTAACATATGAACGGTAATAAATATAATAATATTGATAGTTATGATGAATATAATGATCAGAATGATAATAACCATAATAATAAGTAATGCCATAAAATTAATAATATATATAATAACATATGATAATAACATACATAATTGATAAGGCAATACTCATTATAATGATGATGAACATCATACTAATAGTAATAATAAACATAATAATAACAACATGCATAATGGTCATGACAATATTCATGATGATAAACAAGTAAGAATGATAATGATAAACATAATAACAAGCATTTTAATCATAATAATATAGAACTAAGCACAACATGAAACATAATTCACTACACTCGGCTGACAGAAAAGAGTAGGAAAGTGGTTTTAGAGTGTTTATTTAAGCAACAAGTAATCGTAACCTAGTAGAAGGTTAAGCAAGGTATGGCTATTGGGTGACTCCAACCCGAGTATTCTGTTATGTGCTGACCAGGATCAACGACGAGGCGAGAACCTAAGAGTCCAGAGATGAGCACCCAGTAGGCAGTGAGAGTGTAGATGAATCAGCGCTCACCCAACAAATGAGCGAGCGCTGATGGAGCAGCGGTGTTCCTGAGGGAGGGCAGCTAGGCAGTGACATCTTTAGTCTTCCAGGTCCCAGCATTCATCAGGGTGGTGAGAGGAAGACCCTCGGAATAGGATGTGCAGTGTCAGGCTTCTTGGAGAGGGCGGGGCTGCCATTGCAGTGAGCTGGAGTGCAGAGGTTAGGGCAGTGGTGGTAAGGGGGGCTGGAGATGGCAGGCGGAAGGCAGGTCCATGAGGTGGGGAGGAGTGGGCAGTGACGTAGGCATTCCAGGCTTCAACAGGGCAACAGGGCGAGGCCGGACTTGCGGGGAGGCAGAAGGTGAGCAGGCAGGAAGAGCGAGGATGGATCTTGGTGGGGCGAACAAAGAGGAACACAGCTTGGGATTTAACGATGACATCTGAAAGAGACAATGTATGAGGAGAGGCACCAGGTACTACTGTGACCAGATTGCTGTGTCTCAGCATAGTGAGATAGGCAAAATGGTGTGACTTACAGCAGAGCATCCTTACTCAGGATCGTGCTGGACTAAGCACTGCCAAATTAGATGTTTAGATGTCACTAGTAATGGCGAGACAGTGCTCGGCGGACAATGCTTTCGATGAAAATACTTACCAAAATAATAATTACGGTGGCGGGGTGGGGTAAGCCCTGCGAGAAATGACACTATCTTCACAAACTCAGGTGGGATCAGAGCGGGGGCTTTTGTAGGAACATGATTGGAAGACTTTTGGATGCCTTTCTTCATCACACAAATCTCATGGGCTGAGAATGTGGCATGCTCTTCTGGGGTGGAACAGACTAACAGTTTCACGGAAGAAAGATAATTAAATACGGCACCAGGGGAACCAAGCACTAAGGAGAGGTAATACAAGAAGGACAATAGATCATACAGGCGAGGGGCCAGGGGTCGCATTATTCCGCCATGTCCAAGGGCGTGTTGAGTCAGCATGTAGCCTGGAAGATAAATGCAAACAGGTAATATCGTCCAGGCTGGAAGGGACTTACACAGGGAAGTCTAATATGTCAAGAGTGAAGAGAATTGGTAGTCTAGTAAGATTTAGTTGAGAGCAGATTACTGAAGCTTTACTTTTAAGGGCTGAGTCAGATGTCGAACGGCTGAGAGCATCTGCTAGAATTAAGTCTCAACCGGGCTTATGGCATATTACAAGCTCTTGTGGCGTTCTCTCTGGCGGAGTGGTTAGAGTGTCTGACTTTTTTCTAGGTCAGACTCCTAATCTGAGGGTCGGCGGTTCGATTCCCCATGCCCCCAGCTCTGCCAATTTGGATTTCCACCGCTGTGTATAACTTACAGCGTCATCAAAGGCTGGTTGCTCTCATACCATGTATATGTGGTGTGGGAGGTTAAAAATCCCTTGGGTCGGTAAAAGTGTATGCTCCGGCTTTCTATCGACCAGCAGTGGAATGACGAAGACCAGTCATCTATGACTGAAATTTCCCCTGCTTAAACAACTAATGGACCAACAAAAAATACCAAAGAAAATAGTTCTTATTGGCTGAGAAGAGCCACAGTTGTCTGGCGCATGCACAGAGCACTGGACCTTTACCCTACCGGAGGAGAGGACTTGCTGGGAGGCGGTGTTGTCTGTCTTTATCTGGACTGTGAAGTTATTCGGGAGGGGTGGGAGGAGGGTGTGGACTGGTTGAAGTAAATTGATTGCTTCCAGCTATGTGATGTTCAGCTTTAGGTCTGCTATGATCTGGGGATAATCTGCTGCAGAGAAGTATGTTTTGGAATACGCTCCCCCTGCCTGTAGAGCGCAATCGCCTTCGATGACCCAGGGTTCTCTAGGGGGTTCGGCGGGATGAGGACTACTGTATTAAATGATGTTGTGAACTGCTTGAACCATGCTAGGTCCTTTAGGAGATCGGTGTCGAAGGAGTGGAGGCCTATAAAAGGGGTAGGTCTCAATGCAGCCAGCACCCAGGTGGTAAACCTAGTAGCTGGACGTATGCATTTTGAGAGATGCTGGAGCTTACCTACCAAGCTCTGTAGTTGCTTCCTAGTTGTGTTAACCTTAGTCTTCCAAGATCTACAATCATTAAGTACTTCATCTACTTTAGTATGGGCAAGCAAAACTGACATCATAACGAGATCTAGGCTGAAACCTAAACAGTGTAGAGTAGTGGGAAGTGAAGTGTACTGTAGCTCGTGTTGTGAGAACGCGAAGAGTGGTAGAACAGGGGATAGCCAGGCAGACATAAATAGACATAGCCTCGTGAGCAAATTACCCATGTTAGCCTCGGGCCAACATGACTAATAATCATCATGTTTTTTTAAAATAGATTTACGTCCTGGCAACATCTAAGGTCATATCAGTATGGGTAACAACTTGTGACAGTGCGCACTCCTGGTAACTTTATAATGCTGCCCCCCTGGGAGAGCAGGCCGTCAGCACGATTACCCGATATCCCACTCACCGACATTATCCTGACACTGAGGTAACCAGTCCGTGGTCTATCCTATTAATGCTGAGCGCCAGGCTAGCTAGCAACACATATCAATTTTGTAAGCCATTGGTTTGATTCGACCCGGAATCGAACTCCCGATCTCCCGCACGAGAGGCCTGCGGTCTATCGATTCGGCAAACGCGCCCGGTAATATGCATTATAATGGTGATGAATATAGTGATAGTGATAGTGACAGTGATAGTGATAGTGATAGTGATAATATGATCGATAATGATAACGATGATAAGCAAATAAACATAATGACGATGCTAAGCATAATAACAAACATAATAACAAACATAATAACAAACATAATAACAAACATAATAACAAACATAATAACAAACATAATAACAAACATAATAACAAACATAATAATAAACATAATAATAACGAACACAAATAACAGGAGCTAAACAAGCTAGCAGACAGTTTAATAGCTAACTTCCTGTCGCGACACAAAATGTCAATGGTTAGTGCCTGGCATGCGTAGTAATGTTGTGTTAATAAAGCTGCCATCAGCGAACTCCCTCAGATACCAGTCAATACACCCCGGGCGGTGCGCGGTCACTCAGGCGTGAAGTGGCTGGTGTCTGTCCCAGTCAGCCATCTGTCAGGCTTCCACAGATGCACCACAGCTACAGCAGCTCGGCTGAGTAGATTGCGCTTTCGGGGAGACTCTGCTGAAGTTCGCTCTGGGAGCTTGCGGTGGCCAGTGTCATATCTTTTGTTTAATGAATGTATTCACCCTGCTCATCACGGGTAAGTGTGTCAGGATGATGGGCACGAATATATGATGTCGTTATGATCGTTATAAATAACTAATAACAGGATGATGGACATGAATATATGATCTTAATATGATCGTTATACATAACTAATAACAGGATGATCGACATGAATAAGTGATGTCAATATGGTTGTTATAAATAACTAATAACAGGATGATGGACACAAATAAGTGATGTCAATATGGTCATTATAAATAACTAATAACAGAATGATGGACACAAATAAGTGATGTCAATATAGTTGTTATAAATAACTAATAACAGGATGATGGACACGAATATGTGATGTCAATATGGTTGTTATAAATAACTAATACCAGAATGATGGACATGAATAAGTGATGTCAATATGATCGTTATAAATAACTAATAACAGGATGATGGACACAAATAAGTGATGTCAATATGGTCATTATAAATAACTAATAACAGGATGATGGACATGAATAAGTGATATCAATATGGTCATTATAAATAACTAATGACAGGATGATGGACATGAATAAGTTATGTCAATATGGTCATTATAAATAACTAATGACAGGATGATGGACACAAATAAGTGATGTCAATATGGTCATTATAAATAACTAATGACAGGATGATGGACATGAATAAGTTATGTCAATATGGTCATTATACATAACTAATGACAGGATGATGGACACAAATAAGTGATGTCAATATGATCATTATAAATAACTAATAACAGGATGATGGACACGAATATGTGATGTCAATATGGTCATTATAAATAACTAATGACAGGATGATGGACATGAATAAGTTATGTCAATATGGTCATTATAAATAACTAATAACAGGATGATGGACATGAATAAGTGATATCAATATGGTCATTATAAATAACTAATGACAGGATGATGGACATGAATAAGTGATGTCAATATGGTCATTATAAATAACTAATGACAGGATGATCGACATGAATAAGTGATGTCAATATGGTCATTATAAATAACTAATGACAGGATGATGGACACAAATAAGTGATGTCAATATGGTTGTTATAAATAACTAATGACAGGATGGTGGACATGAATAAGTTATGTCAATATGGTCATTATAAATAACTAATGACAGGATGATCGACATGAATAAGTGATGTCAATATGGTCATTATAAATAACTAATGACAGGATGATGGACACAAATAAGTGATGTCAATATGGTTGTTATAAATAACTAATGACAGGATGATGGACATGAATAAGTTATGTCAATATGGTCATTATAAATAACTAATGACAGGATGATCGACATGAATAAGTGATGTCAATATGGTCATTATAAATAACTAATGACAGGATGATGGACACAAATAAGTGATGTCAATATGGTTGTTATAAATAACTAATGACAGGATGGTGGACATGAATAAGTGATATCAATATGGTCATTATAAATAACTAATGATAGGATGATGGACATGAATAAGTTATGTCAATATGGTCATGATAAATAACTAATGACAGGATGATGGACATGATCATTACAAATAACTGATGACAGGACGATGGACACAAATAAGTGATATCAATATGATCGTTGCAAAAAACTAATGTCAGGACGATGGACACAAAGAAGTGATGTCAATATGATCGTTACAAATAACTAATAACAGGATGATGGACACAAATAAGTGCTGTCAATATGATCATTACAAATAACTAATGACAGGATGATGGACACTAATAAGTGATGTTAATATGATCATTACAAATAACTAATGACAGGATGATGGACACAAATAAGTGCTGTCAATATGATCGTTACAAATAACTAATACTAATAGCAGGATGATGGATACAAATAGGTGATATTAATATGGCGGTTATAAATAACTATTAAAACGATGATGGACCCGAATAAGTGATGTCAATATGATCATTACAAATAACTAATAACAGGATGATGGTTATGAGTAAATAATGCCAGTTTGACAGCTCTTGTTTCAGTATGGAGCTCAGTCTTTCACGCCACCTGGTGACCGATGACGAACTAAGGAGGGCACCCGCTCTTCATGCTGGAGATCAACCACTGGCAGAGTTAAACTGATGCCTTTCAAATCCGATGCCGTTTGTTTCTGTTATGGCAGGGGCTTGGTTGTTTGTTAGGAGTTTTAGCTCTTGGCAACATCTAAGGTCATATCCGGACGGCCACCGAGTTGTGACACTGGGCTTTCACGGAGTATTTATTGTGCTGCCCCACTGGGAGACCAGACACCAAGCACCAAAATTTGATATCTCACCCAGGCACATTATCCTGATACAGTGCTAACTCGTCCTTTCCCTATTCTAGTATTGCAAAGTGCCAGGCTATGTAGCGACAAGTATCAATTTTGTAAGTCATTGGTTTGACTCGACCGACAATCGAACAGCCAACCTTCTTTTTGTATTACGGTACTATTATTTATGGAGTTTAGATATGGCACGTGCAATCAACAGGGCCAACACCCTGACCAATAACAATGCAGTTTCCTGCCACCTTGTGATCCAATCATGGGTAGTCAATAATCAAAAATGTATATATATATATATATATCAACATTGGTACCCTCCAGTGCAGTCTCACCCAACCAGCATGGTGGCCGAATCGATAGAGCGCCGACCTCGCGTGCAGGAGATCGGGAGTTCGGATCCCGGTCGAGTCAAACCAATGACTTATAAAATTAATACTTGTTGCTTCCTAGCCTGGCACTCTGCATTAATAGGAATTAGCAAGGGCTGGTTATCTCAGTGGCATAGTAATGTGACTGAGTGGGATATCTCGCATTTTGGTAGATCGTGGGGTTCGAACCCACGGGTTCGAACCCTGGTAGAGTCAAGCCAATAACTTAAAAATTGATACTCATTGCTTCCTAGCCTGGTGCTCAGCATTATTAGGATAGGGCAATGACTGGTTGGCTCAGTGTCAGGATAATGTGCCTGAGTGGGATATCAGGTCATGGTGCTGGTAGTCTGAGTTCAACACTATTAGGTTGCCATGAATGCGCACTGTCACAAGGCAGTATCCGTCCTGCTATGACCATAGATGTTGTCAGGACGTAAAACTCCAACAACCAGCCAACCAATCACAGGTCCCGTTTAAATCTCTGCATCTTTAGCCCTGCAGTATAAGGCCATTGCAGCTCCTTTCTATCCTTCAGTGGATCGCTTTCCAGCCTTCTCCTAGGACCAGCCTGAAGAGTTCCACTTCCTGGATCTGACCGCCAGAGGCAGCAATGGCCTTATTGATCGTGATGCAATTTGTACAAAATTGAACATTGTTCCCAACGAAGGAATTGATTTGCACATTCTCTTGCAGTCATAGTGATTTAGGTTCTTGCGGAGAACTTCTGGAACACAAAAGAAGTTTCCTTTAGAGAGTCTGACAGTGTTAGCCACTGTCAGTATCCGGGTTGATGTATGTAGGGGTTGTCCTGAGTAAATAGTCGATAAAGTAAGACTAAGAGGATGGTACTTTCAGAAAGGAACACAAGCAACTCGTCAGAGCGTTTGTCTTATCCCTTAAGTCTCATTGTCTTAGGGGGGTGATGATTGGTTGGTTGTTGGAGTTTTACATCCCGGCACCATCTGAGGTCATATCAGGACAGGTATTGTCGTAGCGGGTGATGATGGGTTAGTTGTTGGAGTTTTACATCCTAGCAGCATCTACGGTCATATCAGGACAGGTATTGTCGTAGGGGGTGATGATGGGTTAGTTGTTGGAGTTTTACATCCTGGCAGCATCTAAGGTCATATTATGGTGGGTATTGTCGTAGGGTGTGATGCTTTGTTGGTTGTTGGAGTTTTACATCCTGGCAGCATGAAAGGTCATATTATGGCGGGAATTATCGTAGGCTGTGATGCTTGGTTGGTTGTTGGAGTTTTACATCCTGGGAACATCTCAGGTCATATCAGGATGGGTATCGACTACTCACTGTGCACATTCATGGTGACTGTATAGTGCTGTCCGCCTGAAAAATCAGGCCACTGGCACCATGACCTGATATCCCACTCATTCACATTATCCTGACACTGAGCCAACCAGTTGTAGAGTTGGTTCCCGGAGCTGTGGCTGCGCAAGTAGGCTCTAAGGAAAAACAATACAGACAAGAAGAAAGAGCAAGTAAGAGTGAAGAGAAGTAAGAGAGAGCAAGCCCTCTATCTTTATTTAAATAGTTCCAAGGTTCCCTGGTAGGGTGTCACACCACCCCCTGTCACCCAATAGGAGAACAGCATTTCTCATCTCCATGGCCACCTAGTAGTCTACCCAACACCAGTGCTTGACCTGGCTGCTACTCATGGCTTGATTGTGTTGACCCCTACTGGATTGGGATGACCCCTACTCAGGCAGAAGGGTCAGGTCCTGAGTGCAACTACACTCAGGCCTGCCAACACTCACTATGTCCATCTACATGACACTCAGATATATCCCAACCAGTATATATATATATATATATATATATACGCGTTCACCTGGCTAGGCATAACGAATAACATATAAAAGAATTGCACTCCCCTCTGCGTATATTGGAATATTTTACACAGTCCTTGCCCTATCCTATTAATGCCAAGCGCCAGACTAGGAAGCAACAAGTGTCAATTGTATAAGTCATTGGTTTGACTCGACCGGGAAATGAACTCCCGATCTCCCGCACGGGGGGCCTGCACTCTACCGAATCGACCACTGCGTCCGCTGAGGGGCAGGGGTGATGAAAATCGGAGATATTGCACTAGGACAAGATTTAAACCCACGCCTCTTGGATTACTGGTTAGTTTGCTAAACTTTACACTCACTAGGCTCCCTGATGGCATCACCCTATCCACATCTACCTTTCTATGCGGCTCCCTAGCCTTAGATTGCTGTGCAGACTACTACACTCGTCCCCCCGGAATTGCATGTCTTTCAAGTGGTTTACGTCCATGAAGTCATTTTAATGATTACAATTACATACATACAGGCAATGCCCTTACATATACATACACAGGGTAGGTTCAAGAACTATACATCAGGTGGCTTGTACAGGATCCAAATCATAGCAATCAGTGTCATGGGGGCGCTGAAAAAGGGAGTTATTGTGTGTAGAGCAGGACTCGAACCCACACCTCATACTATGCTCCCTGATGTCATCACCCTATCCACACCTACCTGTCTGTGTGGCTCATTGCCTGAGAGGTCAGTGAAGGCTACTACGTTAGTTGACCTACATTACAACAAATACATCTCAATATTATCTCCAATTGAAGAAACGCCATTCAGGCCAAAATGAATCCATGACAACCACATTTTAGCTGAAGCTATCGTCATTCCGATAATCAAATCCTTTTTTGTTCCGTGGAAGCTGCCACATCCCCTATGCAATGCCCTGCTCAATATGAAATTGCTAGACTATAACTTGAAAGCACAACAATACATTCAATTTGACAGAAATCAACTAAAATGAGTCTGTCAGTTTTTGGGCCCGAAGCTTTCAATGTTGTGTTCTAATCACTATACGTTTAATTGCTTTCTCCTGCTTTATTACTAATGCATATCTAGGTAGCAGCTAGAAATAATAAGGCAACAAAGTGAGAGGGTAAATGGATTGGCAACTTTTATATTTCTCTCGACCAATGGCTTGGAATACCCATACCGGTAACAACAAATAAAAGGAAAAAACAAGCAAATGGGACAAGGCAGGCGCTCCGACGGCGTATATATAGGCCAACGCAGGACTGAAGCACTGCCGGAGCAGGCTTCGCAGCAATGGTGGAATGATAATAACATATCAATAGACCATTTGCAATAAACATTTGCAATATATTCAAACAAACATAATGTAGTTTACATCCCCTATATTCGCATAATTCGTTATATGTCTTATATAATAAATATATGTTGTTATCTCACACACCACATTCAAATATGTACAATATAATGTAATGTAACAAATTGTGTAAATACCTATATACCTGCAACACTTACTGCCAGAAGACCAGAGCTACGGTACATAATACCCCAGTCACAATACAGCTTGCGACCACTCTGCAACCACCTTAGACCAAAGAACCCACACTCACCCATGACGTCCTCGCTACCAAAACAATGGTTGGCGATGTCTGGGCATCACTGGTGAGTGTGGGTTCTTTGGTCTAAGGGGGTCGCAAAGTGGTCGCAAGCTGTTGTGTGACTGGGGTATTTTAATAAACACGATATTCACCAAAGAACAAAGATGTTGCACAGCCGGAAGACCAGTCACTCAACGCTAATAAAAGAAACTGTTTACCAAATAGACACCTGTTACTAAAAATAGATAATTAGTGATGTTGACCCTAGAGTTATTTGAGGGCCATGACATTGAGGAGCCCTATCAATCTGTGTGAATGCACCCCAGTGACTGTCTCTGCACTATATCACTTAAATGAGGCACGTCATTAGTGCTGACTGGCCCCTGTTGTGACCCTATGACCATGCGTGACCCCTTCAGCGGCGATTCAGCCATAAATAACTCCGAGAAAATTAACCAGTTTAAAAACATGCAAGTAATTCGTACACAGCCTATCCGATCTCGATTCTCGTGAATACATTAAATTCGCTCCGTCATGTTAGGCTGATTTTCATGGGTAAATACATAAATGATCTGGGTATAGCATGACTAAAATGAAATAGTTAAATTTGCCATTTGCTCCAGGAAGTTTGAAAGTCAACTTGGACGGCATGGCCTAGTGAGTTGGGCACTCACATTCAAAGTGGCAGGTCTTCGGTTCGAACCCAGGCCAAGTCAAACCAATAAATTAAATAATTGATAGTAATTCATTATCTATCCGTCAACCATGACATCATTATAACGGTCGGCTTTATAACTGTGTATGTATTGGGGGCTTCACCTTCTAGCAACATCTAAGGTAATATCAGGACGGGCAGTATTGCTAGTAGTGGGCAATGATCAATGCAATGAGAAATACCAACATATTGGAATTTCACACAATTAATCAATGAATATAACCAACAATATCAAAAGGTTATTTAAAGTACAATGTTACAAAATGAATGAAAACAGTTTCCCATGAAATATTGATTGGTTGATTGCTGATGGCTTAATGTTGTGTCAGGACCGAGGGCCATATTCATAGTGAAAAATTAGTGTTGTCTTGGTGATCACATTTGCATGCCTTCTTTAAAATTCACACACAAGTGTGAATTGAATGGTCAGATCTGTGGCGACTCACACACAACATTATTTCTGATGCAATTTTGAAATGGCTAAATTTATGTCAAATGACAATGAAATTAAACTCAGTAAAACTAGCTAAAATTACAGGTGTAGCAACCCAGTTGTTCTTAGAAATTCTCAGGTTTGCTATGTTTTATGTTGGTGAAGAACTATGGCATGCTAGTAATAGTAAATCATTGTTTGTTTGTTTGTTGTTTTACCTCCTAACAACATCTAAGGTCATATCAGGACGGCTACCGACTTGTGACAGTGCGCACTCATGGCAACTTTATAGTGCTGTCCCACTGGGAAACCAGGCCGCTGGCACCATGACCTGGTATCCCACTCAGTCACATTATCCTGACACTGAGTACACCAGTGCTTGCTCTGTGCTAATAATGGCGAGCGCCTGGCTAGGAAGCGACAAGTATCAATTTTCAAGTCATTGCTTTGACTTGAACAGGGTTCAAACACATGACCCCACGATCTACCAGCACGGGAGACGGACGCTCTAACTAATGTTTGACGCGAGCCAATGAAATCTATACACTTGAGTACAATGTGTCTGAGTGTCACTAGACACTGACATTCAATACGTGTGTGGTGGTGGGAGGGGGGGCCTCTCGATTGAGTCAAATGAAAGCGTGAATCAGTCATGGGTGGTCAATGTGGCTTTGGAAATGAAGACTACCTCTATTGCTGACACCCAGCATGATTATGTGGATCTTCTTCAATGCATGGGATGATGCTACGCAACTTATTGTTTGGATGCTTGTCCCATTCTTGTCGCCATTTTGATTCAATTTACTTGAAGTTATGTGATCTCAGATCATAGTGAGATACAAGACGAGATGGCCAAATGAGTTGAGCGTCCGTCTCCCGCTTTGGTAGATCATGGGATTCGAACACATCGGCTTGATCCCTGGGCAAGTCAAACCAATTACTTTTAAATTGATCCTTGTCGCTTCCTAGCCAGGCACTCGAGATTATTAGGAAACGGCAAGGACTGGTTAGCTCAGTGTCATGATAATGTGTCTGAGTGGGACATCAGGTCGTGGTGCTGGTGGTGTGGTCTCCATGTGAGGCAGCACTATATAGTTGCCATGAGTGAGCACTGTCACAAGTTGGTATCCGCCCTGATATGACCTTGGATGTTTCCTGATGGCATATCATAGTGTGAGTTCTCGACATAGTGCAACAAAACTGTGAAGGATTACGTTATGTAGCCAAGCTGTGTAAGCCACCAACATGCAATATTGACATATTCTTTAAGATTTATACTGCCTATCATGGATAAGTCTGAATAGACTTGTTTTCACCATTAGACAGTTTGCTGATAGAAAGCCTGAGCCTGCAGTTTTACCGACCTAAGGGATTTTTAACCTCCCACACCACATAGACATGGTATGAGAGCAACTGGCCTTTGATGACGCTGTAAGTTATACACAGTGGTGGAAATCCAAATTGGCAGAGGTGGGGGATTGAACCATCGATCTTCAGATTAGGAGGCTGACCTAGAAATAAGTCAGACATTCTAATCACTCAGCCGCAGAGAACACCACAAATATGCCAATGTCCTCACACCACATGCTCGTCCATTAAGGCCCTTAACCCCTGAATTACTCTCACTATTTCCATGGCAACCCCGAAATTGATGTGAGGTGTAAACTACTTATGAGAATATTGTCATGGGGGTGATGAAAATGGGAAATATTGTGCCTACAGCGGGACTCGAACCCATATCTCTTTGCATTCTGGGCCAGTGTGCTAACCATTACACCACATAGGCTCCCTGATATCACCACACTACCCACACATACCTGTCTATGCGGCTCGTTGCCTGAGAGGTCAGTGCAGACCACTACAATATTATTCAGGTACGTACTTCTCCTACTTTCTTACTGTGTTTCTATTATCTGCGTTTACTCCTGTAACCTCCTTTTGAAACGTTCTTGGTTAGTTGGGTCACTGGAGGTGGAAGTGCAGCATGGAGAGCTGGAGGCATGCCTTCAATTAGCTCCCCTAATTCCCTTCGTGCCCGCCAGGTGGTGCCTCACTCCCCTACCATCTGCCTATTTTGCCTCCGACTTTGCTCACTAAAATGTAATGGTAAGTCTTTAGGGCCAGCCAGAATCTTAGGCTCGATTCATTATCTCTGTCTTCTCTTCTAATTTGTTATGGAAGGAATTAATATTATCAGATATAAAATGGATGATATGGGTATTCCAAGTATGCATATTAACAGAAGATATTGTGTACAATAAAGTTATCCTATATGGCGACTGACCACGTTTGGGACGAGGAGAGAGCCAGTGGCGGCGCCACCGGTCACACGCATGAGGTTGAGGAGCTGTAATATAGAATAATCGAAAGCAATTCCTTCCAATGCTTTTATACTTGTGCAACACATTTGACATCATACATCGATTAATGAGATCCAAATCAAAATGTTCCAAAATAAAAACGCTAAATTATCTTCCAATGTCATATGGAATATTAGTTCATTGATTTTCTGTCAAATATATCCTCGATCAACAAAACCAATTATCACAAATCATGTTGCATAACAAATCATATCACAGAAATGGTGATGGAAGTGCGTATTTAACTACTATGGAAAGTAGAGCATAGGATTAGATGAACATCCACACATATTGATTCTCCATCCATTTTCCAGCCAGCCTGGACAAGATTAGGTCGACATTGATGGCTTTAGGCGTGTAGTTTCAGGTTTGTATCTTGTTATTTGAACAGTTTCAAGACAAAATGTGAATAGATGGTCAAGATATGAGCAGGTTGTGGCAGGGTGAGCTGTGTAGATTGATTGGTTGGTGGTGTCTGCCACTGAGTGGTGGTTAGAATATGAGCAGGTTGTGGCAGGGTGAGCTGTGTAGATTGATTGGTTGGTGGTGTCTGCCACTGAGTGGTGGTTAGGACATGAGCAGGTTGTGGCAGGGTGAGCTGTGTAGATTGATTGGTTGGTGGTGTCTGCCACTGAGTGGTGGTTAGGACATGAGCAGGTTGTGGCATGGTGAGCTGTGTAGATTGATTGGCTGGTGGTGTCTGCCACTGAGTGGTGGTTAGGACATGAGCAGGTTGTGGCAGGGTGAGGTATGTAGATTGATTGGCTGGTGGTGTCTGCCACTGAGTGGTGGTTAGGACATGAGCAGGTTGTGGCAGGGTGAGCTGTGTAGATTGATTGGTTGGTGGTGTCTGCCACTGAGTGGTGGTTAGGACATGAGCAGGTTGTGGCAGGGTGAGCTGTGTAGATTGATTGGTTGGTGGTGTCTGCCACTGAGTGGTGGTTAGGACATGAGCAGGTTGTGGCAGGGTGAGCTGTGTAGATTAATTGGTTGGTGGTGTCTGCCACTGAGTGGTGGTTAGGACATGGGCAGGTTGTGGCAGGGTGAGCTGTGTAGATTGATTGGTTGGTGGTGTCTGCCACTGAGTGGTGGTTAGGACATGAGCAGGTTGTGGCAGGGTGAGCTGTGTAGATTGATTGGTTGGTGGTGTCTGCCACTGAGTGGTGGTTAGGACATGAACAGGTTGTGGCAGGGTGAGGTATGTAGATTGATTGGCTGATGGTGTCTGCCACTGAGTGATGGTTAGGGTATGACTATGAGCAGGTTGTGGCAGGGTGAGGTATGTAGATTGATTGGTTGGCGGTGGTTAGACATCGGATATTAGACATATTTATTCACAATTTCCATACATATTCTACAAACATGAACTAGCCTGTTGACAATAGAAATTGTAGGAACAGTGTAACCGATGATGGTTGTCTTTCGCAAACAAATAGTATGTAAGATACAATCATGAGCCCTGGGGTTACTATGAAGAGTTCAGGCACAAAACCATGTAAACACCAATCCAAAAATGTAGTTAAAATCAAAGATTCTTTCCTGAAAATAATTGTATTTCTCACTATTTCCACTTTTCATATGATCACATGGTCATCAGGCAATGAACAGAAGAGTAGGAATATAATAAAGACAACCTTTTTGAAGGTTCGCTTCTAATATTTATTTACATTTTTGGATTGCAGTTGATGTGGTTTTGCGCATGAACTCTTCATATACAGATAACCTACAGACTGCTCTTTAAGGAAACAAACAAATGTTAGAAAAAAATATGATGACATCAGGACATGTTCACCGATAGACAAATTTAGTGATTTAAATTGTAAATATTAAAATTGTAAATATTTGATCACTAATCATTGGGTCTATATGACCCACGGTAGCAATCATGACACACTTTGTTGTTGCAGTTTACTGTGTCTGCATATGTACTTAATAGGACAGATTTGATCGTGTGTTTACCACATCCTGTGGTTAGCGTTTGTGCTGGTGTTGGCTGGGTGCGGTGTGGGCATTGCGCCATGGTGTCGGTGCTCATGTTCCGCTCCCTAATGATGGTGATTGATTGCCAAATTCTCATTAACCCTGATTTGGTTGTTGGAATTTTACGTCCTGGCAACATCTAAGGACAAATCAGGACGGGTACCGACTTTTCACAGTGTGCACTCATGGTGCCTTTATAGTACTGCCCCACTGGGAAATCAGGCTGCCAGCACCATGATCCAATATCCCACTCAGTCACATTGGTCGTAATGCTTGCATTGCGTTTGATGCGATGGAAGGAAGAGACCCTCCCCCCCTTCTCCTGCCGCCGTCTGGCTTTCTCACCTTCCCTGTCATCCTTCCCTCAGCTTTCTCCCCCCCCCCCCCCGCCACTCTCTCCCTTCCCCGCCGGCTTTCTCACCTCCCCCGCATTCTCGCCTACCCGCTCCTCACCTTATGAGCCACCCGCTGGCCTCCTTCAACCATTCGCCCTCCGGCCGTCCTCCCTGCACACGCTCCTTTTTCTCCACCCGCAACCCAACTTTTCTCTCAACCTAGTGGAGGGCTCATCGGCGCCCTTCACCACGAACAATAAAGCTCCCTCCGAGCTCTTCTAGTCGTTTACCTCAGTTGACTCCTGTATATAGCTTGTTTTCTCTTGTTTCCCTGTATCTCTCCTGAGGCGTTCAATAAAGCGCCTTTTTCTCCACCCCCGCCTTACTTGCTTCCTTTTCGCGCATCATCCTGACATAGACAAAACTAGTCCTTGCCCTATCCTAATAATGTCGAGTGCCAGGCTAGGAAGCTACAAGTATCAATGTTAAAGTCATTGGTTTGACTTGACCGGGAACCAAACGCCCGAGCTTCCGCACGCGCCCGCTTTCACCCTGGTTATCCTTATTCTGACAGTTAAGTCAAGAAGCCAAACTGGTACCAGTTAACAGCTGGGGTGCGTTGTAGGCCTACTCTCAAGTTGTAGTTTGTTCATGAATTGATGATCTGCATCCATCGCTGGCCAAAGTCGACTTACTTGAGGTGGATTAAGCATGTCACACTATATAATATAATTTGGTCTATGAGCCTGCTAGAGGTGCACATATATTTTTGTCATGGTTTTCACTGCCCAGCAGAAGTGTTGACCGTTCCAAAACAATATGATTCAGACTATGCATATCTAGGTCGAACCCACACTCTCTCGTGCTGACGTCGACTAACCAAAACTGGTGCTGTTTAGTATGGACTTGCTCATGCGCTGATACTGGCCCAAGTACTGCCCGTGTGAATGCCACACTAATTCGGTTCATATTATCCGCCTTGTATAAAGCGGCATAAACTTTTCCCGTGTGAACACGGCTCAAGTGTCAACTGATATAATCTGACCCAAGAAGAGAAAGCTTCTAGTGTTGTTTTTAGTCAACCTCAAAGTTGCATAGTCCGATGGTTTTGAATTTCTGTATTTTTTCTGAAATACATATATTAGATCGATCACTAGCATCTACTTTACATTCGTTCAAAGTTATCTTAATTGGAAGTGGTAAAGTTTTTAGATATTTTTAGTGCAAACATGGAAAATTAGTTATGGCAAGCTTGCCAAAACTCTGACACCATAGACTTCTGCAGTAATAGGTTCTGTTAAATTGACTCAGTATTGCCTTCTATGCAGAAACAAATGCTTAATAAGTGCATCAGTATCTAAGTTAGATATGTCAAATCAAATCTAGATAATTGGTTTGGTTTTGAAAATTTGATACTATGCAGCTCAGATCGGTGTAGATTCATGCTAGAAAGATCTCTTTACTTCCATATGACATCAATTTAAGGCGATATACTAGCTATGTATGAAGGCTTCAGGCACAACATACCCAATCCGGGTCGAAATGAAACCATAATTACGAGATTTGGCCTGAAGCTGCCATTATTCCAATGAGCATATCCTGTATTTCACAGAAGCTGCCACCTCCCCTAAATAAGGCCCTAATCGATATGAAATTGTTAGATTTGAACTGGAAAACACAACAATAAATTGTATTTGACAGAAAACAACTTAAATGGATTTGTTTGATTTTGCGCCTAAAAGCATCATATAAAGAGTTCAGGTGCAAAACACTGTCGACGCCAATACAACAATTGACTTAAACATTGGCGTCTAATGCTCAAAATGTTACTTTTTGTAATTCCTATTTTGTTTGTTCATTGCTCCATAACCATTTCTTCACAACCAACGTGGAATTATTGAGAATTATAATTACCTTCAGGTACATTTTTAAAATGTTACAACAATTTTTGGATTGGCGTTTATGGGGATTTGCCTTTATGGGGATTTGCGCCTGAACCCTACATAATAAGTTGATTTAATTCCACCACCCAACACCTGAACTACTCCTCAACAACTACCAGTCAGTCAAACGTTGCCAATAACTGTCAATATCATCATCTTCCACTATCACCTGACACAATTCACAAAGCAGAACTAACCAGGGAAATCCTCCAGCAGTCACTCTCCTGGTACAGCCTTCTGCCACTCTCCACTCACATCCACTCGCCACTCATATCATTCATGGATGCATCAGCAATGGATGTGCTTGGGGATAGATATCCATACGCTTTATTGCATAGATCTCAGTGAGAGCCGTGCCACCATGATTGAGGTGTCGGTTGGTGGGCGGCAGCAGGTATTGCGAAAGCGAAACGAGGGGGGAGATTTATCCAGAAAAGGTTGTCGAGTGAGAGGAAATTGGGCATCAATATTCTATGACCTCTCAGAATTGCCTGCAAATTACCAAGTAAGGGGTGCTAGGACGCGAGGCATAATGGGCAAGTTTAGATGAGGCACTACAGTACAAGAGTGAGCGCCCACTAATATAGGAGACCAGTCACCAGTCGTCAACTGCAAGTTGTGGATGTTGCGCTGTACATTCTGTAGAAAGCTGCATTTCATGACTGCAGTGTTTATATTCAGTAACTGTGCATGTTCAGGAAAATCAATTCTCTTACCTGGCATTTACTATACATGTATGTCAGTTGTGTCTTGTGTATGTCAGTTGTGTCTCGTGTATGAAGGTTGTGTCTCGTGCAAGTTGTCTTTAGGATGCAGTAGACAATTGCATTGCAACATAGTAATCTTTATAGTTATTCAAAATTGTGATGGAAATGGGAAATATTCCCCCTAGAGCGGGACTCGAACCCAAAACTGTTGCGTTTCCGGGCCAGTGTGCTAACCAGTACACCACCAAGGCCCCCTGATGTCATCACACTATGACTTTGACTTGTCTACGTGGCTCCTGGCATGAGATGTTAATGCAGACTACTACTACACTATTCACCAAACGGGATGGCCGAATGAATTGAGCACTCACGTCATCAGTTCACATTTGGCAGAGCATGGGTTTTAACGCAGGCAGAGTCAAACCAGCTCTTTATACCTGTCGGTGCCTGGGTTGGCGCTCCACATTACTAGGACAGGGCAAGAATAAGTGGAATGAGGAAGAATAACTTTCAGCAGTTGAAATTCCCCCCGTGTAAAGCTGTATAGTACTATCAACAAAGCAAGTTTCCAAAACCAAAACCAAAACATTGACCTAGATTGAATCCAATGTATCTAACTTAAAGCAGCATAGTCCGATGAAAACCAAAACAATTATCTAGATTGCATTCTACATATCTAACTTAGATCCTGGTGCACTTATTAAACATTTGTCGTCCCATATAAGGGGTTCTGAGTCAATTAATAGTTACTGCGGAAGCCTATAGTATTAGAGTTTTGGCAAGCTTGCACAAAATTAATTTAGCATGTTTCCATTTCAAATATCTCAAAAGTTAGGGATTTAAAATAAAAGTTACTTCAAACTAAAGTAAGGTAGATTATAATGAACAACCTAATATGTTTATCTCAGAAAATGAGAGAAACTCAAAATCATCGGACTACGCAACTTTAAACACTGAGGCTCTAATTACAGATTACTTGCTGCATATACGGGGATACTACCTCAGTTTAATGGAACCTGCTACTACTGAGGCCAATGGTCTCAGAATTCTGATGAGCTTGCTGAAATTAATTTAATATGATTTCACTTCAAATATCTCCAAAGCTTTTAGTTTTTGTTGTTGTGTCAGTGTATTTATGCTGCCCATAACTGTTAAGTCTAATGACTCGTTTTCGCTGCTAGACAGTAATAGTCCTGTGAATCCCCTCCGTGTCATCACTTTCAGTTGTTGTGTAGCTAACTACTATTAGTAAGCATTCTCCCACATCCCCCAAACCTCTGTGAGTGTGTTTGTTCTACAATCGGATAATTGTTTAGTTACCAATAGTTAATTTCTCTGAATATCTTCACCTCGCTGTGTTAGTGGTCATTAGGTTTTGATTTTAAGTTTAAAGTTTACCTTTTTTATGTATCAGACCTAGCATCTATACCCTCTAGTTAGCTAATGAAAATAAAAGTAACTTCAAACAAAAGTAAGGGAGATTATAACGATTAACCTAATCTATTTATCACAGAAGATGTCAGAAACTCAAAGCCATCGGACTATGTCACTTTTATTTCAAGCATATCTACTTGAGTAAGTATCGTAAAGATGCATTATTTTGTGCAGGTGTGATCAGTGTGAAAATATGGTGTCACATTTCCCACCTGATAAGGAAATTAATTAAATACCCTACCTTCATTTGTATGAGAACAATGCCTATGGGATGACATTTAATCATCTAATCCACATCCTCATCTCCACCCTCTCCCTTATACCCCTGTCACACTACGACGTAACGAGCCAACGTGAGCCTAACGTGATGATTTTTCGTCATTACGTTGCCGTACGTTGGGTTACGTTATGATGACGTCATAATGACGTTAGAGTGACGTCGAGCTACGTCATGTTACGTCGTGTTACGTCGGCGCGCGTCGAGGTTTTGAACCTGTTCAAAACTTTCGACGTATCTCGACGTGAAGCCGTTACGTCGGGATGACGTGACAATGACGTTAGGTAGACGTTCCGCGATCGTTATAGCAGCGTAAATGACGTTAGAGTCACGTTATGTCACATCAGACCGACGGCCCGGGTGGGAGCAATGTGTGGGCAGCGTTTTGCACGTTACGGTCACGTTACGGTCATGTTACGATCACGTTACGGTCACGTTACGGTCACGTTACGGTCACATCACGGTCACATTACGGTCACGTTACGGTCACGTTACGGTCACGTTACGGTCACGTTACGGTCACGTTACGGTCACGTCACACCCGTTACGGTGACGTTACGCTCACGTTACACTAACGCCCGGTCACGTCGCCAATTACCCCTCCCCTCTAACGTTGTCACGTTACAGCTAACGTCACGACGTACACCGACATTACTTTCACGTTACGCTCACGTCAACTACGCGGCATTCACGTCCACAATTTGCATATTACGCCGATAACTTCGACGTGATATCATTATTTTCACGTTGTGGTTACGCTGACATAGTCACGTCGTAGTGTGACAGGGCCATAATCCCATCTTCCCAACTATCCATTCAGAATATGCAATTTTTCTTTTTCTTTTTTTGTGACAAGTTTTTTATTCTGCCCATAACGTATAAGCTCCCGTGAGGGTGCTTGTTTTCAATGCTGGACAGCTGTGATACTGGATTGGGCTGGTCCCGTACTCAGGAGTCTTTACCTGATCTTTCTCGGGGCAACCTTTGCGGTTTTGGGTGTTAGTAGTTTCTATATTAGTTTTTTTTTTAATTTTCAAGTTTTTTCCTAACCTATATATGATAACTTAGCCTACTATGTACATCTACGCAGATGACATATAGGCCTGTGGGAGAGGATCCCATCCCATTGTGGTTTGCTACAGCATCCTTGCAATGAGGTAATAAAGACTGTACAGTAGTACCTGTCTTCAGAGACCCCTCTGTTGGCCGGACCGCTGCATGGGTCTTTTTCAATGTACAAACTGTCTTCAATTCAGTTAATTGTTCCTCCGATAACCAGAAATCTGTTATATCAGGATAACATTGATTTGTATGCAGAATTGCCTGTACGAGACATATATTACTATATTATGAAGAGCTCTATTCCAAAACGTGATAAGTGCCAATCCAACAAAATTAGCTTCCAATGCCAATGCCAAGCTTGTAGCTTGTGCTGTGGAAAAGAGCTCTTTGTATATATGTATATGTAGACCCCGCTAGCCAGACGCAAATGAATAGCTGTGGGAGATACAGTTTATTTAGGAAATATTACAGAAAACGGCATCTGACTGGAACAAAACCGCCCAATAACCACTCAAGAAAAAATGTCCGCGTCGGAACAAGTCAAGTTGGCATGCAGGCCAGCAGGTGTACCTAGAGAGCATCTGGTTAGGTGAGCAGCGCCCCTTATATAGGCAACACCGCTGCGGGCCGGTGGGCAGCAGGCACACTAACACTAGTAACAGTGAATCAGGTCGGGCCAGGCACGGGTGTTGCTGACTAGCACACGCATAGTGAAACTATCAGGCAAACCGAAAGTGCGAACGCAGTGCCAATTTAATTAAACCGAGATGCCTACAAGTATATACAAGTATATACAATCTCCGGTGCGACTGACACTGGTCTACATCCGGTGGAGGCGAAGAGGGTAGGTGGAGCCACTGGTACAGTGTTGGTCTTACAGAGTATAACACATAGTAATAATTAACCCTGACATATCTTTATAGTCGCATAATTCGTTATACATTACATATATATATAAAGAGGTCTTTTTACAGCTCTTTTCCAAAGCACGAGCTATGAGCTTGGCATTGGCATTGGAAGCTAATTTTGTTGATCGGCGGTTATCAAGTTTTGGAAAAGAGCTCTTCATAATTTAAAATGTGACTGTCCCGATGGGTCTATAGGCGATAACGGCGAGACGCAGCTGGCCTACAGTGCTTAGAGCCGCTCACAGGTGGCGCCAGTGTGGCCAATACCCTAACTAGACAGGGCCAGTTAGATAGGATATAGTGAGTATATTATAATATAGGGAACTGAATATATATAGTGTCCTTGTTTATATTCCCATAATAGATTAAACAGCACATATACATTATATGGATAGTGATAAGACCAGTATCATGTATAATAAGATCTGGAGTGCCCCACCCCCACCCGGATAAGTGGGGGTCCCGGTGTAGCAGGAAATCGCAAACCCTCTGAATCGCAAACCCCCACTTGTGATTTACTAGGAAATCGGAAACCCCCATACCATATATGGGCATGGGGGGTTTGCGATTTCCTAGGAAATCACATATCCCCCCTGGACATCGCAAACCCCCCCATGTTCGACAGTCTTAAAGCAAGCAAATGTGCTTTGCGCAGGTTTGTTTTGCTTTTAAAATTTCCACAATGCACCGTAACGCTGGAATTACAAACTGGTCTATTGTAAAAATTGTATCTATGTAAGCATGATTAAGCCAGATTTATTTTTATATAAGGGGGATCCCTCACAATATGGATTAATTGATTATTTTTAATTTCATGCCTGTCACAGCAAGGACCATATTCACTGCGATCACTCACAAGAAGGATAGGGGAACAGGTCAATTTTTCTCAAAGATACTAGACTATATTATTAAGAAAAGCCAGTACAACTATCTGTATCATTATCCTACATGACGCTGACGTGAATAAAGGCCAGCGGGCGAGGCTACCGTTTTCAGCGCATGTGCGGTCAGAATTACAAACTGGACTGGAACTAGCAAAGATGGGGGCTTGCGATTTCCTAGGAAATCGCTATCCCAGGGTGTGCGATGTCCAAGGTTTTACAATTTCCTGCTATACCGGCATGCACCGTTCCACCCCCTGCGCGGGGCGTGACACTCCACTCGCTCAGAAGTTTGTTGTATATATGTGTACGTGTGGTCCCAGCACGCCGGATCACAGCTTCAGCTTACACACCGGAAGTGCGTGTTGGTGAGACTTCCAGCCGTGTCCTTCAACATAGACCCTATACTTTAAGCTCACTTTGTGTCTATAACACGATGCCTCCTGATGACCACACTTGGTGGGCCTCTTTCTTGCCATTCATTTGTTTCTGATGTAAATAGCAGTAATAGTGTCCTAACAATTAGCGTACTTGAGATTAAAGGTCCATTGTCCAATGTAACATCAAATTGTCATATCCGAATCAAATATCTAGATATGATTCTACATATCTAACTTAGATACTGATGCACTTATTAAGCATTTGTCGCTACATTGAGATGTGTACAACGTTGATTTAATAAAACATGCTACTGCAGAAGCCTATGGTGTCAGAGTTTTGGAATTCTTGCCAACATTAATCTGACCTGTTTGCATTTCAAATTACAAGACAACAATTACATAGCAACTTTTAAAAACTGGGGGTAACTAAATGCATGCTGCTGATGTGTTAATTTTCAAAATTCTCACTGGAACAGAAAATCATACAAGCATACTTTTGATAGATGGTGGGTTTGTTGTTGGAGCTTTACGTCCTGGCAACATCTAAGGTCATATCAGGATGGAACTTCTGATGAATTTGCTGGGATTGATTAAATACATGTAGTATTGCTAACATACTTAACAAACAGAGGCAACAATAATTATTTGACTTGCTACCAAAAAGGAAAAAAAATGAATTATTTACACTATCGCAACATGGACACCAAATATGTGTGGTCCAGGTTTACAGAATTACACATATATAGGCATTTCACTTGGAAGAGGCAGGGGTCTTACATGCATAATTTGTTTCTCTTGAAGATTTATACTGCCTGTCATGGATAAGTCTGAATAGATTTGTTTTCAGCCTTAGAGAGTTAGCCGATAGAAAGCCCCAGACTAAAATTGTATCGATTCATGAGATTTTAAACTTCCCCCACCACATAGACATGGTATCAGAGCAACTGGCCTTTCATGAGGTTGTAAGTTATACACAGCGATGGACATCCAAATTGGCAGAGGTGTTGGCATGGGGAATCAAACGACTGACCTTCAGATTGGGAGTCTGACCTAGACAAAAGTCAGACACTCTATAACCACTCCAACACAGAGAAGACCACAACTCCTAAATAATCTGAGGTAGGAGAATTGAACAGTTGAAATATGAACTACCGATGGGGGTGTCACGTGACAGGCGCGACTTGATGTGCAGATAGCAGATTGAGGCTGTAACTGAAGCAGACAGGTTATGGATGTAGCTTTAGATAAGATTGAAGGCGTGGTATCATACGCTTAATGAGGTGCATGTCGAGAAGACATGATTCGCAGACATGATCACTGTCAAACCACACCTTGAAAATATAATAGTTGTGTGTTGTATAACAAATTATACGAGTAATAAAGGCATAGAAGGAAATTATTACTATCTTATTGTACCGCCCGCCTCCTCCACTCGACTGTAGCGCCCCCATCGGGCCTCATTGTCACTACAGGGGCCTCGCGTGCGGGAGATCGGGAGTTCACGAGTTCGGTTCATGGTCAAGTCAAACCAATGACTTAAGAATGATTACTTGTTGCTTCCTAGCCTGGCACTCAGCATTAATAGCATATGGCAAGGACTGGTTGGTGTCAGGATAATGTTACTGAATGGGATATCAGGTCATGGCGCTGGCTGCCTGATTTTGCAGTGGGGCAGCACTATAAAATCGCCATGAGTGTGTACTGTCACATTCAGTACCCTTCCTGAATTGACCTTAAATGTTACTAGGACGCAAAGCAACAACATACAAACAGCATCCAAGGACAACTTTGCTTCCAGCCCCATGCTGTCCTCACATAGCAGGTGTCCTGTTATCTGAGGGGAATTCAAATGAAACAAAGACAGATTGTACATCGTGAAGCTGCTTAATCACAGCAAGAGATTCGCTATTGACGTCACTGAACAGTTTGAACATTGTGAACCTGTACAATCACAGCAAGAGATCCGCTATTGACCTCACTGAACAGGTTGTACATTGTGAAGCTGCACAATCACAGCAAGAGATCTGCTATGACGTCACTGCACAGCTTGTACATCGTGAAGCTGTACAATCACAGCAAGAGATCCGCTATTGATGTCACTGAACAGTTTGTACATTGTGAACCTGTACAATCACAGCAAGAGATCCGCTATGACATCACTGCACAGCTTGTACATCATGAAGATGTACAATCACATCAAGAGATCCGCTATTGAAGTCACTAAACAGTTTGTACATTGTGAACCTGTACAATCACAGCAAGAGATCCGCTATGACGTCACTGAACAGTTTGTACATTGTGAAGCTGTACAATCACAGCAAGAGATCCGCTATGACGTCACTGCACAGCTTGTACATCATGAAGCTGTACAATCACAGCAAGAGATCCGCTATTGAAGTCACTAAACAGTTTGTACATTGTGAACCTGTACAGTCACAGCTAGAGATCCGCTATTGACATCACTGAACAGTTTGTACATTGTGAACGTGTACAATCACAGCTAGAGATCCGCTATTGAAGTCACTAAACATTTTGTACATTGTGAACCTGTACAATCACAGCAAGAGATCCGCTATGACGTCACTGAACAGTTTGTACATTGTGAAGCTGTACAATCACAGCAAGAGATCCGCTATGACGTCACTGCACAGCTTGTACATCATGAAGCTGTACAATCACAGCAAGAGATCCGCTATTGATGTCACTGAACAGTTTGTACATTGGGAACCTGTACAATCACACCAAGAGATCTGCTATTGACGTCACTGAACAGTTTGTACATTGTGAAGCTGTAAAATCACAGCTAGAGATCCGCTATTGACGTCACTGAACACTTTGTACATTGTGAAACTGTACAATCACAGCTAGAGATCCGCTATTGACGTCACTGAACAGTTTGTACATTGTGAAGTTGTACAATCCCAGCAAGAGATCCGCTATTGACATTACTGAACAGTTTGTACATTGTAAAGCTGTACAATCACAGCTAAAGATCCACTATTGACGTCACTGAAGTTCATACACTCCCCATATCTATATTTTGTTGTGATCTACAAAACCACTTATCACAAATCACGCCGCCTAACACCGATGGTGATGGAAGTGCGTATCTAAGTACTACTATGGAAAGTAGAGCATAGGATTAGATGAAACAGCCACAACTATTGATTCTCCATCCATTTTCCTGTCAGCCATGACAAGATCGAGTCAGTATTGATGGCTTTAGGGGCAGGCATACTTCCAGCTTTGTATCTTGTTATTTGAACAATCTCAAGAAAAATGTGGATGGTCACAGCAGATATGGGCTTAATGCCCTCCCCCCTCCTCAACAAAAAAGAAACACAACAAAAACCAACCCATTTTCAGAAAATCTATTTTCCTTTGGTTATGGAAATGTGTGGCAGTGGTATTTTAAATGTAATATTTATTTGAGTAGAGAAGATTGAGGCAATGTGTATCTCCATGTGTAAAACCTACATATCTAGCTTAGATATTGATGAACTCGATAAATATTTATAGCCATTTGGTTCTCCTGTGTAAACTGAAAATACTATTTGTCTGACTGACATGTTCGCACAGAGATCAGCTATTGGCGGAGTATGATATTTAAATTTGTTTTGATCTCTTCCTTAAAAATGCTATTATGAAAAGGGTTTGGCAGTATTAATTGACGTAGCGATGTCTGAGAGACTACTGGCAAAGTAGGGACTATTACTATTAGCCCTATTGTTGACTTGGTCAGTCATTGACCTTCATGACCTCTAACAGAGGGAAGTAGACAGGATATTAATCATTCTCTGAAACTGGGCATTAAAGTGTGACATAGAAACCGAAGTGTAAAAACCTTTCAAATAATAGCAAAAAGCAATCTAACTAATAGCACAATCCATGTTTCTATGAAGGTTTGCACGTTGTGCATATATCAGAGTTGAAAAAAACCAACTATTTCACCTTTTGATTTAGATCTTATACAAATGAGCAATACATTAATATCACTTGCGTAACATGAAAATCAAAGACACCAAGAACATCATTTTTAACATACACAACAACGTCAATCAAGATTTTCTTGATTCCAGACAAGTAGACACAAATATGTCTTATAAGAAAAAAGTTGACAGAAAGTGGAAAACATCATTGGGAACATACATGGGATCGATGTGTACATTTTCATATTTTCACTTTATCATGAAATTATACAAGTATATTTAAACAAATATATTTTGTGGGATAGATTACATATATGTCACATTGATAACATACTTAATACACAGAGGCTAACATAATTATTTGAATTGCTATCAATAAAAGAGTGTGTTGTCCAGTTTTAGGGAATAACCCATTACTAAACTAGACCAGCAGGTTAATCGTGTGTACATAACACATGTTTGTTTGTTTATTTAAAGTTGCATAGTCCGGTCGCGTTTGAATTGTTGTCTTATTTTTTAGATAATTATATCAAATTGATCGTTATGACCTACAAATCATTAGTCTGGAGTCATTTTGATGAAAAATGGCTAGTTGTTAAGCAATGTGAGATGAAAGAACCCAAAATACTTTCAACAAGCTTTCCAAAAGTCCTCTCGCTATGACTGGTATCGACATCTCGATGTGATGTGGAATGACCTAAATAAAAAAATAGCCTGGTCAACTAACATGTTAACTTCACTGATTATTCGATATATGCTGTTCAAAATCACTAGTTAATGCGCCAACATCTAAGCTGGATATATATAATCAAATGAAGATACACGTTTTGGTTTTGAAAAATAAACATTTCATCAGACCATACAACTTTAACGACCCGCAGCACAAAAAGTAAATGTTGGCAAGTGAGGGGGTCATACAGTCGTTAAAACTCTCTGATTAAAAAATTACATTTAAGACAGGTAAACCAGAGCACAGTAATGTATGCCCAAAGAGCGTGCAACTGTGGTAAATTCACAAGTGGTGTATTATAAATAAAATAAATACTTTTCAAGTTAAAAATGGAAAAGGAATTTCTGGTAAAAAAAATAGTTTCCCTAAAGAATTGAATAATCAGTTGCGGATGGAATTGGAATGACTTGTGTTCAATCTGATAAAGCACATCTCGGACTGGATACTGTTTGATACCAGCAATTCAACTTTTAATGTGGCCAGTTATTCGTTAGAATACATGAAAATTGTGTATTCTCCTAATTTAAATGATAAAGTGAAAGCAGCACCCATCAATTAATCAACCCAGTTGTAGAATCTAATGCTCGGATCTGTGGCTGTATACGTAGGCTATGAGGAAAACAATACAGAGAAAGAGAAAGGAAGAGGGACAAGATTAATAGGAGAGAAGAGATAGTCCAGCCCTCTCGTTTATTGCTTATATGGTTACATGGGTTCATTGTAGAGTATCACCCCACCTCCTTCCCCCAATGGGAATTGAGCATTCTTGGGCCTACCAATAGGGATCCAGCATTCCTGGTCTCTATGGATACCAGTGGTCTACCCACCACCAGTAGCTGTATGCCCCATGGCCACCACCAACCTTGACCTTTTGAGTGTGGTGACCCCTACCCCAGCAGAAGGGCTAGGCCCTGAGTGCAATCACACGCAGACCTGCCAGCACCACTACGTCTATTTACATCCCACTCAGGCACCACCAACCCATATATATATCTCTACATGCGCCTGGTCATGTACATCGATTATTACCCCCTCGCTGAGTATCGGAATATTGTACACGGTGTTGCTTAAATCGGACGTTTGATCACCAAATACCTCTTGAATGTGAATTGATCTACATCTATATAGGTTTCTGTTTACCTGTGTGGTAATCCTGCTGCAAACCCCATATTTGAGATTAACTACTGGTATATAGTTGTGATTATTTCGCATCTTGGAAAAGTTCATCACTGGCCTCATTAATGATTAATTGAACAACATGAACACGAATCTATACAGTATATATTTGGAACTTTTAATAACAAAATGACATTTCGTACATGCTGGAGTATAATCTAGACAAGGCCCCGAGATGCTTCACACTACATTCTAGTCTCTTATTGCGGGGTGGGTGGGATGGCAGAATATTAGTGATCAGTTGCTATCCGCTGCCAGGTCTAAATGGCCGGGTTCTCGCGTCTGCAGGCCTTATATAGTCCTTGGCGAATAATTCAGCAGGTGGCGCAATGTCATTTAGTTCAAGAATATTAGACGTCGCTGGCCCGTAGATGGGATAGAATAGAAAAGTCTGGCTGCTGACATCATAGCTAATTAATATACTCAAATTTGAGCTAGTTTGCAGCCATGGTTACTTGGATGATGGTTTAAAAGGATCCGCTAGGTGGTGTATGTGTCGATTACATCGATTAGTGTCTGGGTTAACGGAAGGTGGCGCCATTGGCCGTCTTAGCGAAGGGGGATACTACAAGTTTGCCTTGTTCAATTACCCATGTCAGAACCAACATCGACAATTAATGAAACTTTCGCCATCACCAAGGAATTCCGAGTCGCAGACAAAGAAGGTACAATCATAAAGTTGGGAAAGGACACCTTCAATAACTTGTGATACGTTAGAGTTGCATAATCTGCAGGGGTGTAGCTAGGCGTACGCGCGTACGCCAAAACATCCACATCGTTGTGTCAAAAAAAAAATAAATTAAAAAATAATAAAGAGAGAGAGAGAGAAGGCATGTAGTAGTCTGGAGTGTCGAAAACTCAAGTCTAAAATGTGTAAAATCCCCCAGCTTAAGCTTAAGCGGCCCCCTAAACCCCCTTCTGAAATTAGGAGTACACATCGTTAAAGGTCTAGCTATGCCCCTGGTCTGATGGTCTTGTGATTATAGCATCTTTTTAGATGAATTTATATGGTTGAGCATTTTAATATGCCTTAATTTGAGTTCAAGTAACTTTTATTAAAGTTACTACCTTTGGAACTATTTGAAGCATAAAATGCAACATTAATCTTCGAGTGTAAATTGAAATTCTGGAAACCATAGATTTGTTGGGGGGGGGTACATGTTTATTCATCTGAACATACATGCTGTCAGCGCCCGAGCACTGGTCTTCCAGCCGTAGAAATGATCGTAGTTTGATTGTAGGTAGTGATGAGGGAATGTTTATGTTTGTTGCTTTACGTCCTAGTACCATGTAAGGTCATATCAAGAAGGCTGGACTTTTAGAAGGGGAGCAGCCTGTGATGTATAATGTACATCACTGGGACTCATCATCATCATCATGCTGTCGGTCGTGATGCGACAAAGACTGCTTTCATTACTTAACTGGCGCTCTCACTTTAGCTCTCTGCTGTGAGAGTGATGTCCATGAGTTGGTCTTAATGTCTCTCAGCTTCAGGGACTCAGTTATGTTCTATTACATGCCCTCTAAATGTAACAAAAAATGATTAATAAGTACATTAGTATCTAACCTAGTGAAATCAAGTCAATTACGTGTTTAAAATATATGTTTCCCGCTACTTAGTCTGGAACGCAACATTACTAGAATAGTGTAAGGGGCAGTGGAATGAAGAGGATTATTGTTCCCAATACAAATTCAATTGTTTTTTTTTATCAAAGATAAGCAAAATAATATTTAAATGTAACCACTCTCATATGGATAGTTCGTAAGGCAACTATTGCTATATAACATCACAGTTACACACACTTCTATTTAATTGTAATTCACATCCCCGCAAAACCAGGCCAGCTACCATCGGGCCACACAAAACTACCCGAAGTTGCTATCCACCGACCGTACAGGGAGAGCGGTGGAAGAGATTAGATTCGGCATCTCTGACTATTGATTGTCCATCCATCTCACGACTAGTGGTGACAAGATTGGGTCGCTATTGATGTCTTTGGGGTTGCTTAATGCTGGCTTTCCTTACGCTATTATGAAGCTCTTTCGGTGATAGTCTCAGAGTGGGAGAGAACTGTTACTAATGCGGGCTTTGTTCTTGTGCTAAGTTGGCGGTGGGTTGTGGTGGATGGGTCGGGTGGGGGTGGGGCAGATTTATTTTTGTTTCTTTGGGGTTAATTTTTAAGAATATCGCATTTGTCAGCATCGAGGTACTGATATTCCCCAAGCCATGAATGCTTGAAAATAGTGAAAGTTACATAGTCTGATGGTTTTGAATCGGGGTCATTTTTCTGATATGAATGAATATATTAAGTTTTAAACTTATAATCGGCTTTAAAGCTGCATAGTCCAATGAAAACATAGCGTTTAGCTTAAAGTTGCATGATCCGCGTACTGTGAGTTCCATGTGCGAGGACAGTCAGCACACATGTGTGAGAGTAGCATTCTCTGTGGCGGAGTGGTTAGAGTGTCTGACTTTTTTCAAGGTCGGACTCCTAATCTGAAGGTCAGTGGTTCGATTCCCTGTGCCCCGCACCTCTGCCAATTTGGATTTCCACCGCTGTGTATAACTTACAGCGTCATCAAAGGCCAGTTGCTTTCATACCATGTCTATGTGGTGTGGGAGGTTAAAAATCCCTTGGGTCGGTAAAAGTGTAGGCTCGGGCTTTCTATCGACAAACTGTCTAATGGTGAAAACAAGCCTATTCAGGCTTATCCATGATAGGCAGTATAAATCTTCAACAACAAAAAATGTGCGAGGACTGTCAGCACACAGGTGTGAGGACTGTCAGCACACATGTGTGAGGACTGTCAGCACACATGTGCGAGGATTGTCAGCACACATATGTGTGAGGACTGTCAGCACACATGTGCGAGGAGAGTCAGCACACATGTGTGAGGATTGTAAGCACACATGTGTGAGGACTGTCAGCACACATGTCTGAGGACTGTCAGCCCACATGTGTAAGGAATGTCAGCACACATGTGTGAGGACTGTCAGCACACATGTGTGAGGACTGTCAGCACACATGTGCGAGGATTGTCAGCACACATGTGTGAGGATTGTCAGCACACATGTGTGAGGATTGTAAGCACGCATGTGTGAGGACTGTCAGCAGACATGTGTGAGGACTGTCAGCACACATGTGTGAGGAATGTCAGCACACATGTGTGAGGACTGTCAGCACACATGTGTGAGGACTGTCAGCACACATGTGCGAGGATAGTCAGCACACATATGTGTGAGGATGCTCAGCACACATGTGTGAGGATCGTCAGCACACCTGGGTGAGGATTGTAAGCACATATGTGTGAGGACTGTCAGCACACATGTGTGAGGATCTTAAGCATGCATGTGTGAGAATTGTAAGCACACATGTGTGAGGAATGTCAGCAGACATGTGTGAGGACTGCAAGCATCCATGTCTGAGGACTGTCAGCACACATGTGCGAGGATTGTCAGCACACATATGTGTGAGGACTGTCAGCACACATGTGCGAGGAGACTCAGCACACATGCCTGAGGATTGTAAGCACACATGTGTGAGGACTGTCAGCACACATATGTGAGGACTGTCAGCACACATGTGTGAGGACAGTCAGCACATATGTGTGAGGAATGTCAACACACAAGTGGGAGGACTGTCAGCACACATGTGGGAGGACTGTCAGCACACGTGTGCGAGGATTGTCAGCACACATATGTGTGAGGACTGTCACCACACATGTGTGGGGATTGTCAGCACACATGTGTGAGGATTGTAAGCACACATCTTTGAGGACTTTCAGCACACATGTGTGAGGAGTGTAAGCACACATGTGTGAGGACTGTCATCACAAATGTGTGAGGATTGTCAGCACACCTGTGTGAGGATTGTAAGCACATATGTGTGAGGACTGTCAGCACACATGTGTGAGGATCTTAAGCATGCATGTGTGAGGATTTTAAGCACACATGTGTGAGGAATGTCAGCACACATGTGTGAGGACTGTAAGCATCCATGACTGAGGACTGTAAGCATGCATGTGTGAGGATTGTCAGCACAGATGTGTGAGGACTGTAAGCGTGCATGTGTGAGTACAGTAAGCACGCATGCCCGACCCCATTTCCGGTGTACTCTGCACCCAACCCCGTCTCCGCCATTACGGAGGTAGTCTCCAGCTGCGGTCCTAATGGTCGTTCATCCCCCGTCCGCTCTGACCGCCCTCTGCACACGTCACCACCGCCTCCTGCGCCTGTCTCCTCTGTTTTGTTTCTGTTTTATTTTGTTTTGCGTGTCTGTTTTGTTGTGGAATAAATCCATTACCACTGCGCACTCTCCGCCGGATATCACTCTCCTTTCCCTCCTCCAGACAGTAGCTTGAAAAGTGCTACTCTTCTCCGCCGCCCCTCGTTCCACCCTCCCCTCTCCCTTACCACTCAACCCACCCCGCACCAATCACACTCACCCCCTACACCCTACCCAGGTAACATTGCTACTCACTCCTACAATCCCAATACAAGTTATAAAACCCTCCTCCCCCACCCTCCCACCAGATATTAGACCCTCCTCCCCACCCTTCCACCATACATTACACTCTCCCCCCACCCTCCCAGCAGACATTACACCCTCCTCCCCCACCCTCCCACCAGACATTACACCCTCCCCGCACCCTCCCACCAGACATTACACCCTCCCCCCACCCTCCCACATACATTATACCCTCCTCCCCCACCCTCCCACCATACATTACACCCTCCCCCACCCTCCCACCAGACATTACACCCTCCCCCGCACCCTCCCACCAGACATTACAAAAACCCTCCCCCTACCCTCCGCACAATACATTATACCCTCCTCCCCCACCCTCCCACCAGCAATCTTACACCCTCCCCCCACCCTCCCACCAGACATTACAAACCCTCCCCCACCCTCCCACCAGACATACTACACCCTCCCCCACCCCCCACCAGACATTACACCCTCCCCACACCCTCCCCCAACATTCACACCCCCCCCCACCAGACCATTACAAACCCTCCCCCCCACCCTCCCACCATACATTATACCCTCCTCCCCTCCCTCCCACCAGACATTACACCCTCCCACACCCTCCCACCAGACTTAACACCCTCCCACAACCCTCCCACCAGACATTACACCCTCCCCCCCACCCTCCCACCATACATTACAACCCTCCCCCCCACCCTCCCACCAGACATTACACCCTACCCCCCTCCCACCCTCCCCACCAGACAGTACACCCTCCCCCCCATCCCCCCATAGACATTAGCCCTCCCCCCCACCCTCCCACCATACATTACAACCCTCCTCCCCCCACCCTCCCACCAGACATTACACCCTCCTCCCCCCCACCCTCCCACCATACTTTACAAAACCCTCCCCCCACCCTCCCACCAGACATTACACCCTCCCCCCACCCTCGCATCAGACTTACACACCTCCCCCACCCTCCCACTATCACATTACACCCTCCCCCCCCCACCCGCCCACTCACTTAACATTACACCCTCCCTCCCACCCTCCCACTATGCATTACACCCTCCTCCCCACCCTCCCCACCAGACAGTACAACCCTCCCCCCCACCCTCCCACCATACATTACAACACCCTCGCACCCACCCACACCACCAGACAGTACACCCTCACCCCCACCCTCCCAGCTATACATTACACCCCTCCCCACCCTCCCACTACACATTACACACCCTCCTCCCCACCCTCCCACCCATACCATACACCCTCGCACCCACCCCTCCCACCAGACATTACAACCCTCCCCCCCCCCCCACAACCTCCCACCCAGACCATTTCAACACCTCATCCCACACTCCTCCCACCATACAGTACACCACCCCCCCTCACCCTCCCCGCCCACCAGACGATTTACAACTCCTCCCCCTCACCCCATCACCCCCACCCTCGCCACTAGACAATCTACTCCCTCCCCCCACCCTCCCACCATACATTACAATCACCCTCCCCCCCACACCTCTCCACCCATACATTACAACCCTCCCCCCCACCCTCCCACAATACAGACATTACACAACCCTCCCCCCCAACCTCCCACCATACATTTACAACCCCTCCCCCCCACCCTCCCAACCAAACAATACAACACCCTCCCACCACCACCCTCCCCACCAGGACTATTCACACCCTCGCCCCACCCTCCCACTATACATTACACCCGCCCTCCCACCCTCTCCACTATACATTACAACAAACATCCCTCCTCCCACCCGCCCAACATACATTATACCACCTCCCCCACCCTCCCACCAGACATGATACCGTCCCCTCCCACCCTCGACCACCAGACATTACCACCCTCCCCCCACCCTCCCACCAGACCAGTACAACCGCCCCGCACCCTCCCACCAGACATTACAACTACCCTCCCCTACCCTCCCCACAATACATTATACCCACTCCGCCCCACCCGCGCCACCAGGCATTAGCGTGTACCCCTCTCCCCACCCTCCCCCCGAGACATTACAACATTTACACCCTCCCCCACCCTCTCCACCAGACATTACAACCCCTCCCCCACCCTCCCACCTACCAGGCATTACACCCTCCCCACACCCTCCCACCAGACATTACCACCCGCCCCCACCAGACAATTTACACCCTCTCCCCCCACCCTCCCCACCATACATTATAATAACCCTCCTCCCCTCCCCGCCCCACCAGACATTTACACCCCCTCCCACAACCCTCCCACCAGACAGGAGCACCCTCGCCCCACACCTCTCCGACCCAGACATTACACCCTCCCTCAACCCCCCCTCCACCATGACCAATACAACCCTCCCCCCCCCTTCCCTCACAGCCTACATTACACCGTGCCCTCCCCCCCTCCCACCAGAACATTGCACCCTTCCCCCACCCTCACCCACCATACAGTACACCCTCCCCCCCACCCCCCCACTCTTACATGTTGGCCCTCCCCCCCACCCTCCCCCCAGAACATTACTACCTCCTCCCTCCTACCCTCCCACCAGTACAATTACTACCCTCCTCCCCCACCCGCCCACCAGACTTGATTCACCCTCCCTCCCACCCGCCCACCAGACCTATGACACCCTCCCTCCCACCCCTCGCACCAGGGACCGTACACCTCCCCGGCCTATCTCCTGACAATGACACCCTCCACTCCCTCGTAGCTCCATAGCATTTTACACTCCTCCCCCACCCATCCCACCATACATTACACCCTCCCCCCCACCCTCCACCCACCAGGCATTACACCCTCCTCCCCACCCTCCCACCAGTACAGTACACCCTCCCCCCCACCCTCCCCACCATACATTACCACCTCGCACCCCACCCCCACCAGACAGTACACCCCTCCCCCACCCTCCCCACATTACATTACACCCTCCCCCCACCCTCCCCACTACACATTACACCCTTCCTCCCCACCCTCCCACCATACAATACACCCTCGCCCCACCCTCCCACCAGACAATTAACACCCTCCCCCCCACCCTCCCACCAGACATTACACCCTCCCACACCCTCCCACCATACATTACACCCTCCCACCCACCCTCCACCAGACATTACACCCTCCCCCCCACCCTCCCACTAGACATTACACCCTCCCCCCCCACCCTCCCACCATACATACACCCTCCCCCCCCCCTCCCACCATACATTACACCCTCCCCCCCACCCTCCCCACCATACATTACACCCTCCCCCCCCACCCTCCCACAATACAGTTACACCCTCCCCCCCACCCTCCCACCATACATTACACCCTCCCCCCCCACCCTCCCCACCAGACATTACACCCTCCCACCCACCCTCCCACCAGACATTACACCCTCCCCCACCCTCCCACTATTACATTACACCCTCCTCTCCCACCCTCCCACTATACATTACACCCTCTCCCCCACCCCTCCCAACATACATTATACCATCCTCCCCCACCCTCCCACCAGACATGATACCGTCCCTCCCACCCTCCCACCAGATATTACACCCTCCCTCCCACCCTCCCACCAGACATTACAACCCTCCCCGGCCCTCCCACCAGACATTACACCCTCCCCCCACCCTCCCACCATACATTACACCTCCCCCCCACACTCCCACCAGACATTACACCCTCCCACCCCACCCTCCCACCAGACATTAACACCTCCTCCACCCTCCCACTATACATTACACGCTCCCTCCCACCCTCCTCACTACACATTACAACCCTCCCTCCCCACCCTCCCACCATACGTTACACCCTCCTCCCCACCCTCCCACCATACATTATACCATCCTCCCCCACCCTCCCACCAGACTTGTTACCGTCCCTCCCACCCTCCCACCAGATATTACACCCTCCCTCCCACCCTCCCACCAGACATTACACCCTCCCGGGCCCTCCCACCATACATTATACCAATCCTCCCCCACCCTCCCACCAGACATGATACCGTCCCTCCCACCCTCCACCACGCAGACATTATACCCTCCCTCCCACCCTCCCACCAGACATTGCACCCTCCCCCCACCCTCCCACCATACAGTACATCACCCTCCCCCACCCTCCCACTATACATTACACCCTCCTCCCCACCCTCCCACCAGACATTATACCCTCCCACCTACCCTCCCACCATACATTATACCATCCTCGCCCCACCATCCCACCAGACATGATACCCTCCCTCCCACCCTCCCACCAGATATTACACCCTCCCTCCCACCCTCCCACCAGACAGTACACCCTCCCCGGCCCTCCCACCAGACATTTACACCCTCCCCCCACCCCTCGCACCATGCATTTACCTCCTCCCCCACCCTCCCACCATACATTACACCCTCCCCCCCACCCTCCCACCAGACATTACACCCTCCCCCCCACCCTCCCACCATACATTATACCCTCCTCCCCCACCCTCCCACCATACATTACACCCTCCCCCCCCACCCTCCCACCAGACATTACACCCTCCTCCTCCACCCTCCCACCAGACATTACACCCTCCCCATACCCTCCCATCAGACCTTACACCCTCCCCCACCCTCCCACCAGACATTACACCCTCCTCCCCCACCCTCCCACCAGACATTACACCCTCCGCCCCACCCTCCCACCAGACATTACACCCTCCCCCCACCCTCCACCATACATTACACCCTCACCCCCACCCTCCCACCAGACATTATACCCTCCCTCCCACCCTCCCACCAGACATTACACCCTCCTTCCCCACCTCCCACCAGGCATTATACCCTCCCTCCCACCCTACCACCAGACATTATACCCTCCCTCCCACCCTCCCACCAGACATTACACCCTTCCCCCACCCTCCCACCAGACATTGCACCCTCCCCCCACCCTCCCACCATACATTACACCTCCCCCCCACCCGCCCACCAGACAGTATACCCTCCCTCCCACACTCCCACCATACATTACACCCTCCTCCCCCACCCTCCCACCAGACATTATTACTCCCTCCCACCCTCCCACCAGACATTTATCCCCTCCCTCCCACCCTCCCACCATACATTATAACCTCCCTCCCACCCTCCCACCAGACATTACACCCTCCCTCCCACCCTCCCACCAGACATTACACCCTCCCGCCCACCCTCCCACCAGACATTATACCCTCCCGCCCACCCTTCCACCATATATTACACCCTCCCTCCCACCCTCCCACGACCTTCGCGCCACACCACCCCACCTCTCCTTCCCTCCTCTCCCAACCACCTCCAACCCACACTCCCACCAACCTCCACACCCCACCCACTTCTCCCAGCCTCCCCATGCACCCCACCCACCCACATTCCACCCACATTCCCATCGACCTTCCCTCTCTCCCCACCCACCCTACCCTTGTCCACTCCCTCACCCACTCCACCACCTAACTACCATCCAGACCTTCCCACCATTCGATCCACCCCACCCACCCCACCCACCACCCTCCCACTACCCTCCCACCCCCGCTCACTATACTATATCCATAGTATTACTATATCCACAGTACTGCCATATCCACAGTACTACCATATCCACAGTATTACTATATCCCCAATATTAATATATCCACAGTATTACTATATCCACATGATTAGTATATCCACATGATTGCTATGCCCACATCATTACTATATCCACAGTATTACTATGTCCACAGTATTACTATGTCCACAGTATTACTATATCCACAGTATTACTATACCCACAGTATTACTATACCCACAGTATTACTATATCCACATGATTACTATATCCACAATATTACCATATCGACAATATACTATATCCACAGTATTACTATACCCACAGTATTACTATATCCACATGATTACTATACCCACAGTATTACTATATCGACAATATACTATATCCACAGTATTACTATGTCCACAGTATTACTATATCCACAGTATTACTATACCCACAGTATTACTATACCCACAGTATTACTATATCCACATGATTACTATATCCACAATATTACTATATCGACAATATACTATATCCACAGTATTACTATATCCACATAGCACTATATCCACAGTATTACTATGTCCACAGTATTACTATGTCCACATGATTACGATATCCACATTATTACTATATCCACAGTATTACTATGTCCACAGTATTACTATGTCCACAGTATTACTATGTCCACAATATTGCTATAAGCACATTATTACTCTATCCACATGATTACTATATCCACAGTATTACTATACCCACAGTATTACTATGCCCACAGTATTACTATGTCCACAGTATTACTATATCCACAGTATTACTATACCCACAGTATTACTATACCCACAGTATTACTATATCCACATGATTACTATATCCACAATATTACTATATCGACAATATACTATATCCACAGTATTACTATGTCCACAGTATTACTATGTCCACAGTATTACTATATCCACAGTATTACTATACCCACAGTATTACTATATCCACATGATTACTATATCCACAATATTACTATATCGACAATATACTATATCCACAGTATTACTATGTCCACAGTATTACTATACCCACAGTATTACTATACCCACAGTATTACTATATCCACATGATTACTATATCCACAATATTACCATATCGACAATATAATATATCCACAGTATTACTATATCCACATTATTACCATATATACAGTATTACCATATCTACAATATTTCTATATCCACATGATTACTATATTCCCATTAGAACTATATCCACAATATTGCTATAAGCACATTATTTCTCTGTCCACATTATTGCTATATGCACATTATTACAATATCCAGATTAGTATATAGACATTATTCTGTGCACATTCTTATATCCACATTAGTATTGTCCTGTGGAGTGATCAAATTGGGAAATAATCTGCCTAGAACGGGAAATGAATCCACATCTGTTGCATTCTGGGTCAGTGTGATAACGAATATACCACCTAGACTCCCAGGTCTCCTAACAACATCTAAGGCCATGTCAGGATGACTACAGGCTTGTGACAGTTCGCACCCATTGGACATTTATAGTTCTGCCCCACTGGGAAATCAGGCCGCCAGCACCATGACCCAATATCCCACTCAGTCACATTATCCTGACACTGAGATAACCAGTCCTTGCCATATCCTAGTGATGCCAAACACCAGACTAGGAAGCGCCATATACATTTTGAAAGTCTTTGGTATGACTCAACCGGGAACCGAACTCCGGATCTCCCGCGCGAAAAGCCCGCTCTCTGCCGATTAGGCCACCGCGTCTGGTGTACAGAACTAGGTCAGCAGTCTATAAGACAAATGGTGCAGCGAGGATTGCCTCTCAGATGTGTGACCCTGAGAAGGCACTGTGGCCTTCTGTTGTGGCCTGTCAGAATAGTGACCCTGAGCAGGCATTGTAGTCTTCTGTTGTGTGTTTATTATCATAAAATATTCCGATATACGGCAGGGGGAGTGCTATTATGTGATGTGGTATTCGTATACCTACCCAGGTGAGCTTGTATGTATATATATATATATATATATATATATACATATATATATATATGCATTGGTTGGGTTATAGCTGAGTTTCATGTGGATGACATAGTGAGTGCTGGCAGGCCTGAGTGTAGTGGCACTCAGGACCTGGCCCTTCTGCCTGAGTAGGGCTCAACACAATCCAGTAGGGGTCAACACAATCAGGGTGTGAGGAGCAGCCAGGTCAAGGTTGATTGTGGCCAGGCAGCCATTGGTGGTGGGCAGACTAACAGTTGCCATGGGGACTGGAAATGCTGTTCTCCTATTGGTTGGAGGGGGTGGTGCAACACCCTACCAGGGAACCTTGGAACTATTGAAATATAAGAGATACACTGTGGATATAGTAATAGTTTGGATCTTTCTCTTTCTGCTTGTCTGCTATTACTAAATGAAAATCTCCAAATAGTGTGGCATGTTTGTTGTTATTTGTTCTTAATGTTATTCCGCGAATGTAGTTATTTTTTCAGCGCCAAGGCAATGGTCTTGCAGTCACATTATGTTACATTCATTGATGTTTATAAAAGTCTAATATCAACAAGTGTTTGATACAAATACAAAAAGAAGAAAAACGAAGAATAGTGCCGTTACCAAACAACATTCAGAGATAACGGGGTGTACATTATATATCGTCAGTGTCATAGTTAGGGTAACTTTGTATTAATATATATTGGTTCTTTAAGGCACGGGCAGGGGGCTTCTAAGTATTTTGTAATGGGTTTTTTGGTAGGGTCAGGCTTTGAGTTGAGAATTGTATGGCATCACACGACCAGAACATTTGATGAATTAACTGTGCGTCAAGGGCCACCGAACACCTTAAGCGGGCCGAGCACACCGACTCTTTAGTCACCACAGAAAGGGGTCAGTCGGCCACCCACCCGCACCCTAGGGGGTCGGGGAATGGGGAGGGGGGGTGGGGGTGAGCTGTAGGGGTGAGCTGTGGGGTGGAGGTGGGGGAGTGGGGATGAGCTGTGGGGGTGAGGTGAGGGGGGGTGGGGGTGGAGGCTGGGGTGGGCTGAGCTGTGGGGTGGAGGTCGGGAGGGGGGGGCTGTGGGGTGGAGGGGGGAGTGGGGATGAGCTGTGGGGGTGGAGGGGTGGGAGTGGGGGATGAGCTGTGGGGTGGAGTGGGTGGGGTGTGGGGGAGAGTGTGGGGGTGGAGGAGAGGGGTAGGGGGGGCTGTGGGGGGTGGAGGAAGGGAAGGTTCAGCTGTGGGGTGGAGGTGGAGGGGGTGGGGGAGCTGTGGGAGTGGACGGGGGTGGGTGGGGAACTGTGAGGATGGAGGAAGGGCAGGGGGAGATGTGGGGGAGATGGAGGGGGTGGAGGTGAGCTGTCGGGGAGCGAAGGGGTGGGTGAACGGTGGGGGGTGGAAGGGGGTGGGGTGAGGGGGGACCTATGGGGTGGAGGGGAGAGGGGTAGGGCTGAAGAAGGACATGGGTGAGTGGAGATGTGGGAGTGACGGGGTGGGGTGGGGGAAGTGTGGGGTGGACTGGGGTGGGGTGAGGGGGGCGCTGCTGGGGTGGAGGGGGGAGCGGTAGGGGTGGAGCAAGGGGGGGGGTGAGGGGGGCGAGGTGGGGGTGATGGGGGAGGTGGTGGTGATGGAGGGGGGGCTACGAGGGTGGAGGGGGGTTGTGCCTGGTTGAGCCAGAAACGCTACAATATAGCACTCGTACAGGCAGTAAGGGGAAGACTAATCAATGAATGTAAGACATTCCACATGGAACATTAAACAGGAAGTAAGGGGAAGACTAGTCAATGAATGTAAGACATTCCACATGGAACATTAAACAGGCAGTAAGGGGGAAGACTAGTCAATGAATGTAAGACATTCCACATGGAACATTAAACAGGCAGTAAGGAGAAGACTAGTCAATGAATGTAAGACATTCCACATGGAACATTAAACAGGAAGTAAGGGGAAGACTAGTCAATGAATGTAAGACATTCCACATGGAACATTAAACAGGCAGTAAGGGGAAGACTAATCAATGAATGTAAGACATTCCACATGGAACATTAAACAGGAAGTAAGGGGAAGACTAGTCAATGAATGTAAGACATTCCACATGGAACATTAAACAGGAAGTAAGGGGAAGACTAGTCAATGAATGTAAGACATTCCACATGGAACATTAAACAGGAAGTAAGGGGGAAGACTAATCAATGAATGTAAGACATTCCACATGGAACATTAAACAGGAAGTAAGGAGAAGACTAATCAATGAATGTAAGACATTCCACATGGAACATTAAACAGGAAGTAAAGGGAAGACTAATCAATAAATGTAAGACATTCCACATGGAACATTAAACAGGAAGTAAAGGGAAGACTAATCAATGAATGTAAGACATTCCACATGGAACATTAAACAGGCAGTAAGGGGGAAGACTAATCAATGAATGTAAGACATTCCACATGGAACATTAAACAGGCAGTAAGGGGGAAGACTAGTCAATGAATGTAAGACATTCCACATGGAACATTAAACAGGCAGTAAGGGGAAGACTAATCAATGAATGTAAGACATTCCACATGGAACATTAAACAGGCAGTAAGGGGGAAGACTAATCAATGAATGTAAGACATTCCACATCATGGAACATTAAACAGGCAGTAAGGGGAAGACTAGTCAATGAATGTAAGACATTCCACATGGAACATTAAACAGGAAGTAAGGGGAAGACTAGTCAATGAATGTAAGACATTCCACAGTCTTTTATCAGCCGTACCCTTAAAGCCCGACTCCTGATCGGCCCGACTAGTTATAGATGAGCATATGGAGCCCGCCGTACATTAAGCATGATTTCCAACTAGCTACAAGCACCTGCCTTGCAGAGTTGTAAACCACTGCCTTGTGGTATAGGTTCTTGACAGAACCGAAGGCTAAGGGAGCAAACCCTAAACAGAAAACCATGTCACTGTGGCAGCATTAAGGGCGGTTGATATATGGAACTCCCAACATCTCCCGACCAGCCACTGCAGGGACAAATAGTTTTGCGCCTGTCTTGACATGTTCTTGCTGGTGTGAAACCTCTATTTGCTCCCCGAGAGAGTGCCTCTGGTAACTTGCAAAAGCCAGCAGCACTTCAACACTTTTGCAGGCAGCTTTCATGAAATGTACAACCACACAAGCACCTACCCTAACATCGCCCTGACTAGTTATAAATAAGCAATGTCAATTTACCAGAGCAACCTCCACTAACGGGAACAAGTCTAGGGCGCTGAACAATATCACAAATGTACACCCTGCTCCAAAACACCGGAAGTTGTATACAATTACATTTAAATGAGGGGCTTACAAAAAGTGGAAAGGTCACTGCTCTGTCACGACTGAAGTTGTGCGTGGGGGAGGGGGTATTAGGTCTAAGCGATGCCTGGTCACGTGGGCCAGTATCCACACTACCCAATCAGCTACCACTTCCGGTCTGGAGCCCGCATCCTCCTCACAGAGAAGGGTGAGATGAATGGACGAATGGATCAAGCCTCACTTTCGATAGCAGCAGAGAGATGGTGTCTATGCATGTATGATCAGGCCTTCGTAGATTAACCGACATCAGGAAGTGAACACCGGTCCCTTCCAAGTTGCAGTTCTATTCACATACGTATATATATCTATGCATTCACTGTAGCAGAATGTGCATTATTCCGCTTTTACGGACAATCAGTTGTAACCTTCACCTTCATGTTCTACAAATCCCCTTGTTGGTCTTTTTACTTTTTTCTGGTACAATCGGGGATTAAAGCCCCAGTCACACCTACCCGGATGAGCCCCGGATTTTAAGCCGGACCACACCCGGACCACTCCCCCGAAACAGCCCCGGTCGAGCCCCGGACGAGCCCCGGACGAGCCCCGGACGAGCCCCGGACGAGCCCCGGACGAGCCCCGAACCACCCCGGACAGCCCTGTACAGCCCTGTACAGCCCTGACCTGTCCCGCTCCACCCACGGTCCACCCCCGGACTACCCGGACCTCCCCGGATCGCAAAATGATCAGCCATTGCATGTGACCAGCCACGGACCACGCCGGATCACGCCGGGTCACACCGGATCACTACGGACGAGCCACGGACCACCCCGGACCACCCCGGATGACGGTCCGGGGCTCGTCCGGCCTCTGATCCGGGTAGGTGTGACTGTGGCTTAAGGAAGAAAAATGTCAACAACCGCCGACAATTGGTCTTCCTCATTCCACGGCTCCTTGCCCTATCCTAGTAATATTTCACGGCTCCTTGTCCTATCCTAGTAATGCTAAACACCAGGTTGCGACAAGTATATATGTCTAAGTTATTGGTTTGACATGCTCAGGGTTCAAACCTGGGGCGTATCCATGTTCCATGTTGGGTGTGGTGGTCCGAAAGGCACCGGTGTTCGAATCCCATGCCCTACCAAAGCAGCAGTTCGATAGTGACCTTTGGCCACCCCATCTGGTTAATTGACCTCGCTACTCACCAGTGTATTGTTTTTTATTACAATACTTGATCTGTCAGTATGTGTGTTGCCATGCCAGCCATATCTTGCTCCACATACAGGCTACTCTGTCAATAATGGCCTCTGTCAATAACGAGTCCCTGTCAATAAAGGCAAAAAGTGCTGGTCCGTCATGGCACCCCTTTAATTTAATAGCATTGCCTCTGTGTCTAATGAACAACTGTCTTATGCAGACAACGAGCCATTTTTTCACCTATTTGATCATTATTCTCTGTCAATAACGACATGCCATATAGTTATTCGAACAAGTGTATCATCTGTTTTTTGCCGTTTCCTCACACTGAATGCAATTTCAATGGCTTAATTGAATAGCATGACCCCTGTGTCCAACGAACAACTGTCTTATGCGGACAACGAGCCATTTTTTCCCCTATTTGATCAATATTCTCTGTGGTGTTCTCTGTGGCGGAGTGATTAGAGTGTCTGACTTTTTTCTAGGTCGGACTCCTAATCTGAAGGTCAGTGGTTCGATTCCCCATGCCCCCACCTCTGCCAATTTTGATTTCCACCGCTGTGTATAACTTACAGCATCATCAAAGGCCAGTTGCTCTCATACCATGTCTATGTGGTGTGGGAGGTTAAAAATCCCTTGGGTCGGTAAAAGTGTAGGCTCGGGCTTTCTATCGACAAACTGTCTAATGGTGAAAACAAGCCTATTCAGGCTTATCCATGATAGGCAGTATAAATCTTCAACAACAACAACAACAACAACCTCATGTAAGGACCGTCCTGGTCAGTTAAGTATAAAAGAAAAACATTGGTTTCAATCCCTACCATCAGTCAGTCTCTGCCGATAACGGATCTCTCTCTATAACGGCATCTTGCTCCAGTCCTATGGGTGTCTGTTATAGACAGAGTAGACTGTATTTAATTTAGTGCACAATTCCAACTGCATGCATTGTTTTCCATATCGTTGGAACTAAAATCGATTTTGATGTAACAACATGTTCTTTGTGACAGCTGGGAGATAAGTGTCATTATACTGACAGAAAATATTGTTCAATGAAAATTAAATTCATATATTTATTTGGATTACTTATATGTAATGCATAAAACATTATGCAAGAATAAAGATATGTAAAGGAATGATATGAGGTATTAACGACTTATGCACATATTATTCATTTACGTAATTCTCCTACTTTCTTATTATGTTTCTATTATCTGCGTTTATTCCTGTAACCTCCGTTAGATTTGTTCTTGGGGAGTTGGGTTACTGGAGGTGGGCGTGCAGCCTGGAACGCTGGAGGTCTGCCCTCAACTGGTCAAGCAGCTCCCCTAATTCCCCTCCTGCCCTCCAGGTGGCGTCCCCCGCCGCTACCATATACCCGTGGACCTGCTAAGAGAAATAGCTCCGAAAAAAAACCTACCGTGACTGAAGCATCATTAGCTCTCCAAATAGCTTTAGAGGGTTTCGGGCGATGCTCGAGGAGGGGCATGATGATAACATGAAACCTGATTCGGTTTGATTAATGACGTCCGGATATTGTTGGGATGGACGATGGGGAGGGGGGTGTTGAGGGGCGGGGGTACTGAAGATCACGCAAGTGCCAAATTAGGCCGGAGAACAGCGAAGATTGGTTTGCTTGTTGCTGTTTCACATCCTAGCAACACCTAAGGTCATATCAGGACAGGTACCGACTTGCAACAGAGCTCACTAATGGTAATTGTATAGTGCTGCCCCAATGGGGGGACCAGGCTGCCAGCATGATGACCCAACATCCCATCATCATCATCATGCTGTCGGTCGCAATGCGACAAAGACTGCTTTTATTTCTTAACCACTGCTATTACGTGTGGTTGGGCATTTCATAAAAGCTGCTTGCAAAGTGTTGAAGTGCTGCTGGCTTTTGCAAGTTACTAGCAGCACTCTTTCGGGGAGCAAATAGAGGTCTCACACCCGCAAGAACATGTCAAGACAGGCGCAAACTATTTGTCCCTGCAGTATCTGGCTGGGAGATGTTGGGAGTTCCCTTCATAACCACCCTTAACGCTGCCATGGAAGCATGGTTTTCTGTTAGGGTTTGCTCCCTTAGCCTTTGGTTCTATCAAGAACCTATACCACAAGGCAGTGGTTTATAAGTTTGCAAGGCAGGGGCATCAAACTCCCTGAGGTATTTTAGCAGATAGGTACTACATTACCCGCATACCCAATATGAATAACTTCAGACGTCCTGGCAACCACTGGTACACGCCACTAGACAGTAATAGTCTCAGGGTTTCCCCTTGTTTTGTTACTTTCAGTTGTTGTGTAGCTATCTAATGCACGCATTCTGTCTCGGTTTGTAAGCATTCTCCCACATCTCCCCACCCTCTGTGATTCCGTTAGTTCTACAATTGGTTAGTTGTTCGGTTATCTATAGTTATTTTCCCTGACTGCCTTCACCTTGTTGTGTTTGTGGTGATTAGTTTTGGTTTAAAGTTTAAAGTTTACATCCTGGGTGTATCATGCCTAGAATCAAAGAACCTATAATACTAAGACGGCTCACTCCCTATCTCTCCCATGCTAATGTAATTTTCGCAGTGCCACCTTGTGGTGGGTTTGATCAGCCCGGCTGCTGGTGGGTGTTTCACATGTAAACACATACAATTATATTATACATGAGATAGGTAAGTATGAATATACATCAATATGAAATTGCTATGAACAAATACACATCATCATCAGCATCAGCATCATCATCACCATCATCACACATCTTTCGCATTCATATATACAATTATACATATAATATAGCACCTGTTTAACCAAAGAGAACAGCCAGCGCACCAAGTGGTGGGTTTGATCATTTTGATTACACAGTACAGGCTGAGTGAGCCGTCTTAGTATTATAGGGTCTTTGCTAGCATGTTTACCTTCTAGGGGGTTCCGTGATGTTAAGTGTAATTTCAATGGCAAACAATTGATCTTCCGCATTCCATTCCGCATTGGCTTATCCTAATAATTTAGAGTGCCAGGCTAGGTCACGACAAGTATGGATTTAGAGAAATCATTGGTTTGACACAGCCATGACACATGAGCTGCCACATTGGGTATGGGACTGGAGGCGGTGACCAAACCATTTAGAGTGCATGCTTCCTCTGTGGAGGGTCCGGCATTTCCCGGTCGAATCAAACCAATGTTTGACTAAATTGATACTTGTCGCTACCTAGTCTGGCGCTCTGCATTACTAGGATAGGGCAAATAATGGTTAGCTCAGTATCAGGAAAATGTGGCTGACTGGGATATTCGGTCATGATGCCTGTGTTCTGGTCACCAAGTGAGGCAGCACTATCCAATTACCATGAGGGTGCACTGCTACAAGTCGGAACCCATCCTACTATGACCATATATATTACTAGGATGTAAAACCCCAACAACAAAAAACAACATTGGAAATAAATATTCCACTCATTCGGCCATCCCGTATGAAGAGCACAACAAGACACTGCTGCAGTTCTACGTAGAAGAGCAGCGTGGCCTTTATTTGTCTAAATGATCGGTGAAATATGTGTAAACCGCACGGTCAAGGTCGCCGAGCCTGCGGCGGGTGACTCGTGTCGTTTGGGCCGGTTTACTCGAGGTTCGTCGACAATGCTCGTCGAATATATAGGTTATTTCAATCGTAGCATAGGGCAGCTGTTTCTATATGGGTAATACCATTGACTGTATATGGATCGGTTTGTAAAACATGAATAACTACATGAATTAATATTTAATAAAGAAAGAAAGTGAGAGAGAGAGAGAAGGAAAGAAGTGAAGTGGAGAAGTGAAGATGAGGCTAATGGCGCTGTATGCCACAAACAACCAGGCTCAATGTTAGTGGCTGATTGCAATTTGTGTGTATTTCGGCGTTCTTTTATCGGGATTTTTACCGTGCGATTTGTAGGCGTTATTTTGACGCTTCTTGGATTTCTTGATTTGTGTATTTTGTGCGTTAACTTGCATTATTATTGTTGGTGTTGTTCTCGGTTGTTTTATTTGTCGTATTTTGTGTTAATTTTCGTTATTATTGTTGGTCTTGTTCTGGGATGTTTTATTTGTGGGCTTTCTTTCCCACGGTTCAATGTTATTTTGGTGGTTTTCTGTTTTGGGTTATTTTCCTATGTTTTTGTTGTGTGACTCGTCATTGTTATTTCGATGTGATCTGCGTTGTTATTTTGGTGGTGGTGGTGGGGGGGGGGGGGGGTTCTGAGTTTGTTGTATTTTAGTGGTTATTTGAAGAGTTATGGTAGATAGATATCTTGGTGTTTTCTGTGGGTTTGTGTCTTTTATTGGGTGCCTCTTTAGTATGTGTGTTCCACGTTTCTTTTGTTAGCTTTGTTATATATACGTATATATATATATATAGTTGGGCTACGAGAAAAGGAGAGAGACAAGGAGGTGATGGGTACGACACTTTATTTGCAGGCTTACCGGTAAAGGTTCGAAATCGGGGCTGAGAATGACTGCCCGGCACGCACACAAGCCGTGACTGACCGGTGATGGTGCTGGTGTAGGCAACACCGGGGCAAATATGGGCAAGTCAACGATTGGACATAATAATAGAAGTGATAATAAATAATAATAATCATAATTATTAGGTCAGAGCTCTGCCTCTTTTATATATGCATAATCAATTATACATTCTATATTATCGGCGATAATTGGACGCATAGTAACAATCCCAATTATCGCCTTTAATATTAGGGCGTGTACATGGCCACCTACCACCCCCATCTCCAATGGACTGGTCCATTCTGGTCCATCTGAGCATCCGCCTGCCTCTACTCCTCACACTTTAGACACCATTTATTTGTTGTGGTTTTACATCCTGACAACAACCCAGGTCATATCCAGATGGGTACCGACTTGTGCCAAAGCGCAGTGATGGCGACTTTATAATTCTGCCCCACTGGGAGACTAGGACACCAGCACCATGACCCGATATACCACTCAGTCTGAGATTATTCTGATACTGTGCTACCTAGTCGTTGCCGTATCCTAGTAATGGCGAGCACCAGGATTTGTAGCGATGCATATCAATTTTGGATAGGGCAATGGAATTGTTGACTCAGTGTCAGGGTAACGTCACTGAGTGGGATATCAAATCATGGTGCTGGTGGCGGTGACTGAATGGGATATCAAGTCATGGTGCTGGCAGCCTAGTCTCCCAGTGGGGGAGCACTATAAAGTCGCCATGAGTGCGCACTGCTACAAGTCAGTACCCGTCCTGATATGACGTTAGATGTGGCCAGGACGTAAAACACCAACAACCAACTATTGTCCGTTCCAACCAGTATGTGGGTGTTGTGCTTGGACTGGTGTAGTCCCACAGTGCGAGGCCTGGGTGGGTGGAGTCGAGCTGTGGGTAAATGCTTGTGGCGGCGGGCCGGCACTGGTTGAGTTGTGGCCCACGTTGTGCAGGGTGAAGGGTGTGATGGGTGGGCCACACTACGCAACCCGGGTTTATGGAGCCATAATCACTGCCCTCCGACCACGTGACGTGTAAGAAGGGGCCTGCGGGTGGGTGGGTGGGTGGGTGGGACGAGAGTGCCAGGGTGGGAGGGTGGTGGGTGAGTGGGTGGGTAGGGGTGAGGGTGGTGGATGGGTGGGAGAGTGGATGGGTGGGTGGATGGGTGGGTGGTGGGTGAGTGGTGGGTGGTGGATGGGTGGGAGAGTGGGTGGGTGGTGGCTGGGTGGGTGGTCGGTGAGTGGTGGGTGTTGGGTGAGTGGTGGGTGGGTAGGGGGTGAGGGTGGTGGATGGGTTGGAGGGTGGGTGTTTGCTGGATGGGTGGGTTGGAGAGTGGATGGGTGGGAGAGTGGTGGGTGGTGGATGGGTGGGAGATGGGTGGGTGGTCGGTGAGTGGTGGGTGTTGGGTGAGTGGTGGGTGGGTAGGGGTGAGGGTCGTGGATGGGTGGGAGGGTGGGTGTTTGCTGGATGGGTGGGTTGGAGAGTGGATGGGTGGGAGAGTGGATGGGTGGTTGGTGGATGGGTGGATGGTGGATGGGTGGGAGATGGGTGGGTGGGAGGTGGGTGGGTGGGTGGGTGGTGGGTGGGTAGGGATGAGGGTGGTGGATGGATTGGTTGGTTATTGGAGTTTTACGTCCTGTCAACATCTAATGTCATATCAGGACAGGTAACGACTTGTGACAATACGCACTCATGGTGACTTTATAGTGCTGCCTCACTGGACAATAGGTTATTATGGTGTGTTCTATAGCTCTCTATTGTTGGAGCAGCCTGGTGATCCAGTTGGTTGTACCAAGAGGGTATAGTGGGTTGGACTAATATGTTATGATGGTGTGTTCTATGGGTATGTATGTTGTTTGAGCAGCCTGGTGATCCGGTTGGTTTTACAAAGAGGGTAAAGTAGGTTCGGCTGCAGGCAGCTGGTCAGGGAAGGTCAGGAATGGACCAGTTGGCCTTCAGATTTAAACTTGTTTGCGAATAAAGAACATCAGTTGCATCAGTGTATAGAAGTGCCAGCCAGAAATGTGAGCCAAATACTATTGTGTTGCATGTCATCGATTAACAACCTATGTGTGTTGTATAATGACATTATGGGAGTATGAAGAGGGAGATGTGGTTAGAACCAGCGCTGTCTAACTCCACCACGTGTTACAGGAGGATCTAGTTCCTATTCCTCTCACATTGAGTTTCTTCGAAGCTGTTTAGATGCCCTTCACCGAACACACATTGGTCCACAACTCATCCCATTTCCTGGCCAGCACCGCAACGAAAAACCCACCCGACAATCCACGGCCTAAAAAAATATGTTATCATTATTTTCCCATCATGTATATCGATGTTTTCTTCTCTATGTTCGTGTAAATGGTCATCCATACCATGATAGCTTTGTTTACATGTAATGTGTATTGGCATTTTCTCGTTAGAGTTGGAAGATCAGTGTATCAACACTTTCAACATATATTATTCAACTAAATAACACCACTTCAACAAATAAACAAAGAAGAAACATTCATATTCGATCGACCACCATGCCCTATTTTTATTTGACATAACCCTATTTGTTTGTATTTAGCGTTCATTTTATTCGCCAATAAATACTTAATAAGTGCAGTGGTATCTAAGTTGGATATTTGGGATAAAGCACACTTAATATTTTTTTGGTTCGTGGATTATGGATCCATATGTATCCCACAATTTCAGGAATGTTTGACCAATGTGCATTTATTCAATGTTGTTTATGTGCTCTATAATCTATTATGGAAATATAAACAAGAACACTACCATCTTCAGTTATATCTGTATTGTTATTTGCGAACCTTCGCTAGTGTATGTCAGTGATTAGTTTCAGGTTTGGCCACACCGGCGCCACCTGTCAGGGGCTTTGACCTCCTATAGACCAGCTGTGTATGGTCGTTATCGCCTCCAGACCCACACGGACGATCAATGTGTTACTGATATTAGATTGATTATTATAAACTAGTTCAGTTTGAAGCAACCTTTACCTTAAATGGTTGACTTTGGTTATATCTAAACAGAAGACATGCCAAATTAAGTTTGGTGGGCAGCTATTACCGGAACGCTTGACCCATTTGGAAAATATAAAGGGAGGCATACCATCTGACCATGCCCAGATTATTCTTTGAATTAGATCTTACTGGCACTCGTCCTGATATGACTTCAGATGTTGCCAACAACCAACCATCCAGGTCCCACTGGTTTAGATGACTGAAATAATGACACATTCTTCCCAAATGATGCTCGCCTTTTCTTTGATGGATACTTGCCCACTGAGGCTCCGAATGAAACCTCATTTGGAGGCCTTGGGCGTGGATTTGGACATGTTGGAGGATGCCAAAGTCCCAGAACATCCCCCGTGGTCGTTGAGAAAGCCATCGGTTATCCTCCGACTCACAGAACTGAGGAAGTCTGGGACACATCCACTCAAGTACCAAGGACTGCATGCAGAGATTCAAGGCCAGTTTGCAGACCACCTCTCGATATACACTGATGGTTCGAAAGACCAAAGCCGGGTAGCTGCTGCGGCAGTCTGCCGACGGGAAAGATTTGGTGTACGTTTGCCCGATCAGAGCTCGATTTTCACTGTGGAAGCCCGAACACTCGTTCTCACGTTGGAGTGTATCGAGGTATCCAATCACACTAACTATGTTATATACAGTGATTCGTTCTCTTGCCTCCTGGCTGTTGCTGGACTGAAAACGAATCACCCTATTCTAGCAATGGTCATTTATAAAATGAACCAACTGGCAATGGATGGGTATGACATTCACCTGTGCTGGGTGCCTGGCCATGCCGGCATACAAGGAAACGAACGAGCTGATCGGGCTGCGAAGAAGGCCCTGAACTGTGATCTTGAACCATGTCTGATCCCTCACTCTGATCTGAAACCACTAATAGCCACCCACATAAAATCCAAATGGCAACAGGAGTGGGATGAAAACATTAATAAACTTAAATAAATTGAACCATCTGTGGGAAAACCACCACCGACTCATGCGGGAGGTCTTCGGGACCAAGTGGTCCTTAGCCGCTGCCGTATTGACCACTCGTGGCTTACACATGTTTTTCTGCTCAAGTAGGAACCTCCCCCTGAATGTATTGGGTGTCAGTCCCCGCTGACACTCAAACACATTTGACTAAGTTGCGTTTATTTGTTGGCCCTCTGCCAACAATTCTACACTACAGAGAGTATGCATGACCTTTTTACTAAAGTAAAACAACAAAACATTTAGCCTTTTTGAGGGCAGCTGGACTGTACCACCTCATATAGTTTACTAAATAAATTCTATCAATTATTAATAACACTTTTTTTTTCTATGGGAATTTGTTTCCCCTGACCAAAAATATATGATTGTGAGCTTTCTAATTTAATGAGTGTCTAGTGGCACATAATTGATTGTCTGCTTTTACATGTAAAAGCGATGGTTTGAACAAAAAACAAACATTTCTGGCTGTGAATATGGCCTATGCTGCCGACACGGCGTAAAGCAACCACCAATCAATCAATCAATGCCCGCTGTTGTTTATTAACAAGTGTCCCCACTGATTATACATTGCAGAGTCCATATAGGATGAAGTGGACATGGTAAGTAACCATGGTTACCCTATTTACTGTGAGTCGACTGGGGCCGGTTTGCGATGACTGCGCATCTGTACCGGTATGAAGTGGGAGTAGCTCAGGCGGTAGAGTGTCCACCTCTGAAGGTCTCGGTTATCGTATCGATCCTGCTCGCTGGACCCATTTGCAGTTTGGGTTATTTTCCGTTCCAACCAGGGGTCCACAACTGGTTCATCAAAGGCTGTGGTATGTGCTGTCCTGTCTGTGAGAAAGTGCGTATGAAGAGTTCAGGCCCAAAACCATGTAAAGGACAATCTAAAAATGGAGAGAAGCATTGGAATCAAACCTTCGAAAAGCTTTAATTTGTATATTCCTATTGTTCTGTTGATTGCTGCATGACCATGTAATCATAGGAAACGTGGTATTAGGGAGCTTTAATCTCATTTTCAGCTAAACATCTTGTATTTAAACTCAATTTTTGTATTTGTGTTTACGTGGTTTTGCGCCTGAACTCTTCATATAATAGATCCCTTGCTGCTTCCTGGAAAGAGTACGCTATGTGGCAGCAGCAGGTTTCCTCCAAAGAAATATGTCAGAATGACTATATGTTTGGCATCCAATAGCCGATGATACAGAAAGTAATATGCTCTAGAGGCGTCGTTAAATAAAACAAGCTTAATTTTACTTCACTGTACCATTATGTGTGTGTGTGTGTGGAGGGCATAGGGTGGACGTACCGTTCACATCAGAACGACACAAGTTATATGGACATAATCTATATTTGCATATCACTAGCATTTCCATTAAAATTCCTCTGCGCTAGTGACAGTGTTTCGCGGCACTGGCAGGGTTGGCCGGTGGTGGCGCCACCGGTCCTAACTGTTGAAGGAATCACCCATAGAGTGGTACACCAAAGGTACCCTTATACTCGAATCATTCTTATACACCACATCCATGTACTTATAATTAATTCGACATAGGATAAAGAATAAGAATAAGAGTGGGTTGAAGATATAATATATAATCTCTGACGAGAGGTTAACTAAAATATGTGGGCAGAGTGACTGAGCGCCGCCAGACAAGTTACAGCGTTTGCAGGCAGAGGGTGACACAACCGACCCAGTTACGTAGTCGATGAACAATTAATAACAGATCAGTTTAGTAGATGACTTAAAATATAATAACGAGTGAAATTCAATTCAATTCAATTCAATTCTTGATTTCAGAATCAGGATTATGGTAGTTACATAATTTGGTCCATAGTAGGTAGATATAAAAATTAATGTGAACAGGATATAAGTAATAGTATGAATACTACCATACTAACCAATATCAAAATGTTGGTCTACATATACTAGTTTGTACCAATGCCTCCATATGGCAGACACAAATCTGAAATCAATCTTTTCTAATTTACATGTATTATGACATTTTCTGACTTGTCAGGTCTAGTAATAAATTTGAATATTAGATTCCTGATAACAGCCTGGAATTCTGGCACATCAATATTGGCAAACAGCTGTCTAGCACTGTGATACCTAGGTAGCTGGAGTAATAACCTCATAATGTCATTATATGCAACATTCAGTTTTCTAATGCTATACATTCTATAGTTCCACCAAATCTGGGCAATATACAAGAGAGTACAGAAAGTTCTAAATAAATTTACCTTCACATCAGCTGTACACATATGAAATTTCCTGATGAGCATATTTCCCTGAGCATATAATTTGCGACACTGTCTATTAATATCCCTGTCATCTCTAAAGTCATCAGTCATAAAGTGTCCTAAGTACTCGACTTCAGTAGAGATTGACAGGGGAGCACCAGTTAACATAAAATCAGGAAATACAGTATCCTTGTCATATTTTGATCGAATGATCATTACCATACTTTTAATAGCATTGTATTTGATATCAGTTTCTATGCCATATTCAGAGCATATATTAAGTAGCATTTGCAGTCCACTACTATATGGTGAGAATATTACCAAGTCATCAGCATACATAAGATGATTTAGAAGTAATAATCCATTAATACATCCAGTTTTACACTGATTTAACCTTTTTGACAAGTCATCCATATGAACATTAAATAAATAGGTGGACAATATCCCTCCTTGACGTACATGATTACTGACTTGGATGGGTTCTGACATGGCATCACCCCACCTGACTACCATTGATTGGTGCGAATACCAAAATATTAATATCCTGATGAGATAGCATGGAGTACCGCGCTGCACTAGTTTTTCAAACAGCATTGCATGATTCACTCTATCAAATGCCTTAGAGGCATCAAGAAAACACAAAAACATAGTAGAATTTAAACTATGATACTTCTGTATAATCTCCTTAAGAGCATAAATGCACATATCTGTCCCATCCTTTTGCTTGAAGCCATATTGATTATCATTTGTTTTTAAATACAACTCCAGTCTATCTAGCAGTACATTTTCAAATATTTTGGACAAAATACTAGCAAGTGCTATAGGTCTATATGGCACAAGAATAACAGAGATCATAGTATCAGGCAGAGTTCCATATATGAGAAAGCCTGTGAGGCACATAGCTAACATGGAATAAACTCTTGAGCTGGCATATTTGAGATGCTCTGCATAAATATTGTCAGCACCACAAGTCTTGTTACTATCAAGTTTTAATATGGCATCCCTGATTTCCTTAGCACCAACATTTATATCATTACAAATTTCGACATTAAACGTAACACTATCAACATTACTGCATACAGAGTAAAATAACTCCTTATAATTATTTTTCCAGAGCTCGGCTATTTTCTCACACCCTACCACACCCTCAATATTTGATTGAAGTTGTGTTTTACTAATCTCTATCAAGTTGACCTCTTTCAAGAACTCATCTGCATTGTTATTCTGCAGCTTAGTGGGTTCCGATTAATTATACTTGCATAATGATTATACATCACATAGTAAGATTCATATAGGAAGTAAATACATATTAAAGTATTGAACATGCTGTAGATAAAGGTGCCAAGTCACTTTGGCGGGAGATCTCCCTAAAATATAACTAAATAACCTCAATCTCCTGATCTCCCGCTTTTAATTTGTAATCTCCCACCAACGAATCATTTGACATTGTTTTATTTTATTTTCAATCATATCTTTCATCAAAATACACCAGAATACATCATGTTGCTTATTTGTTTACAACCCCCTCTCCTGCACCCTCTCTACTTCAATCACGCTGTTTTTTCATATCTTTTCTTTTTTTTTAAATGAATTTATTTACCCTGCTCATAACGGATAAGTGCATTTTCAGTGTTTTCACAACTGGGCATCACTAGTCCAATTTGATTAGAATTTAGTTTTAGTAATAACTTTAGGTGTTCTTGCTTCGTGTTGATGGCTTGTAACTGTTTGTAGATTGCAAACAGTCCAAAATCTAGCCGTTACTATATTTTGTGTTAATCCATTCAAAACGTCATCTGTTTTTCTAGGTATATTTTTAGTAGTTTCTTAAACACTGCTATGTTTTCTACATTTCGTGTTGCAGCTGGCAGTTTATTCCAAATATTGGCACTCGTGTTAGCTACACTGTGATCATGTGCACTGCAATTTAATTTTGACAATCTATGTAGTAGGGAAATCTCCCTGGTCACACTCTTATATACTTGGCACCTCTGAGTAGATATATATATGTGTAAATATCAAGGCGCTGCAAAATAAGTAAACATATATGAAGAGTTCAGGCGCAAAACCATGTAAACGCCAATCCAGAAATGGAGATAAACATTGAAATCAAACCTTCAGAAAGTTTTATTTTTTATATTCCTTCTTTTTTGTTCACTGCGCCATAAGCATGTGATCATATGAAAAGTGGAATTAGTGAGAATTACAATTATTTTCAGGTAAAAATCTTTTATTTAAACTACATTTTTGGATTGGCATTTACGTGGTTTTGCGCCTTAACTCTTCAAATGCATATATATACAACCGTATAAGGAGCATAATATATTATGCGTGTATAAATGCCGGAATTAAATGGTTCTAATTATTATTATTATCGATCGATTAATAATTAATTATCCTGCATTTGGGTTCGTTATAGATATCTCGATATTGTCCAATCAATGGCCTTTCCCTGCGAGCCCGGGACTGACCTAGGTGGCGCCAAAACGGCGGGTTCGGTAGCCGGGCTGCCATATTTGTTCATTGTTCTCCCGGATTTCAAACTATATATATATATGTATGTAAATGTGTTTGACACTTTGATATACATTCTATATCCATGCGTCCTACAAGTAAAACCCCGTAAACGCCAAACCAACGATTTAATTAAAATAAAAGTTGTTGCCTGAAAATCATTTTAATTCTCAGTAATTCCGCCTTTCTTGTGATGACCTGATATCCGAGCAATGAAGAAACTATGAATGTAACAAATAAATCTGTTGAAGTCTTGATTCCAATTTTTTTCTCAATTTCTGGATCGGCGTTTATGGGGTTTTGCGCCTGATCTCTTCATATGTATACATACATACATGCTCGTAGGTTGATATACTCAAGGTCATAGTGACAGTATATATAATGTATATATATAAACATACAAATATAAGTATATATATCTTGCGTAGTAGTACCCAGGCAGTAACCAACTAGTGATGCGCAGGGTACGCCAATGTCAGCCTCACTTTGCGCATGTCCATTTTAAGCCCCTCCCACTTCCAGTCCACGTCACAATCTATTACACGACGGATAGATCTACTTCCGGTGACATAAACAAGATCAACTCTCCACCCGGGGGTAGCGGGTGGAGGAAGAGGGTGAGGTAGGTAGGAGGTGGGGAGTGGGGAGGTAGGAGGGGGAGGTAGGAGAGGGAGAGGGGGTTAGAGGGGGAGGTATGGAGGGGAGGGGGAGGGGGGTAGGGGGAGGGGGAGGGGAGGGAGGGGTAGAGGGGGGAGGGAGGGAGGGGGAGCTAGGAGGGGAGGGGGGAGGGGGGTACGGGAGAGTGGCAGGGGGAGGTAGGAGAGGGGGAGGGGTAGGAGGGGAGGAGGGGGAGGTAGGTAGGAGGAGTGGAGGGGAGGAGGGGAGGGGGAGGGGGGAGGTAGGGAGGAGGAGGGGAGGGGAGGTAGGGAGGGGGAGGAGGGTAGGAGGGGGGAGGGGTAGGGGGGGAGGTAGAGGGGGAGGGAGGAGGGGAGGGGGAGGAGGGGGAGGGGGAGGGGGGTAGAGGGGGTAGGAGGGGGGGGAGGAGGAGGGGGAGGTAGGGAGGGGAGGGGGAGGGGGAGGGAGGGGAGAGGGGGAGGTAGGAGGGGAGGGGAGGGGGTAGAGGGGGAGGTAGGAGGGGGAGGGGGGTAGAGGGTGGTAGGAGGGGGAGGTAGGAGGGGGAGGGGGGTAGTGGAGGGGGAGGTAGGAGGGGAGGGGGTAGAGGGTGGTTGAAGGGGGAGGGGGGAGGGGGTAGGAGGGGAGGAGGGGGGAGGTAGGAGGGGGAGGTAGGAGGGGGAGGTAGGAGGGGAGGGGGTAGATGGGGAGGTAGGAGGGGGGTATAGGGAGGTAGGAGGGGGAGGGGGTAGTTTTGGGGGGTAGGAGGGGGAGGTAGGAGGGAGAGGGGGGGTAGAGGGGGATGGAGGAGAGGGAGAGGGGTAGAGGGGGAGGGGGTAGAGGGGGATGTAGGAGGGGGGGTAGAGGGGGAGGGGGTAGGAGGGGGGAGAGGTAGGAGGAGGGGAGGTGGTAGGTAGAGGTTCAACTAAGAGATTGGGTGCTACATAGCTCCAATATGTAATCAGTGACTGCAATCAACACGCCCACTATGATTGAGAGAACATAGACTTGCGTTATGGTTGATTGGTTGTTGGAGTGTTACATCCTTGCAACATCTAACGTCATATCAGGATGGGTACTGACTTGTGACAGTGCGCACTCATGGGGAGTTTATAGTGCTGCCCCACTGGGAGACCATTCCACCGACACCATGACCTGATATCCCACTCAGTCACAGTATCCTGACACTGAGGTAACCAGTCCTTGTCCTATCATAATAACCCACACGTATACACCCTGTGGTGTATTTGTGAGTAGTGTATCTATATATATATATATATATATATATATAATAATGCTATATTATAGGGAAACTCACTGGGATTGAAGATTCTTGTTTAGTTATATTGGTGGGTTTTTAGTTGTACGATGGAGATGTGGGTGAACGGTTAGTTAGGCGCGTTGAACGGTGAGGTCGGGTGAAGGTGGTGATGGGGGGGGGGGGGGGGGGGGGAGTCACGGGCCATCTATGAATATCAGAACAGTTCGCGTAATGTCCACGAAATGGCGCCATGGTAGGCAATTACGCGCACCCTAGGCGCATGCGTCCGGCCGATCCTCTCTAGGCGATGTGGTATTACCTCCAATCTGTGCCCCTGCCTCTTCCAGCCTAGGCCACGCCCCCCGCGCCAAGATAGCCAATCAGCGGCGTGGTAATTAAGGCGTGGGCGATAATGGGGGTATTTGATGTGAGGGCGGCCCGGGTGCTGATGACAAACCGTGGTTCATACTCATAGCTTTATTTTCTTTAAATATGTTGCCACCTCGTCCTTTGAAAGTATGAAATTAACTGAACCAAACTTTGCAGTCTCAATAAAATGGAAGTAAATAAAGAGGAATGAAGACGAGAATCAGTGAGTGTGATGTCAGACATCTCTTCTAGATAACATATTCACCCCATACTATAGTACCCTGAGTAGGGGTGAAGAACAACGCTGTATAAAAGATGGAGAGAATGGGCGTAAATGAAATGAGAAATATGAATTTTTAATCTGAAATGCAAATATATTCTTCACATACCTTTGATATATTTACAACTTTTGAACTGATTAGGAGAGTAAGTCCGCTAGATAAATTAACTTTAAAGTTTGAATCGATAGAGGCCAGCCATTGACGGGAAGTTGAGAGGTTCCTGTTTAATAATCCAATCTAGGTCAGGAAGCCGTTGTTTTCATTGGCTGAGGTAGTGTACAACCAGTTCATACAAACATGATGGATTTACTTCATGGACTCGACCATTTCAAACTGATGGTGTGTCATTATGCCTTGATATTATGTGATTTGAACACTCTGGTGAGTATATGTTTTGGGAAAACATATGCAATTGGATTGTAGCCATTGGATTTGATTTAACTTAAGGTAGAAATGCCAAAGTAAGACCATCACGAGTGAGACACTGTTTCTCCAACTTTTACCTCTGAAGATAGTCAGCGGTGAATCTTTGATCTACATATTATGAAGCTGGCAAAATCACTGGGTGCCTCAGACCTTTAATGATGATCACCTTGGCGCATTGCCTGCACTGCCTGCAAATGTTATATATTGAGTATTTTAATCGTGACCATTGACTACATAACCAGAGGTGATACGACAGATAAAGAACTGCAGTATACTATGTTAGATTAAGGTAAATTGACTTAAACAAAGGATGGTTAAAGCCAGAATGTGGAATGTTCGCACTGTACAAACGGTTACAACCCATAAATAAGAAACAACAAGAAAGCCTGAATTATTACTAAATCAATATTCAAAAGATGATTTGAATCAAATTGACAATTTTTGAATTGTTGTTATTCTTGAAGTTTGATCACTGCCTATCATGGATAAGTCTGAATAGACTTGTTTTCACCATTAGACAGTTTGTCGATATAAAGCCCGAGCCTACACTTTTACGGACACCCATCCACACCCACACACACACCCATACCCATGTGTGCAGGTGTGGGTGTGGATGCGTATAGGTTGGTGTGGGTGTGTGTGGATGTGTGTGGGTGGGTCTACGTGTGGGGGTGAGTGCGGGTGAGTGTGGGTGTAGGTGATTGTGAGCACAGGTGGGTGTGGGTGTGGGTGTGGATGGGTGTAGGTATGGGTGTGAGTGTGGGTGGGAGCAGGTGTGGGTGTGAGTGTGGGTGTGGGTGAGTATGGTTATAGGGGATTGTGGGTATAGGTGGGTGTGGGTGTGAGTGGGAGTAGGTGTGGATGTGAATGTATGTGAGTGTGGGTGTAGGTGGGTATGGGTGTGGGTGTGGGTGTGGGTGTGGGTGGGTGTAGGGGAGTGTGGATACATGTGTGTGGGTGGGTGGGTGTGTGGGTGGGTGGGTGTAGAGGATTGTGGGTATAGGTGGGTGTGGGTGGGTGTGGGTGTTGGTGTGAGTAGGGGAGGGGGTCGGATGGGTGTGGGTGGGTGGGGTGTGGGTGGGTGGTGGGTGTGGGTGAGGGGTGTGCGTGGCTGTAGGGGATTGTCAGTATAGGTGTGTCTGCGTGTAGGTGGGTGGGTGCGGGGGTGGGTGGGTGGGTGGGTTGTGGGTGTGGGTGAGGGGTGTGGGTGGCTGTAGGGGTTTGTCGGTATAGCTGTGTTGGGTGTCGGTGGGTGGGTGTGGGTGTGGGGGTGGGTGGGGTAGGTGGGAGTGGGTGGGTGTGGGTGTGGGTGGTGGGGTGTGTGTGGCTGTGGGGTTGTAGTAGGTGTGGGTGGTGGGGTGGGTGGGTGTGGGTGTGGGGGTGGTGGGTGGGTGGGTGGGGGTGCGTGTGGGTGTGGGTGGTGGGTGAGGGTGTGGTGGTGTGGGGGTGTGTGGTGGTTGGTGTGGTGGGTGGGTGTGGGTGGGGGGGGGTGTGGGTGTGGGGGTGGGTGTGGGTGTGGGTGTGGGGTGGGGGGTGTGGTGGTGTAGGGGGTTGTGGTGTGGGTGTGTTGGGGTGTGGGGGGTGGGTGGGGGTGTGGGGTGTGGGTGGTGGGTGGGTGGGGGTGGGTGTGGGTGTGGGGGTGTGGTGGGGGGTGTGGTGGTGTGGGGGTGGTCGGTGTGGTGTGTGCTGGGTGTGGGGGTGGGTGGGGTGTGGGTGTGGGGGGTGTGGGTGTGTGGGTGGGGTGTGGGTGTGGGTGTGGGGTGTGGTGGTGGGTGGTGGTTGTGGGTGGTGTGGGTGGTGGGTGGTGGGGTGGTGTGGGTGGTGGGTGGGTGTGGGTGTGGTGGGGTGGGTGGGGTGTGGGTGGGGGGTGGTGGTGGGGTTTGTGGGTTGTGTGTGGTGGCGGTGGGTGTGTGGGTGGGTGGGTGGGTGGGTGTGGGTGGGGTGGGTGGGTGGGTTGTGGGTGTGGGTGGTGGGTGTGGGTGTGGGTGGGGGTGGTGGGTGGCTGTGGGGGTGGGTTGGTGGTGTGGGTGTGTGTGGGTGTGGTGGGTGGGTGTGGGTGGGGGGTGGGTGGGTGGGTGTGGGGTGTGTGTGGGTGGGGGGTAGGGGTTGTGGGGGTTGGTGGGTGTGTGGTGTGGGTGGGTGGGTGTGGCGGTGTGTGTGTGTGTGGCAGTGGGTGTGGGTGTGGGTGTGAGTGTGGGGTGGGTGTGGTTGGGTGTGGGGGGTGTGGGGTGGTGTGGGTGTGGGTTTGTAGGGGATCGTGGGTATAGATGCGTGTGGGTGTGTGTGGGTGTGTGTGTGGGTTGGTAATGGGGATTGTGGTTATAGGTGGCTGTGGGTGGGTGGGGTGTGGGTTGGTGATGGAGATTGTGGTTATAGGTGGGTGTGGGTGGGGGGGTGTGGGTGGGTGGGTGTCGGGTGTGAGTAAGTGTGGGCGTGAATGTGTGTGAATGTGGGTGTAGGGGATTGTGGGTATAGGTGTGTGTGTGCGGGTGTGGGTGGGTGTGGGGGTATTTGTGTGGGTGTGTGTGAATGTGTGTGGGTGTGTGTGTGTGTGGGTGTGGGTGTGTGTGAATGTGTGTAGGTGTGTGTGGGTGTGGGTGTGTGTGGGTGTGGGTGTATGTGTGTGTGAATGTGTGTAGGTGTGGGTGGGTGTGGTTGTATGTGTGTGTGTGGGTGGGTGTGTGTGGGTGTGAGTGGGTGTGGGGGTATGTGTGTGTGGGTGGGTATGGGTGTATGTGGGTGTCGGTGAATGTGTGTGGGTGTGTGTGGGTGTGGGTGTATGTGGGTGTGTGTGAATGTGTGTAGGTGTGGGTGGGTGTGGGTGTATGTGTGTGTGAATGTGTGTAGGTGTGGGTGGGTGGGGGTATGTGTGTGTGGGTGGGTGTGGGGGTATGTGTGTGTGTGGGTGGGTGTGGGTGTATGTGGGTGGATGTGTGAGTGTGGGGTGCTGGTACAAATAACTACTAGTGTTAGTGGATGGGCGGGGGGGGGGGGGGGGTACGGGGTAGGCAGCTTTCTCATATATTGGATGTTTAAGATTTACACTTCAACAGTGTACCGGATCGGGTGTGGGCGTCGGGCCTCGGGCGTCTCCCGCAGAGTGGCGCCCTCTGGGGACGTGTGTGGAGTGGCGCCCTCTGGTGATGTCTGTAGAGTGGCGCCCTCTGGGGACGGGTGCAGAGGGACGCTCCACGTCATCGACAACACGTGATCAATGGACATCGCTAAGAGGGACGCGGGACGCCCGCAATCACAGGAGGCGGGTTCACATTGCCTTTTGTTCCCATCAATCGACGAATGCATGCTGGGGTTTCACGTCCTGGCAACATGTATGGTAGCATTAGGCCGGACACCGATGTGTGACGGTGCGCAGTGCTAGTGGTTTTCTAGTGCTGACTCACTGATGTAGCATAATGTCATGGAGGTGTGATGGAAATGTGGAATATTGCGCTGATAACTGGGTTCGAGCTCACACTTCTTGCCATAGGGCTAGTGTCCTAACCAGGATACTACTGACATGCGGGGTAGGCGATGACAATGGGATTGTTGGTTTGTTGTTGTTTTACGTCCTAGCAACATCTAAGGTCATATCAGGACAACAATGGGAAATACTGCGTCTAGAAGAATTCAAACCCACACTTCTTGTTATTCGGGGGTTAGTGCGCTAACCATTACACTACCTAGGCTACTTGATGTTATCACCATATCCACACCTACCTGTATATATGTGGCTCCTTGCGTAAGCGGTCAGTGCAGACCTGCAGACTACGACACTTGTTCCGCTGTAATTGTAAGTGTTTTAAATGGTTTATGTTCATAGGTCATTTAATGCTTAATCCTGCACGTACAGGCAATGCACTTACATGGATAGGGTAGGTTCATCAACCATACATAGCATAGAATGTACCAGTGTAATCGGCCTGCCACACTATTTCTGGACATAAAAGGTCATGTAAAGGCTGTATGTGGCCTGCCACACTATTTCTAGACATAAAAGGTTATGTAAAGGCCGTATGTGGCCTGCCACAGTATTTATGGACATAACAGGTTATGTAATGGCCGTACGTGGCCTGCCACACTATTTCTGAACATAAAAGGTTATGTAAAGATCGTACACAGCCTGCCACACTATTTATGGACATAAAAGGGTATGTAATGTCTGGGCATGGCCTGCCAGTTAAGGACATAAAAGGTTATGTAATGGCCAGAAACTGCCTGCCACCCTATGTAAGGACATAACAGGTTATGTAATGGCCAGAAACTGCCTGCCACCCTATGTAAGGACATAAAAGGTTATGTAATGGCTGGACGCATCATGCCACACTATGTAAGGACATAAAAGGTTATGTAATTAGATACAACAAGTGGCTGCAAACATGGCGACATTTCGCAGTGGAGATAGATGGACTCGTGAGGAGGGGGGTGGGCAGGGGGGAAAGGGGGTGTGGTTGTTGAAGTTTTACGTCCTGGCAACATCCAAGGTCATATCAGGATGGGTACCGACTTGTCACATTGCAACCTCATGGTGAGTGTATAGTGCTGCCCCACTGGGAGACCCGTCCACCGACACCATGACCCAGATGTGCCAATCAGTCACATTATCCTGACACTGAGCTAACCGGTCCTTGCCTCATCCTATTAATGCCTAGTGTTCTACTAGGTAGCGACATGTATCAGTTGTGTAAGTCATTGGTTTGACACAGCCGGTGTTTCAGTTTCTGCTGTCCACCAGTTTCTGCGGTATGCATGCACTCAAATGCATTGTCAATGGCCGTGAGCAATCGTCATACAGAAAAAGTGAAATATCTCTAAAACCACACCACCTAGAAACAAATCGCTTGGTACACATATAGAAAACATTGTTACCAAAAAGATTATATTAAATTTATAAGGTTAGGGTTCTTGATTTCTATTAATTTTAATTAAAACTAATGTTTTGCACTGCGCATACCATCAAACTCAAAGCATTGTCAATGGTCGCGAGCAATCTTCATACAGAAAATACAGAAAAAGTGACATATCTCTAAAACCACACCACCTAGAAACAAATCGCTCGGTACACATATAGAAAACATCTTTACCAAAAAGATTATATTAAAATTATATGGTTAGTAACGATGCTGATCGATTTTGACGCATGCGCAGAAGCGATGCATACTGCGGAAATTGGCGGACGGCGGAAACTGCGACACCGGCATTCCGCAAGGGAAAACCTGCACTCAATGGATTCGGCCTCCGCGTGTGGTCCAAGAAAATCAGGCAAAGAATGTTAAGCTATTTAAGAACGTAACCGCCGACAAATAAAAGACTACGTAATTCGATACAACGAGGAGCTGGGAACAATGCGACCTTTCACAGTGGAGCTAGCTGAGGTCCTGAAGATGGGTGTGAGGGGGGGAGGGGAGGAGGGGGTTTTCTTGCAGTTTTGGTGGTTGGCTTGCAGAAGAAGGCAAAGGGAGACAAGCTGTAGGGAATGGATGTCGTGATGGATGTCGGCTAAAAAGGACTTAATGACAAAGATGGAGGCCTGGGCATGCGCACACAACACAGAGCAGCTAGACTGCAGGCGGAAAGATAAATTGACTTCTGATGAAGAAAGAGAGGGAAATGCGACTTGCAACTCGCCACGAACAAAAGCCCGAAAAGAAGGAAAGCGGTAAACAAAGATGGCTGCGGGTGAGGGAAGTTTCCTGCCTGAATAGGCCGAGCATTGCTCTCGGAGCTCGGCAGGTGAACTGTGGGGAGAAGGATGGAGGGCAGTGGGGGGGGGGGGGGGGGGGGGGGGAGGGGCACGGTAACGTCACTAAGAAGAAGGCTGTATGAAGCTAGGTGCAGGATTTAGTAAGATGGGCTGAGGGCGGAGAGAGTTATTAAGGTAGCAGCTTTAATCAAGTGTAATGAGACAACAACCGAACACTGCCGTCTACACACCCACCTTCACGCCCACCCACACCCACACCCACACCCACACCCACACCCACACCCACACCCACACCCACACCCACACCCACACCACACCCACACCCACACCCACACCCACACCCACACCCACACCCACACCCACACCCACACCCACACCCACACCCGCACCCACACCCCACCCACCCACACCCACACCCACACCCGCACCCACACCCACACCGCACCCACACCCACACCCACACCCACACCCACACCCACACCCACACCACACAACACACACCACACCTACCACATACCACACCCACACCCACACCCACACCCACACCCACACCACACAATCAGTAATTGTGAATATAAGACTTACAATTCCAGGAGACGAGTATACTGCAGTGAGCAGTGACGGAACTCCCCAGATGAAATGTCACATGGACAGACATGCATCGGTAGGGTGATTGCATCAGGGAGCCTAGATAGCCGAACGCTGTAGGTGTAAGGTTGCGGACAAACAAATGCCATGTGAATCTATGCTAATAACCAGTAACTGAATACCTACATTGACTCACATCAGTCACTGTCTCATTGGCCACTCATGGCTGACTCATGTATTTTGACGCAAGGCGGAAGCGCCTCCTGAATGCATCAGGTGAAAGTGTCTGCTGACACTCAGATGCGCTCTACGTGAATGGGTCGATTTCATTTTTTTTTGGTTCAAGTATTTATTCATCGAATAATATCTTTTGTCATGGCCATGTGATAATAAAGTATCGGCGTAAATAACACGCAAGACATGTTTATTTCCAAATGTAAAGCACAAACAAATGTTTCACTCCCTAAGAACAGTTGGACTGCGTTGCCTCCAATAATTGTAACTGTCTTCTTGCCAAGTTAACTTTAGCTCTTCCCTGACGCAAATTCATGCACTTCATTGTTGGTGTGATTTGTGCAATTTGAGACAAACTGGATATTGTTAATTGTCCTCTAAATTGTATCCACAAATTTATCCACTTCCAAATTGCATTTGAGAGAATAGTTGCTGTTATTTGTGTCATTTGAGAACATGAACTTTGGTCAGCCTCAAACAAGTATGTACAAATACTGGAATATATACATTGCATAAGAAGCCATGGATAAGAGATATTATATTAATCCAAATACAGGGCATGATTCTGTGTTCCCAAGGTAACCTTGGGTAGTTTATTGCCAGCGGTACCTTAATAGGTAGCTGTTTTATGCATATGTATATATAAATCCTCTGACGCCAGTGATAGTTTTAGGGTATGAACGAGGCAGTACAGTGTATCCTGTAATAATAATAATAATTCCATTCCGTGCCTTTATACTCGCGTAATGCGTTATACATCACATATATATATAATAAATTCTACTTAGAATAAGTTAACACAAATAAGAGTGGGTTGAAGATGTATATATTTCTTTGAAGGTGATCTGAAGATTTGTGCCCAAAACCAACTGGAAAACTAATAAATATTGCTGGCAGAGTGAGTGAGCGGCACCAGACAAGTTACAGTTACAGCATTTGCAGGCAGAGAGCGATACAATCAGCCCGGCTGCATAGTAGATGAACAAGTAATAACAGATCAGTATAGTAGATGACTTAGAATATAATAAGGTGTGAAAGCTTCCAATTAATTATACTTGTATAATGCTTACACATCACATATATTAACTTGTTATGCGGTGATGGAAGAAGATGGAGGCGAGTGGGGTTGGTTGTTGGAGTGTTATGCCCTGGCAACATCTAAGGTAATATCAGGATGGTTATCAACTTTTGACAGTGTGCACTCATGATGACTTTATAGTTGCTGCGCCACTGGGAAATCAGGCCACCTGCACCATGATCCGATATCCCGCCCATTCCCATTATCCTAACACTGAGCTAACCAGTCCTTGCCCTATCCTATTAATGCCGAGAGCCAAGCTAGGAAGTGACAAGTATCAATTTTTAAGTAATTGGTTTGACTCGATCTGGAATCAAACTTCCGATCTCCCGCACGCGAGGGGTGCGCTCTACCGATTCGGCCACCTCGCTCGGTGAGGCGAGCGGGGAGTAAAGTGTACGCTTTTATTCAGTCAAACCGGGGGAGGAAAACCCCGAACAGCCCTCCACCGTACCATGTGAAAGTCAAATATTTGGTTTAATGTTAAAAGAAGTAAAAACGGTCAAAGGAAGGGTGGGTGGTTGGAAAAAGCTGGAGGTGTGGGCAGGTCTGAGCCAGAGAGAGGAGGAGTGACTCCAGGGAGTGGGGGAGGCGGTGAGGTGGTGAGGAAGTGGGCAGGCCAGGGGGCGCCAGTGGTGTAGGCACGAGACGTGGGGTCAAGCAAGGGATAAGCCTGGAGAGGGAGAGAGGAAGGGGGGGTGGAACTCTTCCCTTGCGCGAATCAAACGCGATGCGAGCATTACGACCAATGCATCTGGAAGCTCAAGTCAGAGATCTTTGATGCTCAACGGTGGAAGCTGCTCGATGTTGGAAGCTACACAAAGTGTGACAGGTTGCACAATGATTGGATCAGCTGCTTCCCGCGTCAGAGGGCGTGGCATTCGAACCATGAGTTTGAACCCTGGCTGAATCTAACTAATGACTTAAATAGTTATTCTCTTCACCGTCTAGTCTACAGCACGCGGTTGGATCAGCGGCATAAGGAAGGTCAATTTGTCACATTTTAAATTTCCTAGCTTTAATCCTTTAATGTGACACAATAATTGTTGAGGAAAGTGGGGAAAGTGCATGAAATCGAACCCATATTTATTATTGCGGTCCTGAATGAATCTCGCATCCACTGCATTACCTGGTATCGTTGATTGACACAGGGAGGTAGAGTACCGGATGGATTGGGTTGCATGAATAAAGATGATATGTTTTAATGTCGGAGCTGCACACAGACCTATTTGTATACTTTCTCTTGAAGTCTAAATGTGACACCTAGCCCTCCGATACCAATATCTGCCTCCGATACTATTATCTGCCTCCGATACCAATATATGCCTCCAATACCATTATCTGCTTCCAATACCAGTATCTGCCTCCGATACCAATATCTGCCTCCGATACCAATATCTGCCTCCGCTACCAATATATGCCTCCGATAGAATTATCTGCCTCCGATTCTATTATCTGCCTCCGATACCAATATTTGCTCCGATACCATTATCTGCCTCTGATACTGATATCTGGCTCCGATACCAATGACTGCCTCCGATAGCATTATCTGCCTCCGATACCAATATCTGCCTCCGATACCAATATCTGCCTCCGATACCATTATCTGCCTCCAATACCAATATCTGCCTCCAATGACAGTATCTGCCTCCGATACCAATATCTGCCTCCGATACCAATATCAGCCTCTGACACCAATATCTGCTTCCAATACCATTATCTGCCTCCGATACCAATATCTGCCTCCGATACCATTATCCGCCTCCGATACCAATATCTGCCTCTGATACCAATATCTGCCTCTGATACCAATATCTGCCTCCAATACCACTATCTGCCTCCGATACCAATATCTGCCTCTGATACCATTATATGCCTCTGATACCAATATCTGCCTCTCGCCATTCATCTGCATATCATCGCATTAAACCTATTGAATGCACACTTATTGAATTATGCACGGAAGCGATCAGAATCCACATCTACAAGAAAAGAAAGTGCAGGCGCCCGTGAACAAATAATTGAATAAATATCGCATTATTTGGGTACCTGCTCACGTGAGACATAATATCATCACGAATGGCAGCCGAATGACACCGTAAACAACATTATCAAACCACTTAACTAAAACTGCATTATATCATCGTCCTATGTTTTAAAGGGGCACAGTCTGATGAAAGTGTAGCAGTCTACAATGACCTCTGAGGCAAGGAGCCACACAGACACCTATGCGTGGAAAGAGTGATTGCATCAGAGAGCCTAGGTGGTGTAATGGTTAGCTTGCTAGCCCCTGAATGGTAAGACGAGTGGGTTTGATACCTACTTTAGGCTTACTATTTGCCATGCCTCTCCTCCTCCCCATCCCCACAACGCCGGTTGCTATACAGGCAATGCGCTGTCTGCTTGTTGAAGTTACCCTGTGTATAAGTGCATTACCTGTACGTAAAGCTAAGCATGAAACAAATTATGGATGCAAACCCTTTAACAGACTTACACTTGTATAGGAACGAATGAAGTAGTCTGCACTGACCTCTCTGGCAAGGCGCGACATAGAAATTTCACTTCAGGTGTCTCCAAAGTTATGCATTCCTAAACAAAGTAACTTACATTAAACTAAGCTAAGTGGATTATAGCAAGCGGTCTATTATATTTGTCTTTTTTTGTCTTTTCTTTTTAGTGATGGTGTATTTATGCTGCCCATAACGGTTAAGTCTAATGACTTGTTTTTGCCGCTAGACAGTAATAGTCTCATGGTTCCCCTTGTTTTGTTACTTTCAATTGTTGTGTAGCTATCTACTGCACGCATTCTTTCTCTGTTTGTAAGAATCTTTCAAATAAAATTTGCAGAAACTCGATGGAATCGGACAATGCAACTTTAAAGTTGAAACCATTTGGCGGATGGGGGAATTACTTGATCATTTTAGAACGTGGTTCTTGGCGGTAATCTGTTGATGAATAGAAGATGGCTTAAACAGACGATGGAATAAAGATTGCTTAAAGTTGATTAACCGATGGTTATGAACTTCTGTCGTTTTTCTGAGATAAATATATTGAACTGATTGTTATAATCAACCTTACTTTACTTTGAAGTAAATATTATTGTATATGGCTAACTTTTGAGATATTTGAAGTGCACACATGACACAATTAATGTTGGCAATCACGCTATAACTCTGACATCATAGTATTCCCTTCTATGTGGCAACACATTCTTAATAAGTGCATCAGTATCTAAGGTACATATGTACAATCAAATCTAGATAATTATGTTGGTTTTGAAAATGTGATGCTCAATGGGACTGTGCAGCTTTAAGGTTGCTGGATTGATCACATATCAGAGGATGAACAAAGCGTGTGTGTGGGTGTGTGTGGGGGGGGTGCTAATGCCTCAATGTAATCGCTTTGCGCCTGCGCTATGGGGACCTGTGGAACGTATACAGCTAACAACTGATGGGATGTGGTACAAATGTGCGAAATATGCAGAACAACTCCAGGCAGGCTCTTCTATGTGAAGCGTCTTACACCCATAAAGTATGCGCAGACAATGTAAGGGGCTGGTAAAATATTACTTAGCGTTATTTGTTGTGAAATTTAGACACCCACCCACCCCACTTTACAGTGCTGCATAACGGCAGACCATACCGCCACATGAAGCTGAGATTCCATATATGCGCCATACCATTCACATGCGCATTCACACAAGATGGGATGGCCGAATGAGTTGAGCATCCCTGTTTTGGGAGATCAGGGGATCCAAACCCATGAGTTTGTGTGTTCGAACCCTGGACAAGTCAAACAAATGACTTAAAAATTGATACTTGTCACTTCCTAGCCTGGTGCTTGGCATTATTAGGATAGCGTGAGGACTGGTTGACTCAGTGTCAGGATAATGTGAATGAGTGGGATATCAGGATATGGTGCTGGTGGCCTGGTCTCCCAGTGGGGCAGGCACTATAAAGTCACCATGAGTGTGCACTGTCACAAGTCGGTACCCATCCTGACATGACCTTAGATGTTGCTAGGACATAAACCAACAAAGAAAACAAACAAATGTATTCGCACTGATCGGTCCTGTCATATCTATAAACTACATGGGGCATTCGCCTGAGAGTAGTATATGGAAATGTGACTTGTACTCAGGAACAGGTTCTTAGTAGTACATGGAATTGTCACACATAAAGCAGTATCAGTTCACCTCCTAGCAACATGTAAGGTTATATCAGGATATGAACCGACTTGTGACAATGCGCACTCATGGGGATTTAATAATATTGCCCCACTGGGATACCAGGACACCAGCACCATCACCTTATATCCCACACAATCATATTATCCTGAGACTGTGCAAACCTGGTCATGTCTTATCCTATTAATGCCGAGCGCCAGGACAGGTATCGACAAGTGTCAATTTTCTAAGTCATGGGTTTGACTCGGCTGGCATTCAAACTCCTGAACTTCCATACCCGAAACCTGCGCTCTACCGATTAGACCACCGCGTCCAGTCATTTCTCATTTGATTAAGACTAAATATGTGTGACTTGCAATATCTATGGATCCCTGCATTCATTATCAGCTTATCCTATTCCTATATAAATATGTAATCCGGTCCTGATATGATTGAATGTTGCTAGGACGTAAATATATAGTATTCAGCGAACAGAGAATGAATGAATTAAATCTGATGAAAGTGTCAAATTAGTTCAACTAAAATATTGACCTAGATTTGATCCCACATATTTAGCTTAGATACTGATCCACTTATTAAGCATGTATTATTATGTAGAAAGGGTTACTAAGCCAATTTAATCAAACCTGTTGCTGCTGAAGCCTATGGTGTCTGAGTTTTAGCACGCACACCCCTAATTAATGTTGGAAGCTTTCACGTAAAATCTCATCAAGGTTAATATTTAAAATAAAAATGTACTTCAATCTGAAGTAAAGTAGAATAATATGAATAAGCAATGCTTAGGACCGACCCCCAGGTCATATTCGAAGAACACGACCCGGGCGATTCAGATCACTATGGAAGATGTGTAGGGAGGGACCAGTGTAGGTGTTCCTCTATTCGACATGCGCTACTCTGTGGTGGGGCATCGTCTAGGCATTAAGCCCATAGGCAATTATTAACCAATCGCTGTCATCCACCCTATGTGCTGCATAGCGAAGTTTGACGAGCTATTTCCATTTCCGTTTGCTGGATTTTGATTATTCATGAGTATACAAATGGTGGCACCAATATTGGGCTATTTCCGTTTCCGTTTGCCGGATTTTGGTGATTTCATTTTCTGCCTCTATGAGTATGGGTATTGTTTATGTATATATATATATATACATGTGTTAGTCATTAGCCTCCCCTTTGGGGGGGGGGGATGGGGAGGGGGGTCGGTGTTAATATTATGATCAAGTTCATGTATTTAACTCTGACAATTAAATGGCAGGAACTCAATACCACGGGACTGTGCAACTTTAAAAACACAGATGCAGCAGCGACTCTACAGCAGTTTGTAGCACATGGTTCAGGAAGCACCAGTGGTGTACGCGGTACATACAGCTGCATGATTCTATGTATAGATGAGTCTCCGGGGAGAGGCTTACAGGCGGCAGTGCCAATCGGTAGTAGCGGCAGCTGTGCGCTCTGAGAATAGTGGGCGATGAATGGGGAAATGAAGGAAGCTTTCTCCGTGTGTGTGTGTAATTGAGCAGAAGTCAGTACTCTTACCGAGATTTACTGACAGCTCGCATGGTGTAGGATGTCCTCTTATTTAATCGATAATATGATGAGAACTTCTGGGCAACATCTAAGGTCATATCAGGACGGGTGCCGACTTGTTATGGTGCACTCTCATGGCGACTTAATAGTGCTGCCCCAATGGGAAATCAGGCCACCAGTACCAACCATGACCCCATATCCGACTCAGTCACAATATATTAACACTAAACTAACTGGTCATTTCCCTATCGTATTAATGCCGAACGCCAGGCTAGAAAGTGACAAGTATCAATTTGATAAGTAATTGGTTTCACTAGACCCGGAACCGAACTCCCGACCTTCCGCACGCTCTACCGAATCGGTCACGGCGCCCCGTGTATGAGAACACAGTGGGGGGGGGGGGGGGTGTTTAAGGGAAGGTGATGGGAAAGGGATAGGTTCAATATATGGGTCATTTTCAGAAACTGTGTGCACTTTTGTGGTTTGGAAACGAAAGGAGTAAACATTCCAAATAATAGCAGAATCTACATTCATAAATATCAAAGACCCTATAATACTAAGACGGCTCACTCCCTATCTCTCCCATGGTGATATAAATATTGCAGTGCCACCTTGTGGTGGGTTTGATCAGCCCGGCTGCTGGTTGGTGTTTCACATGTAAACACATAGAATTATATTATACATGAGATAGGTAAGTATGAATACACATCAATATGAAATTGCTATGAACAAATACCCATCATCATCAGCATCAGCATCACCATCATCACACATCTTTCACATTCATATATACATGTATACATATAATATAGCAACTGTTTAACCAAGAGAAGAGCCAGCACACCAAGTGGTGGGTTTGATCATTTTGATTACACAGTACAGGCTGAGTGAGCCGTCTTAATATTATAGGGTCTTTGTAAATATGAAGGTTTCCATGTTGTGATTATGTCATTGTTTAAATCTTGTTTTTCACATTTAGATTTTGATGTTCTGCTAATTGTAAAAAAAACGCTAAAATTAACCATGTGGGATCCATCCATAACTTCCATTTATCACACATCCATAATATGATTTTAATCCACACAAAAATTCAAACAAATTCAAACTGTAATCAATCAAATCTTGTTTGAATTTGTTGTGTGTGCTAAATTGATATCACGGGTGAATGTTTCACGGTTAATTTTAATTACCTTCTCCATTTATATAAGATCGAAACCAAAAAGTGAAAATACTAAATTTCAACTCTTGCGCATGTAAATCAAATAAACCTTCACATGAATACGATTCTGCTAGTATTTGGAATGTTTTCTGCTATTATTTAGAATGTTTTCTGCTATTATTTGGAATGTTTTCTGCTATTATTTAGAATGTTTTCACTGTTGGTTTCCACATCACAAAAGTAGTGCGCAACTTTTGAAAACAACCCTTATATTCATGGCTCATGTGCACTTTTATATGAGACTGTCTCGAAAGGTGCTAAGCAATATGGGACAAAACTGTGTACATTGTAACGATCAACATACTATCTGCTTATGCATTTGCTCAGGATAAACTGATTTGTTTCTACATGGTGTTTTATAATCCCAATAGAATACATATTGATTTGAAGCAAATGTCCGGGTGTTTTCAGTGTACCGTTTCTGTGCTGTTTGATGTCAATCGTTACAATGCACACACAAAAAATGAGTGATCACTTTTTGAGCCAGGCTCATATACATATTACTATATAGATATATATATATATATATACATATATATAGATGCACATCACAGAAATATGCTCATGGGAGAACTGGAATGAATATAGATAGGCTACGCCTTCCACTGTTCTGCCCCTGATACACACGCACCCCACAGCCCTGGTGCATTGCACATAATGTGAAACCATCTATATGGTAAGGAACATGGAGACGCGCCTGTAAACCTTGTACCATGCATTACCCGCATCCTGTCACCCGTAGATACATTTGCATATTTGAGCCTCTAGCCTGGAAGTCCGAATTTGGTGGGTCGTTTAAAGCTGCCTAATCCTATAAAAGCGACATACTTTCTAAATCAAGCCACTCACTTGATTCTGGGCTTACATATAGAGCAATAGACTACATCACGGTTCAGAGTGCGCATGCTCTGAAAATGGCGTTGGGAGCAAAGCAAAGGCGTACGGCCATTGAGTTTGCCGATACGCGCAGGGCAAAACTGCCATTTTATTCAAAATAAATAGAAATACATAAACATTTGGCACAAAGATGGACAGAAGGATGCAATAAAATTATATAATGAATATGTTTAAGACACAACTCTCCATAATTAAGCATTTTGAGCTAAGAAACATACACTTTCAGTCACTTTACAGGCTGATGTTTACATCACCATTGATTAGCCAGAAGTAATTCTTGTTCTAAATATTAAAATGTCAGATGTGTCAACAAATACTTGTTTCAAAGAAATATATAACCAATATCTGATTAACTCTACTCATTTTCTATTTCTACATATGTCATTAACCATAGGATATAAATAAAAACATGAATAAAATAAGTAAACTGACTCTGGCTATGGCTCTAACACTAGTCTGAGTGCCCAGATTTGTCTAAATATAAATGAACATGGCATAAGATGTGTTGATTATATTGATGTAAATGCAATGCCGGATACAAGATTAATATCTTAATTTATTATATATATATATTTTTAGTTGGTATTCTATGTTTCAAACAAGAGCTGAGATGAGCTGAAACTAGCACATTTCATGGCTGCACCCAGTGTATTAGTATGTGCCATGTGCTTCTCGCGGGTTTGTTTTTCTCTGACGCATCGCACAATGCGCCGTGCCGCTGGACCGGTGATGTAATCTATAGAGATGGCTTTTTTTGTTGGGGGGCGGGGGGTGGGGGGTGAGAGGATATATTACTATTAGTTGATTAAGCAGGGTAAATTTTAATCACCGACAATTGGACTTCCTCATTCCACTGCACCCTGCCCTATCCTAGTATTGCCGACGGCCAGGCTAGGAAGCGACAAGTATCAACTGTTAAGTCATTGGTTTGACTTGGCTAGGGTTCGAACCCTGCGATCTACCAGAATGCGAGGCGGACGTTCAGTTCATTCGGCCATCGAATCCTGATTGAAGCTGCATAGACCAATGAAAGCGTCACATTTTCTAAACCAAAACCCTTATTTGGTTATGATCCTGAAGATGCCGCTTTAAATATGGCAGTATTAAAGCTGCATAATCTGAACACATCATCACATTTTCTAAGCCGATGTACTTGGCTTGGAGGAAATTGGGAAATACTGCACCCCTATCAGGATTCAAGCATGGGTTATTTGCATATTAGCTCCAGGGCTCATGATTTTGTCTGATGGATTATTTTGTTTATAAGGGGCAGTGCGAAGACAACCATTAATGGCTACACTGTTCCTGCAATTTATATTATTAGCAGAATAGCATATGTTTGAGGAATAATGAATAGAAATTGCGAAAACAAATGTCTTAAATGTCTAAATGTCTAAATGTTTACCTGTCTACGTGGCTCCTTGGCTGAGAGATCAGTGCAGACTATTATTGTCATCCCCCAGGAATTGAAAGTCTTATAAATGGTTTATAACCATGGGTCATCTAATAGGCCTACTTACAATTACATACATAATGCACTTACAATTACATACATGCAGGCAATGCACTTACATTATATCTACACAGGGTAGGTTCAACTACCATACAACATGCATACCTTATACAGCATCCGGGCCATAGCAACCAATTATAAAGTCCACGCTGGAATATGTGGTTGTGTAGGCAGGCTATGGTGAAATCAATACAGGCAAAAAGAGAAAGGAAGAGTATAAAGAGTGAAAGTAGAGAGAGAGCCAAGCCCTCAGGTGTATTCTTATATGGTACATGGATCCAGTATGGCATATCACCTGACCACATTCTCCCAATGAGAATCAAGCATCTACAGCTCTACCATTGAGAATCAAGCATTTACGGTCCCCATGGTTACAGTGATCTGCCCACCACCACCAAGCGGTGTGGCTCCTTTGGTCACCACCTGCCCTGAGCTGAGTGTGTGGTGATCCGTGACTAGCAGAGGGGGGAGGGGATAGTGGGTAGAGCTATTAAGTGCCCCTTACACACTATCTTACTAGCACCACAAAGTCCATTTACAATGAGTCACGTACCACCAGCAACTACATAAACACATCTATGCACCTGGCCCTATATACCTTTTTCATATGTAGAACATTTGCATTCCCCCACCAATGCGTCATTATCGGAATATTTTACACAGTGTCATGGTGGTTATGAAGATGAGAAATATCGCGCCTCAAGCAGGATTCAAACCAACACTTCTTGCCATTTGGGGGTTAGCGTGCTAACCATTACATCATCTAGACTCCCTGATGCAATCACCCTATCCACACCTACATGTCTATATGACTTCTTGCCTGAGATATCAGCGCAGACTACTAAATACACATAGAAATTACATTGTACATATTAAACGTCTATACTGGTGCAAGTATTAATCATTCATTGCTACGTATAATGGATGCTCAGGCAATTTAACACAAGCTGTGTTGGCTGAAGCCTGTGTCCTCACAATGGTGATGTAAAGGACAATAGTATTTCAACATTTGTTCATCTTCAACTATCTACAAAGTTAACCATTCATAATAAAAGTGACTTCGAGCTAAACTAAGGTAGATTATTCGATCAACCTAATACAGTATGACTCTGTTAAGCCAAACTTGAAGGGACCCTAGAAATTTGTTTGGATTAACCGATCATTGGTTTAACCAAGCTTCGACTTTGACTTTGCTTTGTCAAAAACGGGGGTACATTATGAATGTACAATGTATGTGGACCCTATGATTATTGTTTTTTATGTATATACAGTTTAACCCCATTAAACCAACCTCGATTAAATCAAACGATCGGTTAATCAAAAAAAATGTCAGTGACCTAGCAAAATACTACAATTTATCATATAAAAAAGTCTCAGATGATCTTAAAAGCACATGAAAGATTGGTTTAACTGTACCGGAAGTGGCCTGGGGCTGACACTTTTGTTTGGATTAACCGATATTTTGGATTAACCGACTTTGGCTTAAGCAACTTTTTTATATGATAAATGGTAGTATTTTCCCGGGCCGCCGAAAAATGTTTGGATTAATCGAGCTTGTGTTTAACGGGGTTGTACTGTATATATATTTTAAATAACAGCCGCACCTCAAAGCCATCAAACTGTCAGTTTGAAATCTTCATTGCTGTATCAAAGTCACTTTAATGAAGCATGTTGCTGAGGAAGCCTGCGATGCCCAGCAGTTAGGTGTGAACTCCGAAAGTAGTGTAGCAGATTTCCATTCCGAATAGCTCCACGTGTATTCATTAATAATGAAAGTTAATTCAAAATGAAGTAGATACATTATGACGATCAACCTACTATATATATTAAATAACATCGTAGAGACTTAGAATTATCGGCCAATGCAACTTTAGTATGGTGCATTATTCACACCTTCACTTGAACTAGAATTCCCTGTGTGCAGTATGTGGTGCACATGTCTACCAGGTACTTGTCGCTGTTTGTATTTTAGAAATGACACACTCGGTTCACATTTGCCCTGGATCGATACATGCAACAAATGGTGTGAATGCAAACAAGGTTTGTCGGCTGCTGCATACCGCATACCGCATACTGCATACTGCATATCGCACACTGCACACACCACAACACACACCGCACACCACACACTGCACACCGCACACCGCATACCGCATACAGCATACATCATACATCATACCGCATACCGCATAACGCATAAAGCATAGTGTGTACTGCATACAACATACATCATACATCATACCACATACCGCATACCGCATACCGCATGGCACATACAGCATACCGCATAATGCATAACGCATAGCGCATACCGCATACAACATACATCATACAGCATACCGCATAGCGCCGCATACCGCATACCGCATACCGCATACCGCATACCGCATACCGCATACCGCATACCGCATACCGCATACCGCATATATATTGAATCCTAGCTTTACAGAACAAGTTGTATTAAATATCAGTGAAAGGTTTCTAGTTGTAACAGACCAAACTTACAAAGGCACACTGGTCCTGTTTCTGTCGAATGTCTACAATTTCTATAATCTAGTTTAAACATCTATCAATATCGACGATACAAATAAAAAATAAACCAAGCACATACCTATCCTGTTAAATTGCAATGTCCATTATTCAGTTTGAAGGAAACAAAATGATTACACGCATAATGATGCTGTTAAATATACATTCATTAATTGTTTTAAAAAGAAAAGGATGTGTGGCATTTGAGCAGGAAATATTTAAATCACAAAAGTGTCAATTCCGATTGTGTAGCTAAATATGTGGTCTATGACTAAGACAGTAAAATCACATATTCCTAAACCTACGCCAAATCAAGTATTTCAATTAAAGAAATCCCCAAATCGAAATATTTGTATGCGCTTCTCTGACGTCATCACCAGAGTTCACTCACATTTCTGCACTCGCTTTCATGTTAACAAATATTATTTCCCCAGTAATGTTACACAGATATAAACCCTAGAGCAGTAACTTTATCCTGGTATAATGGTGTAAAATATTGCTCCCTGTGAATGCCTGCCATGCAGTAGATAACACGTAATCCCTCCCAATGTTGTCATATATTTTGCTTGTAAGTTACGATAGCTATTTTATACCATGTTTACAACGAGGAGGATGCAGTCATGGATTCTAACCCCAAAACTCTCCATGCATCTATTTGGTTATATAAACAGGAAGCGGAAGTTGCAGCGTAGAGAATTTGAGTCTAGTAAATAAAAGAAGGGACGGTTTTATTATGGAGGGAGCAGTATGATACCGCTACGTGATTGCCCCCATGGGCAGCTTTGTTCAAGTATATTATTTTTGGGGATCAGGTTTATTCAGGTCGATTATTGATGTTGTTGGGGGTGGAACCAGATGGGACAGATTTAGACGACGACACCAGCTTAATGTGGTGCAATCCGCTGGGGTTGTATGCATGAAGCGGTGTGAACACTGGTACCCCAGTGTAAAGTCGTCGTCTGGCAGATGTAGTTGTGTAGGCAGGCTAATAGGAAATCACGACAGGAAAGTATAAGAAAGGTAGAGTATAAAGTGTGCAGGAAGACAAGAGAGCTTACACCCTCAGGTTTATTATTACATAGTGGTTGTGGAATCCAAGATGGCCTGTCACATGACCAGATCCTCCAATCAACAGTAAGCATTTATATATTCACCAATCAAATGTAAGCATTCTAGTATCCATGCCTTGGTTGTTTTGGCTCACCCGCCCTGTTGTGTCTGGGTGTGCAGTGATCCATATCTAACAGTTGGGGGGGAGGGGGTTGTGAGCAGATCTTCTAAGGCCCTATCACACTAACAGTAGTGCCCCTCTCACACTATCTATAGTATACATAATGTCTATTTAATCTCAGGAAAGGATCACCCCCACTGGCCGGTATGCATGACACAGTGTTAGCGAGCCAAAACTGGTTTTGGCGGGGATTTCTAGGTTAGCAGCGAAAACTCAGTATGCAAGGAGCCGTGTTGGCGCAAACACACCAAGTGTAAGCTAACACCGTATCATGCATACTGGCCCAGCACTACACAATACCACATGCATCTGGTCACATTACATCATTTACCTTTTGTATAACATTGGTAATCCCATATAGACTAGTTCACATCACCCACCAATGTGCTTTTGTTAGCGGTTATCCTCGGGTTAGCACCGCGAAAACGGTATGTATGAAGCGGTGTTAGTGCTCCTACCCCAGGGTTAGCAGATATCCCCGGGTTAGCTGCGCAAAAACGGTATGCATGGCGCAGGGTTAGCGGTCCTACCCCAGGTTTAGTGGTTATCCCCAGGTTAGCGCCGCAAATACAGTATGCATGAAGCGGTGTTACGCTATCCTCGTGACCGCAACCCTGTTATATAGCAATGTTAGTGGTACCCCAGCAAGGATAGCTGTAACATTTGCGCTGCTTCTGATCAATTTCTGTTATTATGAGCATTTCATTTAGTGCTAATATAAAATCTGTTATTTAAGGGGGTTAGCGTCTAACATTGGGTTAGGTTAACACTGCTTCATGCATACGGCCCCAAACTTAACACCCCCCCCCCACCACCACACCCTCATGGACTTGGCCTGGTGTGGGTTAAGTTTTAAGGTAGATGTTGGTGTTTGTTTCTTGGAGTTTTCAACCATAACAACATCTAAGGTCATATCAGGACAGGTACCGACTTGTGGCAATGCACACTTATGGCAACTGCATAGTGCTGCCCCATTGGGAAATCAGGATGCCGGCACCATGATCTGATATCCCACTCAGTCACATTATCCTGACACTGAGCTAACCAGTCCTTGCCCTATCCTATTAATGCCAAGCGCCAAGCTAGGAAGCGGCAAGTATACATTGTATAAGTCATTGGTTTGACTCGACCAGGAATCGAACTCGGGACGGGAAGCGTGCGCTCTACCGATTCGGCCACTGCGCCCGGTGTCTTAAGATAGATACAAGAAGCAAAAGTGAGGTGACACCTGGTGGGCACATAAACCACTGCCTTCCAATCACCCCTTTTTCTCACCTCATCAATTAGCTCGCCCACCTTCACGCCAAGGCCGCCTGACATTGCACGACAATGTGTCTTGGTGCCATACAATCTACACTAGAAACAAAGCTAGTTCAAGATGGCTACCAAGTTTGCACATCAGAAACCACGTGTTGTTGGGTCCATCGAGAGATTAAAGTGTATGATCTACAAGCTGGGATGTTTATTGGTGTCTTACGACCTAGCAATATCTAAGGTCATATTAGGGTGGGTAGTGACTGTTGACAGTGCACACTCATGTCTACTTGTATAGTGCTGCCCAATGGGAGACCAGGTCACTGGCACCATGAACCTATATCCACTAAGTTACAATATCCTTACACTGAGCTAACCAGTAATTGGCCTATCCTAGAGATGCTGAGCGCCAGGCTAGGTGGCAACAAGCATCAACTTATCAATTTGGTAAGTCATTGGCTTGGCCGGGCTTTCAAGCTCTCAACATTTTGCAGAGGAATCCTGAGCTCTATTGTTTGGGTTTCCGCATGCGGTCCAGCTGGAACGAACATGCTCAAAACCCACCAGGTGGCAACTCCAGTCCTAACTCGGGAACCAGCGCATAGTGACTTAGAAGATGTGTACAAACCAGGCAGGTGGCAGCTTCAGTCCTTCCTCTGGAACCAGCGCGTAGTGACTTAGAAGACGTGTACTAACCAGGCAGGTGGCAGCTTCAGTCCTTCCTCTGGAACCAGCGCGTAGTGACTTAGAAGACGTGTACTAACCAGGCAGGTGGCAGCTTCAGTCCTTCCTCTGGAACCAGCGCATAGTGACTTAGAAGATGTGTACTAACCAGGCAGGTGGCAGCTTCAGTCCTTCCTCTGGAACCAGCGCGTAGTGACTTAGAAGACGTGTACTAACCAGGCAGGTGGCAGCTTCAGTCCTTCCTCTGGAACCAGCGCGTAGTGACTTAGAAGACGTGTACTAACCAGGCAGGTGGCAGCTTCAGTCCTTCCTCTGGAACCAGCGCGTATAGTGACTTAGAAGATGTGTACTAACCAGGCAGGTGGCAGCTTCAGTCCTTCCTCTGGAACCAGCGCGTAGTGACTTAGAAGATGTGTACTAACCAGGCAGGTGGCAGCTTCAGTCCTTCCTCTGGAACCAGCGCGTAGTGACTTAGAAGATGTGTACAAACCAGGCAGGTGGCAGCTTCAGTCCTTCCTCTGGAACCAGCGCGTAGTGACTTAGAAGACGTGTACTAACCAGGCAGGTGGCAGCTTCAGTCCTTCCTCTGGAACCAGCGCGTAGTGACTTAGAAGACGTGTACTAACCAGGCAGGTGGCAGCTTCAGTCCTTCCTCTGGAACCAGCGCGTAGTGACTTAGAAGATGTGTACTAACCAGGCAGGTGGCAGCTTCAGTCCTTCCTCTGGAACCAGCGCGTAGTGACTTAGAAGATGTGTACTAACCAGGCAGGTGGCAGCTTCAGTCCTTCCTCTGGAACCAGCGCGTAGTGACTTAGAAGACGTGTACTAACCAGGCAGGTGGCAGCTTCAGTCCTTCCTCTGGAACCAGCGCGTAGTGACTTAGAAGACGTGTACTAACCAGGCAGGTGGCAGCTTCAGTCCTTCCTCTGGAACCAGCGCGTAGTGACTTAGAAGATGTGTACTAACCAGGCAGGTGGCAGCTTCAGTCCTTCCTCTGGAACCAGCGCGTAGTGACTTAGAAGACGTGTACTAACCAGGCAGGTGGCAGCTTCAGTCCTTCCTCTGGAACCAGCGCGTAGTGACTTAGAAGATGTGTACTAACCAGGCAGGTGGCAGCTTCAGTCCTTCCTCTGGAACCAGCGCGTAGTGACTTAGAAGACGTGTACTAACCAGGCAGGTGGCAGCTTCAGTCCTTCCTCTGGAACCAGCGCGTAGTGACTTAGAAGACGTGTACTAACCAGGCAGGTGGCAGCTTCAGTCCTTCCTCTGGAACCAGCGCGTAGTGACTTAGAAGACGTGTACTAACCAGGCAGGTGGCAGCTTCAGTCCTTCCTCTGGAACCAGCGCGTAGTGACTTAGAAGATGTGTACTAACCAGGCAGGTGGCAGCTTCAGTCCTTCCTCTGGAACCAGCGCGTAGTGACTTAGAAGACGTGTACTAACCAGGCAGGTGGCAGCTTCAGTCCTTCCTCTGGAACCAGCGCGTAGTGACTTAGAAGACGTGTACTAACCAGGCAGGTGGCAGCTTCAGTCCTTCCTCTGGAACCAGCGCGTAGTGACTTAGAAGACGTGTACTAACCAGGCAGGTGGCAGCTTCAGTCCTTCCTCTGGAACCAGCGCGTAGTGACTTAGAAGATGTGTACTAACCAGGCAGGTGGCAGCTTCAGTCCTTCCTCTGGAACCAGCACGTAGTGACTTAGAAGACGTGTACTAACCAGGCAGGTGGCAGCTTCAGTCCTTCCTCTGGAACCAGTGCATAGTGACTTAGAAGACGTGTACTAACCAGGCAGGTGGCAGCTTCAGTCCTTCCTCTGGAACCAGCGCGTAGTGACTTAGAAGATGTGTACAAACCAGGCAGGTGGCAGCTTCAGTCCTTCCTCTGGAACCAGCACGTAGTGACTTAGAAGATGTGTACTAACCAGGCAGGTGGCAGCTTCAGTCCTTCCTCTGGAACCAGCGCGTAGTGACTTAGAAGACGTGTACTAACCAGGCAGGTGGCAGCTTCAGTCCTTCCTCTGGAACCAGCGCGTAGTGACTTAGAAGACGTGTACTAACCAGGCAGGTGGCAGCTTCAGTCCTTCCTCTGGAACCAGCGCATAGTGACTTAGAAGATGTGTACAAACCAGGCAGGTCGCAGCTTCAGTCCTTCCTCTGGAACCAGCGCGTAGTGACTTAGAAGACGTGTACTAACCAGGCAGGTGGCAGCTTCAGTCCTTCCTCTGGAACCAGCACGTAGTGACTTAGAAGACGTGTACTAACCAGGCAGGTGGCAGCTTCAGTCCTTCCTCTGGAACCAGCGCGTAGTGACTTAGAAGACGTGTACTAACCAGGCAGGTGGCAGCTTCAGTCCTTCCTCTGGAACCAGCGCGTAGTGACTTAGAAGATGTGTACTAACCAGGCAGGTGGCAGCTTCAGTCCTTCCTCTGGAACCAGCACGTAGTGACTTAGAAGACGTGTACTAACCAGGCAGGTGGCAGCTTCAGTCCTTCCTCTGGAACCAGCGCATAGTGACTTAGAATACGTGTACTAACCAGGCAGGTGGCAGCTTCAGTCCTTCCTCTGGAACCAGCGCATAGTGACTTAGAAGATGTGTACTAACCAGGCAGGTGGCAGCTTCAGTCCTTCCTCTGGAACCAGCGCGTAGTGACTTAGAAGATGTGTACTAACCATGCAGGTGGCAGCTTCAGTCCTTCCTCTGGAACCAGCGCATAGTGACTTAGAAGATGTGTACTAACCAGGCAGGTGGCAGCTTCAGTCCTTCTTCTGGAACCAGCGCATAGTGACTTAGAAGACGTGTACTAACCAGGCAGGTTGCAGCTTCAGTCCTTCCTCTGGAACCAGCACGCAGTGACTTAGAAGATGTGTACTAACCAGGCAGGTGGCAGCTTCAGTCCTTCCTCTGGAACCAGTGCGTAGTGACGTAGAAGACGTGTACTAACCAGGCAGGTGGCAGCTTCAGTCCTTCCTCTGGAACCAGCACGTAGTGACTTAGAAGACGTGTACTAACCAGGCAGGTGGCAGCTTCAGTCCTTCCTCTGGAACCAGTGCGTAGTGACTTAGAAGACGTGTACTAACCAGGCAGGTGGCAGCTTCAGTCCTTCCTCTGGAACCAGCGCGTAGTGACTTAGAAGACGTGTACTAACCAGGCAGGTGGCAGCTTCAGTCCTTCCTCTGGAACCAGTGCGTAGTGACTTAGAAGACGTGTACTAACCTGGCAGGTGGCAGCTTCAGTCCTTCCTCTGGAACCAGCGCGGAGTGACTTAGAAGATGTGTACTAACCAGGCAGGTGGCAGCTTCAGTCCTTCCTCTGGAACCATTGCGGACTGACTTAGAAGACGTGTACTAACCAGGCAGGTGGCAGCTTCAGTCCTTCCTCTGGAACCAGCACGTAGTGACTTAGAAGACGTGTACTAACCAGGCAGGTGGCAGCTTCAGTCCTTCCTCTGGAACCAGCGCGTAGTGACTTAGAAGACGTGTACTAACCAGGCAGGTGGCAGCTTCAGTCCTTCCTCTGGAACCAGCGCGTAGTGACTTAGAAGATGTGTACTAACCAGGCAGGTGGCAGCTTCAGTCCTTCCTCTGGAACCAGCACGTAGTGACTTAGAAGACGTGTACCAACCAGGCAGGTGGCAGCTTCAGTCCTTCCTCTGGAACCAGTGCATAGTGACTTAGAAGACGTGTACTAACCAGGCAGGTGGCAGCTTCAGTCCTTCCTCTGGAACCAGCGCGTAGTGACTTAGAAGATGTGTACAAACCAGGCAGGTGGCAGCTTCAGTCCTTCCTCTGGAACCAGCACGTAGTGACTTAGAAGATGTGTACTAACCAGGCAGGTGGCAGCTTCAGTCCTTCCTCTGGAACCAACGCGTAGTGACTTAGAAGACGTGTACTAACCAGGCAGGTGGCAGCTTCAGTCCTTCCTCTGGAACCAGCGCGTAGTGACTTAGAAGACGTGTACTAACCAGGCAGGTGGCAGCTTCAGTCCTTCCTCTGGAACCAGCGCATAGTGACTTAGAAGATGTGTACAAACCAGGCAGGTGGCAGCTTCAGTCCTTCCTCTGGAACCAGCGCGTAGTGACTTAGAAGACATGTACTAACCAGGCAGGTGGCAGCTTCAGTCCTTCCTCTGGAACCAGCGCATAGTGACTTAGAAGACGTGTACTAACCAGGCAGGTGGCAGCTTCAGTCCTTCCTCTGGAACCAGCGCGTAGTGACTTAGAAGACGTGTACTAACCAGGCAGGTGGCAGCTTCAGTCCTTCCTCTGGAACCAGCGCGTACTGACTTAGAAGACGTGTACTAACCAGGCAGGTGGCAGCTTCAGTCCTTCCTCTGGAACCAGCGCATAGTGACTTAGAAGATGTGTACTAACCAGGCAGGTGGCAGCTTCAGTCCTTCCTCTGGAACCAGCACGTAGTGACTTAGAAGATGTGTACTAACCAGGCAGGTGGCAGCTTCAGTCCTCCCTCTGGAACCAGCGCATAGTGACTTAGAAGATGTGTACTAACCAGGCAGGTGGCAGCTTCAGTCCTTCCTCTGGAACCAGCGCGTAGTGACTTAGAAGATGTGTACTAACCAGGCAGGTGGCAGCTTCAGTCCTTCCTCTGGAACCAGCGCGTAGTGACTTAGAAGATGTGTACTAACCAGGCAGGTGGCAGCTTCAGTCCTTCCTCTGGAACCAGCGCATAGTGACTTAGAAGACGTGTACTAACCAGGCAGGTGGCAGCTTCAGTCCTTCCTCTGGAACCAGCATGTAGTAACTTAGAAGATGTGCACTAACCAGGCAGGTGGCAGCTTCAGTCCTTCCTCTGGAACCAGCGCGTAGTGACTTAGAATACATGTACTAACCAGGCAGGTGGCAGCTTCAGTCCTTCCTCTGGAACCAGCGCGTAGTGACTTAGAAGACGTGTACTAACCAGGCAGGTGGCAGCTTCAGTCCTTCCTCTGGAACCAGCGCGTAGTGACTTAGAAGATGTGTACAAACCAGGCAGGTGGCAGCTTCAGTCCTTCCTCTGGAACCAGCGCATAGTGACTTAGAAGATGTGTACTAACCAGGCAGGTGGCAGCTTCAGTCCTTCCTCTGGAACCAGCGCGTAGTGACTTAGAAGACGTGTACTAACCAGGCAGGTGGCAGCTTCAGTCCTTCCTCTGGAACCAGCGCGTAGTGACTTAGAAGATGTGTACTAACCAGGCAGGTGGCAGCTTCAGTCCTTCCTCTGGAACCAGCGCGTAGTGACTTAGAAGACGTGTACTAACCAGGCAGGTGGCAGCTTCAGTCCTTCCTCTGGAACCAGCACGTAGTGACTTAGAAGATGTGTACTAACCAGGCAGGTGGCAGCTTCAGTCCTTCCTCTGGAACCAGCGCATAGTGACTTAGAAGATGTGTACTAACCAGGCAGGTGGCAGCTTCAGTCCTTCCTCTGGAACCAGCGCGTAGTGACTTAGAAGATGTGTACTAACCACGCAGGTGGCAGCTTCAGTCCTTCCTCTGGAACCAGCGCGTAGTGACTTAGAAGATGTGTACTAACCAGGCAGGTGGCAGCTTCAGTCCTTCCTCTGGAACCAGTGCGTAGTGACTTAGAAGATGTGTACTAACCAGGCAGGTGGCAGCTTCAGTCCTTCCTCTGGAACCAGCGTGTAGTGACTTAGAAGACGTGTACTAACCAGGCAGGTGGCAGCTTCAGTCCTTCCTCTGGAACCAGCGCGTAGTGACTTAGAAGACGTGTACTAACCAGGCAGGTGGCAGCTTCAGTCCTTCCTCTGGAACCAGCGCATAGTGACTTAGAAGATGTGTACTAACCAGGCAGGTGGCAGCTTCAGTCCTTCCTCTGGAACCAGCGCGTAGTGACTTAGAAGACGTGTACTAACCAGGCAGGTGGGCCCTGTCTACCCTCACACCTCACCTCCTCTCGTATTTACAGCCCACCAAGGGGCGCCAGACTACAGCTAACACCTTCACTCTCCCGCCGTCACTCTCCCGCCGTCACTCTCCCCCCGGCGTGCCAGTCGCCTCAACTCTCCAAAGACCAGCCGAGAGGATAACAATACACAACCCGGCAGTATACAGGTCTGGGTGTGGGGAGGGGAGGGAGGGCCTGAGTGAGTCTAGTAGAGTAGAGTAGAGTAGAGTAGAGTAGAGTGTTTGGTTGCCATGCTGGAGGTCGTAGGTTCAATCCCTCCTGAATCAAATTAGATCCTTATGAAATATGACTTTTATCGTTTAATCAAATTTTAATACCAGTTAAAAAAAACACCAACGAAATGGTGAAATGTTGATGTATACATACCAGTTTGGGGTGGGGGGAGTGGGTCTGGAAAAGTAGTACTCTCTGTGTGAAAATGCTTACAACTTTGGACGACCCCCTTAGCTAACTGGGAGGGTCTGGGTGAGGGAAATGTGCCTCGTTTATAGATAGGATAAGTACTTATCGATATATAAAGGGCGGAGCGGCCTATCCTCCGTTATTGTTTATATTATCTACTGCGCAGTAGCCAACCGCGTGTGTGCGGAATTGAAGTGGCTTGGCCTAAACCTTGTGCGCCAACGAAAAGTAAGTTGGCTTGGCCTAATTGGGTCTCATGACCGCCTGCTACTGCAGCACCACTTTGTGCTCGTGGCCTGCACCCCTCTGTTTGGCCAGTGCGCACCTGCTTTTCAAACTTTATGACCGGCTGGGCAGTTGCCTAGCCATGAGACTTGTATTAAACTGTTCAACCCATATTCATGTTTGTGTTTGTGTCCAGAGCATAGCCTACTTTATATTGCCATAAGCCATTACAGAACAGAAACATACATGAAGGTAGCGTGATATCGCTGAACTGAGCTCATTCTAAAGGCCCGGTCACATACCCGTTAGTGAACCTAGTTGAACGTAGTGGAGGCTAACCTAGTTGAACATAGTTGAACGTAGTTGAACATAGTTGAACGTACCGGCATATGTACTGCTCCGTGATGAGAACGTGATAAGAATGTGTGTGGGCCATGAGTTCCGATTTAAGCTTTGGACATGTTCAAAGGGAGGTATGTTTGAGGCAGATGTAGCCTATGTGATGATAACGTACTCTAGCATATTCTAGCATACTCTAGCATACTTCTTACTGTACTCTAGCATACTCTAGCATAATGTAGCATACCCTAGCATACTTTGACCTGCACAAAACATTGGCCATTCTGCCATAGTCACATAGCCATTGGTGGACAAAGTTGAATGTAGTTGAACGTAGTGGAGGGTAACGTAGTTCAACATAGTTCAACATGGTTCAACGTAGTTGGACGGACCGGGATCCGTACCATAATATACCGGGATCCATACCATAATGTATTTATCCGTACTATTAGGTGGGTGATCAACTAAAACCTGCTGTACCTTAACGTAGTTTAACGTAGTGATAGCACGTTTCACCCACGTTAATCTATCCTACATTCAACTATGTTCACTAACGTGTATGTTACCAGGGCTTAAGTAACCAGGGCTTTTCAGATCGTTCAAGGTCGGGAAATGTCCTTAATAGGGATGTTCTTTATATGGGCATACGATCCGTAGTGACTTCACAACAGAGTCATGCTTATAGCGCTCCCTCAGCCACCTGGTGGTCGTTTATATCAGCGGAGATCCTGGTCGTGCCACTCAAAGGAAATCAGCGCTTCGTACCGCCACAGCTCGCCAGGGGGAGCCACTGTCGGTCTTATACCCTTATAACCCCCTCCACACACACATATATACGAGAGGCACACCTCTACTAGCAGTAGCACACTCCACTTTGTACCGGAATCCTTCAGGGCCAGGCACGCCCTCCTGTGATCCCCACACCCCCTCAGCTCACGTGACTCAACCTATAATGAAGCCACAGGGGGCGCCACTGGTAGGGCGGCTTCCACACGGGTGGAATCGGATTGTATATATATATATATATACATATATATATATGCATTCATTATATTTATATGTATAACTATAGATACACAGATATATATATATGCATAACTATATATACATGTATATACCCCGTATATATACATATATATATATATAATATTATGTATTTATATGCATCCCACTGGAGAATTTCACACTAACTCTGAAATACTGTTTATGAATGTTTAATTTTTGTTTCAAAGTGCCGAGATAGATTATGGAATGTGAGGAAGATGTTATACCTAAATGCATTCTTTTTAATTAAACAAAATAATATATATTTGTATATTTATATATTTGTAATAGTGACACCCCCCATTCCTGATTAGACATATATGACATATATAAAACAGACATATTTCAGCAATTATCTATCTATATATATTTGCAATAATAGTAACACCGCACATTCACGATTAGAACTATATGAAATAAATAAAACATAAATATTTAAGCAAGTATATGTGACTGTCTCAAAATGTGCTAAGCAATATGGGACAAAACTTTGTCCATTGTAACAATCAACATACTATCTACATAAATATGCATTTGCTCAGGATAAACTGATTTGTTTTTTACATGGTGTTTCATAATCCCAATAGAATACATATTGATTTCAAGCAAATGTCCTTTTGTTTTTAGTGTAACCATTTCTGTGCTGTTGTGTGTGTCAATCATTTCAATGGACAAAAAAACAAAGAGCTAGCACCTTTTGAGACAGGCTCATATATATATATAGAAACATTTGTATATATGTGTGATAGTAACACCCCACATTCTTAATTAGACCTAAATGAAATATACAAAACAAAAATATGTAAACAAATATAAGTAGATATATATATGTAATATTATTACCCCACACTCCTACCATACAGTGCTACCCAAACGTCCTACCATACAGTCGTATTCCCGATCACACAGTCCTTACATACAGTCTTACCCCTTAGTTCAACCTCACATTGTGATATACAGTCCTACCAGACAGTACTGACATACAGTCGTGCCCCACAGTCCTGAGTCATATCACTCACTCCTACCCTACAATTGTGCAAAGAGCCATATCCTGTCATCCGACCCCCACCCCTCTTTCTCCAAACCTCACCCACATCCCCCAATCTCCAACCCCCATCCTTCATCCCCCAACCCACAACCCACAACCCCCGTCCCCCGTCTCCCCTCCCCCACCCACCATCCACCAACCCCAGTCCCCCGCCCCGTCCCCAGTACCCCAACCCCCATCCCCCGTCCCACAACCCCCTTCCCCCAACCCACGTCTACCGTCCCCCGTCCCCCGTCCCCATCCCCCGCCCCCCCGCCCCCCGCCCCCATCCCCCCAGCCCATGTCCCCCAACCCACGTCCCCATCCCCCAACCTCCATCCCACAACCCCCATCCCCCAACCCACGTCCCCCGTCCCCCGTCCCCCATCCCCCATTGCCCAACCCCCATCATATCACCCATCCCCCAACCCCCAACCACAAACTGTAACTCTTCACTCCCATCCCCCATCCCCCCAACCCCCCAACCCTCATCCGCAACCACACTGCCCCAATCTCCCAACCCACACCCAACCCCTCGTCCTCAACCCTCACCCTCAACCCCATGCCACCAAAACCACCATGCCCACAACCCCAACCCTCATCCCCAGACCCTCATCCTCCATCCCCACCCCCTTCCCCAACCTATCCCCCACCCTCATCCCCTAACCCTCATCCCCTAACCCTCATCCCCTAACACCCACCCCCACCCCGACAATACCCCCACCCCCTCTCCCCGTCTAACGGCCGCCTACCTCTGCGACCTAATGCCGCCATTGCCCAGGTGCCGTGCCCTGTAAGGTGACACGTGCTTACACATGCGCAGCCGGGCTTCACACCACCCACTTCCCGGCGCAGGTCACGTGATGGTTCACTACTCACTCGACGCACCCAACAAATTAATGCAACCGTCTAAAAGCCCCAGTCACATACACGTTAGTGAACGTAGTTGAACATAGTTAAAATAACGTGGGTCAAACGTGCTGTCACTATGTTCAAATACGTTAAAGTATGCCAGGTTTTGGTTGATGACCCACCTAATGGTACGGATAAATACCTTACGGTACAGATCCCGGTATGTTACAGTATGGATCCTTGTACACCCCACTACATTCAACTACGTTCAACTACGTTCAACAACGTTCAACTACGTTCAACTATCTTCAACTACATTACCCTCCACTACGTTCAACAACTTCAACTTCATCCACTAACATCTATGTGACCACGGCAGAACAGCCAAGGTTCTGTGTGGGTCAAAGTATGCTAGGGTACACTAGAGTACGCTAGAGTATGCTAGAGGACACTAGATTACATTAAGAAGTATGCTAGAGTATACTAGAGTACGCTAGAGTATGATAGAGTTCATTATCATCACGGAGGATATGTCTGCCTCAAATGTAATGCTCTTTTGAACATGTCCAAAGCTTAAATTGGAACTCATGGCCCACAGAGGTTATTAGCATGTTATTATCGCGGAGAAGTACGGATGCCAGTACTTTGGACTACGTTCTACTACGTTCAATTCTGTTAGCCTCCACTACGTTCCACTACGTTCCACTATGTTCACTAACGTGTATGTGACCGGGCCTTTAGTGAGGACAAGGTAAGACTAGCCACGGTTTGTTTAGATGTGGGCCCTACTTCTCTCTATGCCTGCCCCACAGGCAGCGACAATATGTCTAGACCATAACCGATGTACTAGACACAGTGTGCATAGATGTAGTTCTTGCCAAGCCCGCCGCACAAGCAGTGAGAATAATTATGTCTTAACCTTTACTAGTAAGGGCAAGGCATGACTAGATACAGGGTGTATGTATATGTACTTTTCTCCATGCCCGCCGTACAAGCAGCGATAATATGTTTTGACCTTTACTATTAAGGGCAATTTAAGGCTAGGCATACGTGTTACCAATCCTGCCGCACACCCGGCGATAATATGTCATGACCGTAACTAGTAAGAAGAATTTAAGACTAGACCCGGTGTGTACATAATTATGTACTTCTTTCCAAGCCCGCTGCACAGGCAACGAGAATATGTCCCCCCCCCCCTTCCTCCCTCCCTCATACCTCTCCCTCCGCGCCCCCGCCTCTGCCCCCAGACCCCCCCACCACCACCACCGCCGCCCCCAGCCCCGCCTCCATCCCCTCCCACGCTGGTGAGGCGGGGCGGCTTCCCGGAGCCTGCTTGTGGGTGGCAGTGAAGCGACCATCACCACTGCCAGTCACGTGCCCAGTCACGTGCCGGGTTAAGGTGGCCGGCGGGATGGGGACTTCCGGTAAGTGTACCTAATAAGGATATATCCCCGGGCCCGCCGCCGCCAGGGGGCGACAGGCGATGAACGGGGAGTGGGGGCGGTTGCAAGTGCGCATGCCGCGAACCAGTGTGTCGGGTGTGTGTGTGTGTGGGGGGGGGGGGGGGGGAGTATTAGCAGCGGTTGGGGAGGTGTTAAGCTGGGGATCAGGTGACTTGTTTGTTTGTTAGTTTGTTCGGGCGGCGCCGGGATGTGAGGGAGGGAAGGCCGGGGAGGGGGGAGGGGGGGGGGGGGGGGGGGGGGGGGGGGGAGAAGAAGAGGGAAAGGGGAGGGAAGGGGTGGGGAAAGGGAAGGGAGGGGAGACGGGAAGGTGGAGGGTGTGATGAAGGGGAGGGAGAAGGGGAGGGGAGGAGGGAGTTGGAGGAGGGAAGGGGAGGGACAGAGGGAGGTGGACCGGGGGAGGGGAGGAAAGGGGAGGGACAGAGGTAGGGGAGGAGGGAGTGCGAGGAGGGAAGGGGAAGGGCAGAGGGAGGGGGGGGAGCAGCAGAGGGAGGGGGAGGGGAAGGGGAGGGAAGGGGAAGGGTATAAGATCAAAATCAAAAAGTGAAACAAACTCAACTCTGACAGATGCACAACATAAAAATCTTCATATAAATATTGGATTCTGCTATTATTTGAAATGTGTTCCGCTATAGAAAGAAATTAAACCAAGTCCGTTGATATCCGGCAAAGTCCAGTTTGTGTCCATTGCATATCTGTTGATATCAGTTGATATCCATTGATATCCGGCCCGATCCGTTACAAGTCTTGAGCATGCACAAAACTTGTAACGGATTGCGCTAGACTGACGTATGCGGTTATTATCCGTTACCGTCCATTCCCTGTACGTTTCCAGTCTGTTCCCTGTCCATTCCCCGTCCATTCCCTGTCCATTACCCATCCATTACTCATCCGTTCCCGTCTGTTACCATCCGTTACCGTCCATTCCCGTCTGTTACATATGCATTACCCATCCGTTGCCTTTCGTTATAGTTCTTTTTGTATACTGAATTGTCCGTTGATCATTAGATACGTTATCAACCATTACTGTCCGTTACCATCTGTTACCCATATGTTACCGTCTGTTACCCGCCCCGTTACCCTCCGTTACAGAATCACACCGGACTAGAACATTTGTGTCCGCTCTATCCGTTTCCTCAATCGGGCGAGGTGTAATAGGGGCTTTCCACACACTGCGACGTGCACAACACACATCTCACAGCACTGACCTGATTGTACTCATATATATATATATATATATATATATATATACAATTAGGTCAGTCGTGTGCCCGGTGTGTTGTGCACGTCGTGTGTGTATGGATGAGTCATATTTATCGTGATATATATATATGTATATATGTTATATATAGATATATATAATTATGTCAGAGCGGTAACATACTCAGCCGGGTTCATCCCGAGTAGAGAGCGGTAGGGTGTCCATTCCCTGACTGCGCATGCCCCGCCCCCCCCCCCCCCCCCACCGCCCACACATACACCCATCCCGCCGCTACGTGGCAGCACCTTAATGTCCATTCGCCCCACCGCTAGTGCCAGCGTCCACGTGACCTGACTGTGCAAGCAACATTATCATGTGTTACACGGAGCATGCGCAGAACCTGAAGACGACAACACCATGTTGTCTAATCGAGACTGCCGTAAGAACCTGGGGGCAACATGCCTATAGAATTGGTCATGTTGCTTTGGAAACATGGATAATTCGCATGCGACAAGGGGCAGATTGAGTTCAGCGAGCTATGTGTGTGCTCCTGTTGACAGCCTGTCGTGGTTCTACCCATAACGCTAGGTGTCGCCATCTCTGTTCAACCCTGCTGAGGTGCCCTCTCGTGTGATCACATTGGATCTGATGCTGACATCACTTCTGCTAGCGATATCGGCACCTTCACCACTTCTGACGGAGACTCCGGTCCATCAACACCAATCGCCTTTTCTTGGCCGCCCACCCACACCTACACTCACCTGACGACTAGCCTGGTAGAGTTGAGTGCTGCTGCCTTCGGACTAGAACCCACAACCTCTCGAGAAGTTGATTCATTTGACATGTACTGTATTCTTCACAAACTTATTCACTAAATACATACCCATACTATGTAGTTCCTTGTTGTGTTGTGAATTATAGCTTGAAAGAATTTTAATTTGGTATAATTATGTACCATGTACGGTTTATACCTCAGTGAGTTTGACGCCCCTGCTCTGCAGAGTTGTAAACCACTGCCTTGTGGTACAGGTTCTTGACAGAACCGAAGGCTAAGGGAGCAAACCCTGAACAGAAAACCATGTCACTGTGGCAGCATCAAGGGCGGTTGATGTATGGAACTCCCAACATCTTCCGACCAGCCACTGCAGGGACAAATAGTTTTGCGCCTATGTGGACATGTTCTTGCCAGTGTGAAACCTCTATTTTCTCCCCGAGAGAGAGCGGCAGTCAAGTAATGAAAGCAGTCTTTGTTGCATTGCGACCAACAGCATGATGATGATGATGATGGCTTATTGAATACCCCAGTCACATGCCTGCCTTTGACTGCTTGCGACCACTTTGTGACCCAAAAGAGAGTTGCTCACAAAGAAGTCAACATTCATTGCAAAGCGGTCCTGAGTGTTCGTCGATCTCCTTGTGACTATTTTGGATACAAGGATGTCGCAGGTGCTGCACTCAAAACCCCCTCGCAACCAAAATGGTTGCCCAGAGTTTGGCAACCATTGCTTTGGTCACAAGGAGGTTGCTGGTGAATGTGAGTTCTTTTGTCGCAAAGTGGTTGCAAGCAGTCGTGAGCCGCAATATAACTGAGACTAAATGCACTCTGGAAATATGGAACACTCTGGCTTGTGACATAATGATTGGTTCAAATATGGGGCGAGGATGCTTTGAAAAATGCTAGGCTGAATATATTCAACTTTATTTTATATAAAGGTATTTTCTTTAATCATTTTGAGTTACTGCTATGTTTTGTAGATACATATATTATAATTTATATTGATCATAACCACAAGACCAAGACTACTCAGATACTGGTGAGAGAGCTACTATTCGCAGATGACAGTGCACTGGTTGCCCACTCTGCTGAAGAGACCCAGAAAATAGTGGACGCTTTCTCCGATGCATCAAAGAAGTTTGGCCTGAAAATTAACATCAAGAAGACGGAGGTGCTGTACCAACCCAACTCTACAAGAACCCGAGAGGAGGAGATCATGGTTGACGGAAACAAGCTGAACTCTGTTCCGGAATTCACCTATCTCGGAAGCACTATATCAAGTGATGGACGCATTGATGCTGAGATACAGAGGAGGATAGCCAAGGCTAGCGCATCTTTCAGCCGACTACGCCAGAGACTCTGGAACAACCACCATGTGTCCATTCGGGTCAAAGGTAAGATCTACCGTGCAATCGTGCTATCCACCCTACTATACGGAGCCGAGGCCTGGACAGTGTACAGACGGCAGGTGGAAAAGCTGCATGCCTTCATGATGCGACATCTGCATTCAATCATGAGGCTAACCTGGAAGGACAAAGTGACGAATAAGGAAATACTCGAACGGATGGGGCTGCCCTCTATGGAAGATCTTCTGATCAAAAAGAATCTCCGGTGGACTGGACACCTCATGAGGATGTTATCAGACAGGCTACCAAAGCAGATCCTTTATTCCCAACTGTCTTCTGGCTACAGAAAGCGAGGGCGCCCCCGTCTACGGTTCAGGGATACCATCAAGACAAACCTGAAGCTGAGAGACATTAAGACCGACTCATGGACGCAACTCTCACAGCAGAGAGCTAAATGGAGAGCGGCAGTCAAGTAATGAAAGCAGTCTTTGTCGCATCGTGACCGACAGCATGATGATGATGATGATATTGATCATAACCACCTATTTTCAATTTAGAGGCATTCCTATTGCAAATATCTAACTCTGAAGCCACATCTTAAAGTTCCATGGTCCGATGGTTTTGAGCTTCTGTCATTTACTGAGATAACGATAACTGTATTAGGTTGATCTTTATGATCTACCTTACAATATGTTGAAGGAACTCTGATTTGAAATGGGTAACTTTGGAGCTATTTGAAGTGTAAACAGGCAAAATAAATCTAGGGGTGATTGTCAAAACGCTTAGACCATAGGCTTCAGCAGTAATAAGTTCTATTAAATTGACTTATTATGCCCCTTCTATGTAGCGACAAATATTTAATAAATGTAGCTCTAAATCAAAATAACTGTTTTATGTGAGAAGATTGTATTCACATTAATCGGAGTATACGGCTTTGAAAGAAGACAGACGCACAGGCAATGTCAAAATGTGCAATTAAATATTGGACATTGCATGGTCATTTTCCAGTCCTATTAAATTGAGTTAACATTACTTGTATGTAGCGTTAATGTGTAGTAAGCGCGGTAGTATTCAAATTGCATATGTGGCATCAAATCTGGGCAAGTAATTTGGTTTTGAAGATGTGTGCTGTCATCAGATTTTGTTCTTTCCATCCGATACTCATTCCAGACTCTCAAACCAAGTGGTCAAGGATTATTACAGGTCATATGGCGATTCAGTTGAATAAGAATCTGTCACTCATTCGCTGTCATTGCTGGGTACAGCGGAACACCAGCACCCACATCACCAGTCTATGGCCGCAGCTCACCGCGCCATACACTGCACATGCCCTAAGCACCGCCCAGTGGCAGACGCTACCACCCAGTCCAAATTTCACAAATAGTTATAATAATAATGGTGTGAATCACACTTCACAACTCACTGTTGCAGTGTTCAACTCACACCGCAACCAATGCATAGCTGGCGCTCTCTTGTACTGCAATAAATAACGTGATTCAGGCAGTTTGGCACCAGCCTGGCAATTCTCACCACACCTAAAAGCAATCTTATAATTTGTATAATTTGACCATCTCAGGCTAAATTGTATCTTCGATTAATCCTACAGCAGAAAATAATCGATTCATATAATATGTTATTAATGAAACGGGTGTTTATGTTTAATGAACTTCGGTTATCGATAAATAATATGCAATTTTAAAAGTAATATGCCCAGGTTGTGCCAATGATAGCGTCAGACTTTGTTGGCGTGTGAGGTAAATTCAACAAACAATGGTTAGAAAGCTACACAGATAAACTTGTGGGTTTAGTTATGACCGATAAACAATGGCGCCATTTGTATGACAAGCCTCACTTCATGGGAGCTATATAAAAAAACTAATAATGGTGGGTATACTTCTAATAAATACTTCTAAAAAGTCGGTTAATCCAAAGTATTGGTTAATCCAAACAAAATTGTCAGCCCCAGGCCACTTCCGGTACAGTTAAACCCAACGTTCATGTGGTTTTAAGGTCATCTGAGACTTTTTTTTATATGATAAATGGTAGTATTTTGCCAGGTCACCCAAATAAGTTTGGATTAACCGATCGTTTGATTTAACCGAGGTTGGTTTAATGGGGTTAAACAGTATATACATAAAAAAAAACAATAACCATAGTGTATGTATACATTGTACATTCATAATGCACCCCTGTTTTTGCCAAAGCCAAGTCAAAGTCAAAGCTCAGTTAAACCAATGATCGGTTAATCCAAACAAATTTCTAGGGTCCCTTCAAGTTTGGTTTAATGGGGTTATACTGTATGTCCGTCCAGCTTCCTTCTCTCAGAATCTGCTGGTTCCCGAACTACCCCCTCTCTGTGTCATGAAGGAGACTGTTCATTCCCAGTCCGCCACTTATTCCCCCGTTCCTCAAGCTTCAAGTTTCATATAAACTGCTTGACATATCAACCAGTCCTGATATGGCCTTGGGTGTTGCTACATACACAGAGTGTGTATTCAATAAGCATAACTCATATAACTTTAATGGAACCCTAGTCACAGCAACCAGCATCATGAGGGTGATGAAAATGGGAAATATTGCGCCTAGAAGAGGATTCGAACCCACACCCCTTGCTATCCTGGGGCTAGCGTGCTAACCATTACACCACCTAAGTTCCCCCTACTCACACATCCCTGGCTATGTGGTTCCTTGCCTGAGAGGTCACTACAGACTGCTACAGGCGGTATGCAGCAGACGTGTGTAATACTCAATAGTGGCAGGATCATATTCATATTCTCATAAATGTATATATATATAATATAAGTCTACTAATATATCTCGGGCACGAATGACAGTGTAGAGTGTCTGTGGTTAGGATCGGTGCCGATGGCAGCGCCACCGGGCATGTGGGGTGGGGCATGCTCCGCACCAAATGGGTGTACACAAATAGTCATAGAATAGTAATCACCATTCCCCGCCTTTATACTCACCTAATGCTTATATATCATATATATACATATATATCCCCGGCGCGAGTAAACATGTCGGCACGCCGTTAGGGATGAAGAGGGTCGGTGTTGGCGCCATTGGTCCCATCAGTGTGGTAGGCTGCAGGTCTCAGCAGCAAATATATATCATAATATTACACAGATTTCCCTTCTATGCCGTTATACTTGTATAATACTTTTACATCACATATATATAGACGAGATGCAGTCTGCTTCAAAGTAATAGTAATACTCCTCCCAACCTTCTACGGGCTGCAACCTTCTACTTCCAAGTCAGGGTAAATCCTGTCATTTCGTTCCACCCCCATGCCATACCAGTGGCGTCACCTACATTCCCGCTAACCAGTAAATAACACCATCACAATCAGAGTACACACGCCATTACATCCTGCGAGTCGGCTGCTCCCGATTGAAATGACGAAGAGATGATTTAAAAAGTCCCCTGGGAAGCTGGGGCGGCCCCACCCCCCTCCACCCCCACCCCCTGCCCCCCTCCCACTGCCCACCCCCACCCTCCCCGCCCCCGCCACCACCCACACACGTGGCCCAGCCTGCCTTTTGTGGAAGTATAATCTTTCCGCGGCTATAAGCGTCTTGAGGAGCTAGCGCCGGGTTTGTGTCACCAGCAAATCGCCGCCAGGGGACGCGAAATGGACGCAACAGACGGAATGGACAATTTCATCAAAATGCTTGTTGGTTGGTTGGTTGTTGGAGTTTTGCGTCTTGGCTAAAATCTAAGGTCATATCAGGATGGGTACCGACTTGTGACAGTGCGCACTCATGGTGATGTTATAGTGCTGCCTCACTGGGAGAGCAAACCATTAGTGCAATTACCTCATATCCCACTCAGTCCCATTATCCTGACACTGAGCTAACCAGTCCTTGGCTTATCCTATTAATGCCGAGTGGCAGGCTAGGAAGCGATAAGTATTAATATGTAAGTCATTGGTTTGACTCAATCAGGAGTCCAACCCGTGGCTTCGAATCTCACGATCTACCAAGGGACGTTCAGCTCATTCCGCCATCCCGTCTGGTGTCAATAATGGAGGAGCACTATATATATCTAGTGAGCCCGACACTAGTTAAATAGTGTGTAGTTTGAGTTAGTCGGGGAAGGTGAGTCGAGGGAACCAAACAACTAACTGATTGTATAACTACCAAGCTCACATAAACGTATGCAGTCATAGGGAAATGCACCATACAGTAGAACCTCTCTAAATCGACCAACCTTGGTACCGACTTAAAGTGGTCCATTTAGGGAGGTGTTAGGTTTAGGGAGGTAGAATATAGATAATATGGTATTGTTGGGACGCAAATAAAGTGATCGATATAGGGGAGTGGTCGATCTGTGGTCGGTTAGGGAGGTTTCACTGGACTCGCAAAGCGAAAAAGAATGCATGGAGTAGATAGCTACACAACAAATGAAAGTGACAAAAGAAGGGGAACCATGAAACTATTACTGTCTAGTGGTGAAAACAACTCATTTGACTTCACTGTTATGGGCAGCATAAATGCACTGGCACGCACATGAACAAGTTTACAACACATATGTTTGGACAATTTATGACATGTATATTATTTGCGGTGAAGGTCTTATACGCAGTACAATTCCTATAAAGTAGGGGGCCAGCTTGCGGTTTTCAGGTGATACTCAAATGGAAAATACCGCTATTGGAATAAAACACGATGGAATAAAGTGATATCAAACATCATGTACTTTAATATAAACAAAATATTTGTAATCTCAGGTGGCACACAGCTGCGTACCTGTGTATGTGGAAGCCAGGCCTCTGCACAGTGTTCACGACTTGGCTTCCCGACATGGTGTATCAGCTTAGGCTCGAGCACCTTGGAGTTCTCCAGGTTTGCACACATGCGGGCAAATGTTTGTGACACTATGCTTCACGCAATCCGAAAGATGTACTTATGATGGATGAATCCCGGTTCTATTTGGGACTAGTCACTGGGTTCTATCGACCTAGTATGTGTGTGCCTTTTGTTACTGTCTACGGACCAACACAAATTGTAAAATATTCCGATATTCGGCAGGGGGGAATTAAATTGTTCTATTACTATTTGGTGTCCTTGACCAAGTGCGTTTGTATATGTATGTACATTTAGAGGTGACTTGAATGTAAATAGACGTGACTTGTACGTGACTTGAATGTAAACAGACATAGTGGTTGGTTCTTGCTGGTCTGGGTGTGATTGCACTCAGGACCTAGCCCTTCTGCTGGGCTAGGGGTCACCACACTCAAAAGGTCAAGGTTGGTGGTAGCCAGGGGGCCAGACAGCTACTGGTGGTGGGGAGACCACTGGTTTCCATGGAGACCAGTAATGCTAGATTCCTATTGGTGGAAAGAGGTGGTATGATATCCTACCAAGAACCGATGTAACTATATACAAATAAACCAGAGAGCTGGATTCTCTCTCTTACACTTTTACTTTCTTACTTTCTCTTTGTCTGTATTGTTTTTCATCTTATCCTACGTACACAGCCACAGATCTGAGTACCGACTCTACAAAATGATAAGACTGAAAACCACCTTGTTGCAAATTTTGCAAGTTTACTCAAGAACCAATAACCAGAAACCAATAACCAGAAATATAAAAGCCAGATAACATATCCAACAACAATATAAATCAAATCAATTTCAAACAAACATAACTCAACCACCTATTACATACAAGCCTATGGACATGTAAATAAAATAGGCTAGTATAGAATTAAGTAGAAAAAAGCGGAAAACTCTTCCCAAGAAAACCCCAAAACACTAACATAGAACCTTAAGAAAACAACTAACATAGTAATAAGAATAGAACAAAAATACAATGCCAAGAGGGCCCAAAAAAAACTAACATAGACTACTAAGCGTACCAACAGACTATCTATCTGCTACTGAAATGCAGACAATCAAATAACTTATCAGCAGCTACTGTTTGGTAAGACAACACCAACACTACAGCTGGCCAGCATTGAAAACAAGCCTGGCTTACATGCTATGGACAGAATAAATACAGCCTCAATAAAAAAATAATTAAAAAAACACAAAAAAACAATGTAGTGTCCCTGTCCTCTCTCTATTACATTTAGCAAATACAGTGGTAGCATTCATATGTCTATTACATTTAACAAATACAGTGGTAGCATTCATATGTCTATTACATTTAACAAATACAGTTGGTAGTAGCTCTTCATCTATTAAATTGAGCAAATGAGGCAAGTAGGAACCCACTGCATATTACATTTAAAATGTATTCGAAGGGTAGCAGCATTCTAACAATTGCATTTAGCTAATCCACTGTGTAGCACCACTCTATTACATTAGCAAATACGGTGGGTAGCAGCCCTCTATTACATCAGGACACACAGTGGATATCAACCCTCTATTAGATTAAAAATGATAGTCAGTGGCAGTCCGCTATTACATTAGCAAATACAGTGGGTAGCATCCCTACATTCCATTAACAAATACAGTGGGTAGCATGGATCTATTGCATTAACAAGTACAGTGAGTAGCATCCCTATATTACATTAACAAATACAGTGGGTAGCATCCCTATACTACATTAACAAATACAGTGGGTATCACCCCTATATTACATTAACAAGCACAGTGGGTAGCATGGATATATTACATTAACAAATACAGTGGGTAGCATCCCTATATTACATTAACAAGTACAGTGGGTAGCATCCCTATATTACATTAACAAATACAGTGGGTAGCATCCCTATATTACATTAACAAATACAGTGGGTAACATCCCTATAGTACATTAACAAATACAGTGGGTAGCATCCCTATATTACATTAACAAATACAGTGGGTAGCATCCCTATACTACATTAACAAATACAGTGGGTAGCATCCCTATACTACATTAACAAATACAGTGGGTAGCATCCCTATACTACATTAACAAATACAGTGGGTAGCATCCCTATATTACATTAACAAATACAGTGGGTAGCATCCCTATATTACATTAACAAATACAGTGGGTAGCATCCCTATACTACATTAACAAATACAGTGGGTAGCATCCCTATATTACATTAACAAGTACAGTGGGTAGCATCCCTATATTACATTAACAAATACAGTGGGTAGCATCCCTATATTACATTAACAAGTACAGTGGGTAGCATCCCTATATTACATTAACAAATACAGTGGGTAGCATCCCTATACTACATTAACAAATACAGTGGGTAGCATCCCTATATTACATTAACAAATACAGTGGGTAGCATCCCTATATTACAGGGGCATTATAACAAATACAGTGGGTAACATCCCTATATTACATTAACAAATACAGTGGGTAGCATCCCTATATTACATTAACAAATACAGTGGGTAGCATCCCTATATTACATTAACAAATACAGTGGGTAGCATCCCTATACTACATTAACAAATACAGTGGGTAGCATCCCTATATTACATTAACAAATACAGTGGGTAGCATCCCTATATTACATTAACAAATACAGTGGGTAGCATCCCTATACTACATTAACAAATACAGTGGGTAGCATCCCTATATTACATTAACAAATACAGTGGGTAGCATCCCTATATTACATTAACAAATACAGTGGGTAGCATCCCTATATTACATTAACAAATACAGTGGGTAGCATCCCTATATTACATTAACAAATACAGTGGGTAGCATCCCTATACTACATTAACAAATACAGTGGGTAGCATCCCTATATTACATTAACAAATACAGTGGGTAGCATCCCTATATTACATTAACAAATACAGTGGGTAGCATCCCTATATTACATTAACAAATACAGTGGGTAGCATCCCTATATTACATTAACAAATACAGTGGGTAGCATCCCTATATTACATTAACAAATACAGTGGGTAGCATCCCTATATTACATTAACAAATACAGTGGGTAGCATCCCTATATTACATTAACAAATACAGTGGGTAGCATCCCTATATTACATTAACAAATACAGTGGGTAGCATCCCTATATTACATTAACAAATACAGTGGGTAGCATCCCTATATTACATTAACAAATACAGTGGGTAGCATCCCTATATTACATTAACAAGTACAGTGGGTAGCATCCCTATATTACATTAACAAATACAGTGGGTAGCATCCCTATACTACATTAGCAAATACAGTGGGTAGCAGCCTCTATTACATTAACAAATACAGTGGGTAGCATCCCTATATTACATTAGCAAATACAGTGGGTAGCATCCCTATATTACATTAACAAATACAGTGGGTAGCATGGATCTATTGCATTAACAAATACAGTGGGTAGCATCCCTATATTACATTAACAAATACAGTGGGTAGCATCCCTATATTACATTAACAAATACGGGATGTATAATTAATTATGCGTATATAAGTAGGCGGAGTATATATTCCTTATTATTATTATTACCACTATTATTCTACCATTACACACTAAGTTATTATGTCCAATCGCTGACTTGCCTCGATTTGCCCCTGTTGCCCCGGCAACGACGTGGAACGGGCAGGCCTAAGTCAGTCTGCTACTCGATTTCAAACTGGGCAGTCGCACGCGCTACAGCCCTCCCTACAGCAGCAACAAACACAGTCTACCTGTTACCTGTGTCTTACCTTGGCTGCCCGGACGTTTCAACGAAGTAGATCGGGAGGATCGTCTACCTACACTGCTATCATGCTACCTGAGTGTCGACGATCTCCGTGTCGATGACAAGCTACGGTATCGTTGACAAAAATTTTGATTCAACCGTTATATGATGTGATGTGATGTGTTTGTCGATGATTGCTTCATTATTACAGCATGAATTTGAATGAATAACACAGGAGGACGCATGTCGACGCTCAGAAGTCGACCGGAAGTACTTTAAATTGATATTGCCAATATTGTGTCGACATAGTCGACAAAATTGCGTCGAGTAAAACGATATTCACATACATTAAGTACTCAACACTAAGAACTGATTGAATGCTAATTAGTTGTCGACGATTGCTTCATTATTACAGGCTGAATCTGAATGCCGATATGTGTGTCGACCATAATAAGTCGATAAAGACGATATCTGACACATATCAAGTAGTCGACTCCAATTAATCGCCGTTTTATTTTATTCTTTTACTGATTCAATTTAAGCACCTTAGTACTCTGGTATTAGTACTTAAGGACCTTAGTACCCTGATTGCGGACCCTGGTACCCTGGTACACGGCAGCTCGCCGCAAAGCAGGCCAAGGTTCTGGTCAAAGCATTTGGCTGCCATAGCCCAGCGGCTAAAGCGTGTGCTTGTTCGACTTACATCGACTTAGATCTTCGACACATAGATATATATACAGACCGTGCAAAACATTATGTCCTAGCAACACATAAGGTCTTTATGGCTAACGCACATATCAACTCCAACAGGACAATTCTACATTCATGACCATGATTGTCTAGCGTAAGGCTATATGTGCTTTCGATTATAGCCGGAGTCCACCTGTTACCTGTGTCTTACCTTGGCTGCCGGGACGTTTCAACGAAGTATAACGGGAGGATCGTCTACCTACACTGCTATCATGCTACCTGACTGTCGACGATCTCCGGCCCAGCGGCTAAAGCGTGTGCTTGTTCGACTTCCATCGACTTAGATCTTGTTTGACACATAGATGTTGATATACAGACCGGGTGCAAAACATTATGTCCTAGCAACACATAAGGTCTTTATGGCTAACGCACATATCAACTCCAACAGGACAATTCTACATTCATGACCATGATTGTCTAGCCTAACGCTACATGTGCTTTTGATTATAGCCGGAACTACCCTGGCTGCGATATGCCAACTACAGGATACTGTAGCGACTGTGGCGTTCCACACAAGAACCACGACTCAGCATTGTGTGTTATGAAGAGCGCGGAGCTCCAATTGACTAAACCAGGCAGGTCGACTAGGAGCACTGGAGCTATGAAGACCACCAAGTCGGCTGACGAGAGGAGCGACCAAGGCGACATTGAGCCGCCGGTATCAGCCATGGCTTCGCTGTCACTACAGGAACGGGAGAAGATCGCACGTGAAGGCATCGAAGCACTTATGGCTGAGCTGAGGGTATCGGCCCTCGAGGAGGAATTCGAGGAATTAATGGCCGAGCGTGAAAGACGACAGAATCGAGGGAGGACGACCGTTAGGCAAGACAGCTCTGCGACGACAAAAGTTGTGACGGGACACCCTGCCGCAATGACGGTTGGGCCTGCAGACGACTACCAGAGCGCGATTGAGACTGCACTTCCCCCACCGACATGGACCCATGGAACCGAGGGGGACAACGGTGACCTACATCGCAGATCGCGACGACGTTCATGAGGATCGAGCAGGAGGAGACGATCTTCGAGATCCAGCAGTGATGGCAGCTCTTCGAGGCGACGACGAAGTAAGTGGTCACTCAAGCGATACGCATCAGGAAAGGGCGTTCGAAAGTTGAATGCTCACGAACTAATTAGGGCATCGTGTCTCTGGTGCCTTGACATACCTGGACTTAGCGTGAGTAACTACAAGGCGATTATCCAGCACATTAGTTTTATTTCCACCAGAGCAAGTGACGATCATTACAAGGATACTGCTCATGTAGATCACATCCTGGCGATTCGGAAACTTGCTGAAACCATTGGTTTTGAAGCTTTCGGTAAGGCACACCAAGACGAAAGCATTGTACATTATGGCCCCCATAATATGAAAGGTAGGAAGGCCGGAGGCGGGAACTTTACTAGCCAAAAGCGTTCGATTGGTATCAGTGCACGTAGGGCTTGCTACGCATGGATCTATTGCATTAACAAGTACAGTGGGTAGCATCCCTATATTACATTAACAAATACAGTGGGTAGCATCCCTATATTACATTAACAAATACGGGATGTAGCATCCATATATTACATTAACAAATACAGTGGGTAGCATCCCTATATTACATTATCAAATACAGTGGGTAGCATCCCTATATTACATTAACAAATACAGTGGGTAGCATCCCTATATTACATTAACAAATACAGTGGGTAGCATCCCTATATTACATTAACAAATACAGTGGGTAGCATCCCTATATTACATTAACAAATACAGTGGGTAGCATCCCTATATTACATTAGCAAATACAGTGGGTAGCATCCCTATTCTACATTAACAAATACAGTGGGTAGCATCCCTATATTACATTAACAAATACAGTGGGTAGCATCCCTATACTACATTAACAAATACAGTGGGTAGCATCCCTATATTACATTAACAAATACAGTGGGTAGCATCCCTATATTACATTAACAAATACAGTGGGTAGCATCCCTATATTACATTAACAAATACAGTGGGTAGCATCCCTATACTACATTAACAAATACAGTGGGTAGCATCCCTATATTACATTAACAAATACAGTGGGTAGCATCCCTATATTACATTAGCAAATACAGTGGGTAGCATCCCTATATTACATTAACAAATACAGTGGGTATCATCCCTATATTACATTAACAAATACAGTGGGTAGCATCCCTATATTACATTAACAAATACAGTGGGTAGCATCCCTATATTACATTAACAAATACAGTGGGTAGCATGGATCTATTGCATTAACAAGTACAGTGGGTAGCATCCCTATATTACATTAACAAATACAGTGGGTAGCATCCCTATATTACATTAGCAAATACAGTGGGTAGCATCCCTATATTACATTAACAAGTACAGTGGGTAGCATCCCTATATTACATTAACAAATACAGTGGGTATCATCCCTATATTACATTAACAAATACAGTGGGTAGCATCCCTATATTACATTAACAAATACAGTGGGTAGCATGGCTCTATTGCATTAACAAATACAGTGGGTAGCATCCCTATATTACATTAACAAATACAGTGGGTAGCATCCCTATATTACATTAACAAATACAGTGGGTAGCATCCCTATATTACATTAACAAATACAGTGGGTAGCATCCCTATACTACATTAGCAAATACAGTGGGTAGCATCCCTATATTACATTAACAAATACAGTGGGTAGCATCCCTATACTACATTAACAAATACAGTGGGTAGCATCCCTATATTACATTAACAAATACAGTGGGTAGCATCCCTATATTACATTAACAAATACAGTGGGTAGCATCCCTATATTACATTAACAAATACAGTGGGTAGCATCCCTATATTACATTAACAAATACAGTGGGTAGCATCCCTATATTACATTAACAAATACAGTGGGTATCACCCCTATATTACATTAACAAATACAGTGGGTAGCATCCCTATACTACATTAACAAATACAGTGGGTAGCATCCCTATACTACATTAGCAAATACAGTGGGTAGCATCCCTATATTACATTAGCAAATACAGTGGGTAGCATCCCTATATTACATTAACAAATACAGTGGGTAGCATCCCTATATTACATTAACAAATACAGTGGGTAGCATCCCTATATTACATTAACAAATACAGTGGGTAGCATCCCTATATTACATTAGCAAATACAGTGGGTAGCATCCCTATATTACATTAACAAATACAGTGGGTATCATCCCTATATTACATTAACAAATACAGTGGGTAGCATCCCTATATTACATTAACAAATACAGTGGCTAGCATCCCTATATTACATTAACAAATACAGTGGGTAGCATCCCTATACTACATTAGCAAGTACAGTGGGTAGCAGCCTCTATTACATTAACAAATACAGTGGGTGGCAGTTCTGTATTAAATTTACAAATAAAGTGGGTAGCAGCCTGGATTACATTAACAAATACAGTGGGTAGCTGCCTCTATTACATTTGCAAATACAGTGGCTAGCATCCCTCTATTACATTAACAAATGCAGTGGGTAGCAGACCTCCCTCACATTAGCAAATACAGTGGGTAGCAGCCCTCTGTTCCATTAACAAATGCAGTACGTAGCAGCTTTCTGCTACATGAACAAATGCAGTGGGTAGCAGACATATGTCTGGTACATTTGGAAAACACAGCGGATAACGACTCTTTCTATATTACATAGACCAAATAGAGTGGCAGGTAGCGGTCTAAATATTACATTTCGCAAATACAGCGGGTAGCACCCTAAGTGGACAGCCATACCAGAGAGCGATACGTAGTATTTACGAATTACGAATTGAAAGCACAACGCCGTGGTTTCAATGTGAGTTTTATTTTCGCGGGGAATCGGTCGGTGAATTGTTAGTTGGTGAAGCCGGCCTAATGGCCCTGTCACACTATGATGTAATGCGGCAGCGTAAGCCGATGTAGGTGAAATTTGGCCATTAGTCCAGATACGTTTTTACTCGTTCGTTAAGCCTACGTCGAGGTAGGTCGAGGTACGTTGAGTTACGTTGAGATACGGTGACACAAGTCAAGGTTTTGGACATACCTAAAACTTTTGACGTAGCTCGACGTAAGACAATGTGTGGCTTATACTTTAGAATATGCTATGTATACGTTAGACATATGTCAAGTAAGCTAGACATACATTACATGTACATTATACATATGTTGAACTATGTCAGGCATAAGTAAAGCGGCAGAAACGTACAGTCCATGTATTGACAATGTATTGAAAATGTATGCATAACGTACGTCTAACGTACATCTAATGTACATTTGCCATTTCTCCACCGTATTTTGACGTATTTAACATAGAAATGCGTACTTCTGGCGATCGAATAACGTATATAACATTCACCTGCGTTCTCCAAGTGTTCCGTGAGCATTTTTTTAATGTTCTCATGCATTACCACTACATTGGATCGCCGTTTAGCCTACGTCCACTACGTTGCACTGACGTCAAACTTGGCCCTGAAACGCCGAGAATTTCAACATATCTCGATGTAAATAAGTGATATATACGTTCCCCGCTGGCCTGTTATGTCGTAGTGTGACACGGGTATAAGTGGTGCAATCCGGCATCGACCCATCCACCTGGCAGCCATGCACCCTCTCTGCAAAGCCTATCACTTCCTGCCGGGCCCGTCTCACCAACAAACAGGCAACACTAGTTAAGTTGGTTGGTTGTTGGAGTCTTACGTCCTTGCTACATCTAAGGTCACATCACACGGGTACTGACTTACTTACCGATTAACTTACACATCCTCTTTCGGCTGATCTAGGCCCGAATGGGCTTCTAATGCCAATTCGGAACGTGCTTGCAGTGGGCACTCGAACCTGCATGTGTGCCATTCCGGCGTGCGCATGCTAACGAGTGGAGGTATTTGAGGTGACAGCATGCAAAGTTATTTTGGTGTGCTCGTCAGTCGTCCTGATAGATCCTGGTCAGGGCACCATTGCCACGGGGGTGTCCCAACCACATGGAAACAGTCTGTCAAGAGCGAGATGCCGGTTGCGGTGGCCGAATCAATAGAGTGCAGGCTTCCCGTGTGGAAGGTCGGGAGTCCGAATTCCAGCCGAGTCAAACCAATAACTTATAAAATTGATACTTTTCGCTGCCTAGTTAGACGCTCGGCATTAATATGATGGGATAAGGACTGGTTAGTATGGTATCAGGATAATGTGAATGTGTGGGCATTCAGATCATGGTGTCGGCAGCCTGGTCTCTCAGTGGGGCAGCAGTATAAAGTCACCATGGGTGCGCACTGTCACAAGTCGGTACTTGTCTTGATATGACCTTAGATTTGTTTGTTGTTGTTTTACATCCTAGCAACATCTAAGGTCATATCAGGATTGGTACTGTCTTTTGACAGTGTGCATTCAAGGCGACTTTATAGTGCTGCCCACTGGGAGACCAGGCCGCCAGCACCATGACCTGATATCCCTCTTAGTCACATTATCCTGACACTGAGCCATCCAATCCTTGCCCTATCCTAATAATGACGAGCGCCTGGCTAATAAGACCTTAGATGTTGCTAGGACAATAAACTCCAACAAACAAACAACAAATCAAGAGCAGGACTCAACCCCACATTCATGTTGATATGTGGTGGCCATCCTAACCATTAGATTAGCCAGACTCTCTGATGCAATCATTCTTCCTGCGCCTAGTTGAGAATGTGCATGTGAGTTCATTGAAAGTCCACTGCATTTACAACATAGTGTTTATTCAGAATTCCTCCAGAGGGTTTTTCAGCCAAATGTGACAACCCCCCCCCCCCCCTCAGGTATGGCCTTTGGATTGGCGTGTCTGTGTTGGTGAGTGAGATGGGATCTCTAGCTAGTTGAATGGTTGCATGCGGGGGGGGGGGGGGTAAGAGGGGGTGACACCACGCACATACTGCTGAGCAAGCAGTATATTTGCCCCCAACATCGTGGTCAACATGAGAGTATATCGTGAGGTGTACACACACAGGTAGACGTGAGCGCATTGATTTCATCAGGGAACCTAGATAGCCTAATGGTTTCGATGCTGTTCCTGGAAAGGCAGAAGTGTGAGTTGGAGTGCCGCTCTGGGCATGTCTGTCGTAATTAGTAAAACAAATCACAAAAAAACAACTCAACCAGATCACAACATCTTATGGAATGTTGACATTGCGCTTGATTTGACGGTAACGACTCACTCCCTCCTCCCACGCTTCGACGCCGCCTGATCGACTCATGGGTGGATGGGCAGTTTTCTCTCCGTCCAGCCATGTTGTGGCGGCCAGCTTGCACACCTGACGTTGTGTATGTAAGCTGTCCAGCCGCTAGCCACCAACAACTGGCGAGCCAGCAACACATCCATCGTGTGCCAGAGGTTCACTTTGCACATGGTCCAAGTTGTAGATTGTTGAACCTTCGGGGTCCATGCACTGTGAGTGTGCTTTAAGTATATTTGTAACTGTGAGTGTGAGACTTATACTTCCAGGTATGGCTAGGCATGGGTAGCTTAGGTTGATTGCATCAGGGAACCTAGATTGCCTAATGATTAGGGCGCGGATCGTTTATTTGCGGAAGTATGAATTCAACGCCCTCCTTAGATGCGAAACACACCGCCACAACAGGAAAACAAAGAATAGAAAGACTATCACGAAACCACAATAGGAGTAACAAAGTGTACAAAACACCTCACAAAACACACCTCCACAATATGAGTAACAAAGTATACAAAACACCTCACTAAATAAACATCCACAACGGGAAAACAAAGAATAGAAAGACCCTCACAAAACATAGCTCACAAAACACACATTTACAACAGGAGTCACAAAGCATATAAAACACCTCACAAAACACACATTCACAACATGAGTAACAAAGCATACAAAACACCTCACAAAACACACATCCACAACAGGAGTAACAAAGCATACAAAACACCTCACAAAACACACATTTACAACAGGAGTCACAAAGCATATAAAACACCTCACAAAACACACATTCACAACATGAGTACCAAGGCATACAAAACACCTCACAAAACGAACATCCACAACAGGAGTAACAAAGCATACAAAATACCTCATAAAACACACATTCACAACATGAGTAGCCAAGCATACAAAGCACCTCACAAAACACACATTTACAACATGAGTAGCAAAGTATACAAAACACCTCACAAAACACACATTCACAACATGAGTAACAAAGCATACAATACACCTCACAAAACACACATGCACAACATGAGTAACAAAGCATACAAAACACCTCACAAAACACACATCCACAACAGGAGTAACAAAGCAAACAAAATACCTCATAAAACACACATTCACAACATGAGTAACCAAGCATACAAAAGACCTCACAAAACACACATGTACAACATGAGTAACACAGTTTACAAAAGACCTCACAAAACACACATCCACAACATGAGTAACAAAGTATACAAAACACCTCACAAAACACACATCCACAACATGAGTACCACAGCATACAAAACACCTCACAAAATACACATTTACAATATGAGTAACAAAGTATACACAACACTTCACAAAACACATTTACAACATGAGTAACAAAGCATACAAAACACCTAACAAAACACACATTTACAACATGAGTAACAAAGCATACAAAACACCTCACAAAACACACATCCACAACAGACGTAACAAGGTTTACAAAACACCTCACAAAACACACATTCACAACATGAGTAACAAAGCATACAAAACACCTCACTAAGCACACATCCAGAACAGGCTAACAAGATGTCATGGGGTGAAAATGGAAATACGTGCTAGAGCGGACTGAACACACATCTCTTGCATCAGGCCAGTGTGCTAACCATACACACTAGCTCACGATCAACACACTCCCCACGCCTACCTGTCTATGTGGTTACTTGCCTGAGAGGTCAGTGCAGACCACTACACTATTCAAAACACCTCACAAAGCACACATCCATATCAGCAATAACAAAGTACACAAAACACCTCACAAAACTCACATCCGCAAAGCACCTCTCATGACATGCACCGCAGTTGGCTGACATTTAATCACCTTCACCCAGACCCACTCCTAATTTGGCAAGTTATAGAAGACGATTACTATCCTCCTGAAAGTTCAGCACATTGGTGCCCCGTCAGATCGAAACTTTTAATCGTCTTTTAAGTTCGAGTCCCGGTCGCAATTGTAGCGCTCCGCCCCGCGGCCAAATTGACCGGAAGTTCCCAGTCTCAACTCGAGGCTCTGATAGCAATCTGTCTCTCAGAGCCGGCTTGCGATTGGATCAGGCAGCCACCAGTATGTTAGTGTTAAATACCGATTGGTCGTGTGAATTAAGTCACTAACCACTATTCTGTTTGTTGGACTTTTATGTCTAGCAACATATAAGGTCACATAACGACGGTATTAGCCACTAGGTGGCAGTAGTATAAGTTGGTCGTTGGTTACTAGTTGAGGTATTACGTCCTGACAACAGCTAAGGTCATATCAGGACGGGTACCGACTTGTGACAGTGCGCATTTATGATGATGTTATAGTGTTGCCCTACTGGGAAATCAGGCCGCTGACACAATGACCTGATTTCCCACTGGGATATCAGGTCATGTGATGGTGGCCTGGTCTCCCAGTGGGGCAGCACTATACAGTCGCCATGAGTGGGCACTGTCACAAGTCAGTACCCGTCTGGATATGACCTTAGATGCTGCCAGGTTGTAAAACTCCAACAACTAATCAGTTATATGGCAGAACAAAATAATATCGCAAAGGTCGATCGATGCATTGGGGGGCTGGGCGGGCTAGAAGAGGACAACTTTCCATTGCTACAGATTCTTGTATTTATTTTTGTTTAAAGGGGCAAAACCCTGTAAAAACCGATCCAAAAATCGAGATAAACCTAGAGTCAAACCTTCAAAAAGATAAATTGTGTACATTAATATGTGTGAGTGCACATTGCTCGACAACCATTTGAAAACAATAAAAGTGGATTAAATTAGAATTAAAATTACCATTAAAAAAAATCGTTTATTTTAATTCATTTTTTGGACTGGCGTTTATGGTTTGTTTTGTTCGCGCTGACCAGTAGGACATTACTAGAACGAGGCCGGCGTTCCCGCCATCACCGGAACTGGAACGCCGGACGAGCAGCTCGCGCCACCAGGCGGCCATCGATGGCAAAATGATTTGATTGGCTCCTTCTCGGCCAATCAGAGGCCAGGCAATCTGCGGGACGCTGAGTGATACATGTGCCAGAGGGAGCGGTCACCTTGGAGACGCTCCACATGGGGGGGGGTTACTAAAGGTTTGCATGGATTCTTCTGGAAGGAGCAAGTCATAGCTCAGGCGGTAGAGTTTCCACCAGTGAAGGTGTCAGTCATCCGATCGATCCTGCTCAGTGGACTCATTTCCAGTTTGGGCTATTTTCCGTTCCAACCAGTGGGCTACAACTGATTCAGCAAAGGTTGTGGTTTGTGTTGTCCTGTCTCTGGGAAAGTGCATATAAAAGACCCTTGCTGCTTATCAGAAAGAGTAGCCTATGTTATGGCAGCGGGTTTGCTTCAAAGAAATATGTGGGAATGACTATATCTTTGACGACCAATAACCGATGATATGAAAAGCAATGTGCTCTAGAGGCATCGTTAAATAAAACAAACTTTACTTTAATTGTGGATTCTTCCAGGGGGAGGTGGCTTAGTGAGGTGGAATCTTTGTTGTGATGAATTTATTTACAAGTGCTCATAACAGATAAGTATACTAACACTTGTTTTCACCGCTTGGCAGCGTTAAGCCAATTTGATTTAAATCTTTTGAATTTCGTTTTAGTAAGAATTTAGGTTTTCTTGCTTCTTGTTTATGGCTTGTAACTTCTGTGCATTGTTGTTACTGATGAGTTAGTTGCCAAAGACACGTAGTGGACGAGTACTCAGAGCGCTGAGTATATGTCCAAGTGTGTGAAACTGCCTTCTTATATATTTATTTATTTATTTTTGTGGGGTTATTAATTGATCACGTGGGGGAATTTTCAATCACAGACAATTGATCTTCCTCGTTCCACTGCTCCTTTTCCAGGTCCTAGTTTGCTCATTTGTTCGCTGTTGTTTTATGTCCTGGAAACACTTAAAGTCATATCAGGACGAGGACCGACTTGTGACAGTGCGCACACTTGGCATCTATATAGCGCTGCCACACCGGGAGATAAGGCCACCAACACCATGACCTGATATCCCACTCAATCACTGTATCCTGACACTGAGCCAACCAGTCCTTGTCCTATCCTATTAATGACGAGCACATAGCTAGGTAGCGACAAGTATCAATTTCTAAGTCATTGGTTTGGCTCGACCAGGGTTCGAACCCGAGGTTTGAATCTCAAAATCTACCAAAATCGGAGACGGACGCTCAACGGATTCGACCTAGTAATATTGGTAGAAGTTGGTATAATTTCATGATATGACTTTAAATGTTCCTATGACGTGAATTCCCAATAGACCACAAATCTATTTATTTATGTGTTAATGGAAGAACTGTGTCTAGGGCTGCCCACAGGCTAGTAGCAGGACAAACTAACTTCCCAATAAACCACAAATAGCCTATCTATTAATTTATTTGTTAATGGAAGACCTTCATCCAGGTCTGCCCAAATGCTAGTAGCAGGACAAACTAACTTCCCAATAAACCACAAATAACCTATCTATTTATTTATTTGTTAATGGAAGAACTGTGTCTAGGTCTGCCAAAAGGCTAGTAGCAGGGCAGAACCGGAAGTGGTGAGGACTACATTTTATCTTGGTCCCATTGGAGGCTGCAGGTTGGGTGATGAGCAGTGAGGGGTGTAGCTGGTGCCCGACGGCTCGACATGATGGATGAGGCAGCAGCCGGCTGGCCAGCCACCGGAAGTAACCCCAAGGATAACGGAAGAAATAGACTCACGGTTACCAGTTTGTGGCCATGCAATCATCCAAGCGCAAAGTCTGTGTTACACTCACTGCCTTCGGAGACTGAATCCAAAGAGGAGAGAATGTCAACGTGTTTCCATGACGATATTAGTCAGAGCCAACGGCGACTGTGAATGTCCGGTCTAGGGTGGAAAGGGACAGACGGCTGTCTAAGTTTGCGGGCTCCATTCGGGTGATATAGGCATGGGTTATTTGCTTAATGTAATAAATATCGAGGTTGGAGTGTCGGGGGAGATCCATAATGCAACTGGAGGGAAGTTTTGTTTGCATTCAAGTTTTAGCGACATGTGTCAGTTATCACTGACAGGTTCAATCCTGGTCACCAATGTCAGCATACTCCTTCTGCCAACCACTTTTATGTGAATTTATGGGCCATTCTCAGAAATTGGGCATTAAAATGTGTCATGGAAACCAAAAGTCAAAACCACCAAATAATAGTAAAAAACATTCCAAATAGCGCAATTCATGTTTCTATGAAGGTTTGCATGTTGTACATATGTCAGAGTTGAAAAGAATATATTTCGCTTTATGATTTAGATCTTATGCATATTGAACAATAGGTTTAATATCACTTGTGTAACATGAAAATCAAAGACACATCCAGAAGATCATTTTCGCATATACAACAAAGTCAGACAAGAATTGATTAACTACAGTTAAGCAAACAATGTTATGTCTTACAAGAAACAAGTTTAAACAAGGTTTGGCCATACGCATGGTGTCAATGTGTCAATTTTCACATTGTCACTGTAGCATGAAATCATGCAAGTATATTTTTGATAATTTGTGTTTGATAGATTCAACACATGTAGAACTGCTAACATAACTGGTACACAGAGGCTACAACAATTAGTGGACTTGCTATCAATAAAAGAAAGAATTAATTATCAACATCGTAACGTGGAGACCATTTTCGAGAATAACCCGACTACCTTATTTTTTGTTCAAGGTAGTTTATTTATCTGGATATCAAATTGTCAGAGCCAAGGCACTGGGGTTGTTCATCGCGAAATATAGTTACTCACTAAATAAAAGTAATAAGTACAAGGACATAGCAATATGTAAAAAGGTTAAGGCTGGAATCTGTGGTTGTGTAGGCGGGCTATCGTGAAATCAATACAGACAAAGAGAAAGGAAGAGAATAAAGTGTAAAGAAGAAGAGAGAGTCAAACCCTCTGGTTTATTATTTATATGGTACATGGGTTCATTGTAGAGTATCACCCCACCCCTTTCCCCCAATGGGAAACAAGCATTCTTGGCCCTACCAATAGGGATCCAGCATTCCTGGTCCCATTGGTTACCAGTGGTCTGCCCACCACCACAAGCTGTATGGCCCCATGGCCACCACCAACCTTGACGTTTGAGTGTGGTGATCCCTATCCCAGCAGAGGGGGTAGGCCCTGAGTGCACTCACACCCAGACCTGCGAGCACCACTATGTCTACTTACATCCCACTCAGGCACCACCAACCCATACATATATATACATACATGTGCCTGGTCACGTACACTGATCAGTAATAGAACATTTGCATTCCCCCCAATGCTGAATGTCGGAATATTTTACAAACAGTTAGAAAGTTAATTCACTAAATGCAAGTAGTAATTACAAGGATATAGCAATAGTTAGAAAGTTAATTCACTTAATGTAAGTAGTAATTAGAAAGATATAGCAATAGTTAGAAAGTTAATTCATTAAATGTAAGTAGTAATTAGAAAGATATAGCAATAGTTAGAAAGTTAATTCACTAAATGTAAGTATTAATTAGAAAGATATAGCAATAGTCCATTAGAAAGTTAATTCACTAAATGTAAGTATTAATTGCAAGGGCATAGCAATAGTTAGAAACATAATTCAGAGCAAAGCATTGATATGAACTGCATAAGTGAAGAGTGACGAAATAAGTGGGGGTTGAGGTCTGTCAGATGACAACGGTTAGAGTTATTGGGGGAGCTTGGATATTTGCAGTGGGGCGCTTGGATATTGGTCAGGAAGTGATATTCAGTTAATAAGGTGGAGATGGCGGGGTGTTGAGGGAGCCGGTAGAGTTGAAGGGATGATTATGGATATTTTCTGGGTGCGTCTATATTTGATATAAATTGGGTAATTAATTACCTCAGGTCCCAAGTAGAAACTTCCAAGTTCATCCAGACAAGAGTTGGGAAATCGTTAACGCATGCCTCTGTATGCGGTGTGGGAAAGGGCTTAGATGTCGCACATATCTTGCATGTCTTTTATGTCATACCTGTTTTACATGTCTTACATGTCTTATGTGTATTACGTGTCATACATGTCTTATGTGTCTTACATGTATTACATCTATTACATGTATTACATGCCTTACATGTAGTACATGTATTACATGTTGTACGGGTATTACGTGTCATACATGTCTTACATGTATTACATGTATTACATGTAGTGCATGTATTACATGTATTACATGCCGTACATGTATTACATGTATTACATGCCTTACATGTATTACATATATTACATGTATTACATGGTGTATGTGTATTACGTGTCATACATGTCTTACATGTCTTACATGTATTACATGTATTACATGTATTACATGTATTACATGTATTACATGCCTTACATGTATTACAGGTCTTACATGTAGTATGTGTCATATGTGTCATATGTGTCATACATGTCTTATGTGTCTTACCTGTCGTACATGTATTACATATATTACATGTATTACATGCCTTACATGTAGTACATGTCTTACATGTCTTACATGTCTTACATGCACACATGTCTTACATGCATACATGTCTTGCGTGTCGTCCATGTATTACATGCCTTACAACTCTTCCATGTGTTGGATATGTCTTATGTGTCTTACATGTATTACATGTCTTACATGTAGTACGTGTCATACATGTATTATGCGTCTTACATGTCTTACATGTATTACATGCATTACATGCCTTACATGTATTACATGTATTGCATGTCTTACGTGTATTATGTATCATACATGTCTTATGTGGCTTACATGTCTTACATGTAGTAAATGTATTACATGCCTTACATGGATTACATGTCTTACGTGTATTATGTGTCATATGTGTCATATGTGTCATACATGTCTTATGTGTCTTACATGTCTTACATGTATTACATATATTACATGTATTACATGCCTTACATGTAGTACATGTCTTACATGTCTTACATGCACACATGTCTTACATGCATACATGTCTTGCGTGTCATCCATGTCTTACATGCCTTACACCTCTTCCATGTGTTGGATATCTTACATATTACATGTCTCGCCCGGCATATGCAGAGTGATGGCAGCGGCACCTGGAGGGAGAAGCGGGAAACAGAAAGGTGCCTACCTAGTAGCAGACCAGTTCGATCCCCAGGTCGCTCACTGCCTCCCTCAAGGAGCTCAAATAGCTGTTGGATGATATAGTAGTTAGTTGACAAATATCAGCACAATTACAAGTAGAGTAGAGAACAATTACAATTACAAGACAATTACATAATTAATAATATGCGTATAATAAATTGATACATTCCATAATATGTGAATAATATTTCACATCACATAGACTAGCGTAGTAGGCTGCAGTGACCATATCGACGGATAGGTGTGGATAGGGTGATTGCATCAAGGAGCCTAGATAGGCTAATAGTTAGGATGGGATAGGTGTGGATAGGGTGATTGCATCAGGGAGCCTAGATAGGCTAATGGTTAGGATGGTGTATGTGGATAGGGTGATTGCATCAGGGAGCCTAGATAGGGTAATGGTTAGGATGGTGTATGTGGATAGGGTGATTGCATCAGGGAGCGTAGATAGGGTAACGGTTAGGATGGTGTATGTGGATAGGGTGATTGCATCAGGGAGCGTAGATATGCCAATGGTTAGGATGGATGTATGTAGATAGTGTGATTGCATCAGGGAGCCTAGATAGGCTAATGGTTAGGATGGATGTATGTGGATAGGGTGATTGCATCAGGGAGCGTAGATAGGGTAATGGTTAGGATGGTGTATGTGGATAGGGTGATTGCATCAGGGAGCCTTGATAGGGTAATGGTTAGGATGGTGTATGTGGATAGGGTGATTGCATCAGGGAGCGTAGATAGGGTAACGGTTAGGATGGGTAGGCATAGATCGGGTGATTACATAAGGAATCCTAGATAAGGTAATGGTTAGAATGGATAGGCGTGGATAGGGTGATTGCATCATGAAGCCTAGATATGGTAACGTTATGGTGGGTAGGCATGGATAGGGTAATTGCGACAGGGAGCCTAGATATGGTAATGTTAGGATGGGTAGGCGTGGATAGGGTGATTGCGACAGGGAGCCTAGATATGGTAATGTTAGGATGGGTAGGCGTGGATAGGGTGATTGCGACAGGGAGCCTAGATAGACTATTGTCCAGGACGCTATGCCTGGAATGGCAAGAGGTATGGGGTTCGAATCCCGCATAATCTTTCCAATTTTCATCACCGTCCAAAACGATATGTTAAATACTGAGCATCCTTTCACAGGAGAGAAATTCCTGAAGTGGGAACTTTTAATTTCCATATAAATAAACTGTGAGTTGCGTTTTCCCACGTCTCGCGTCTCGGTCCTGCTTTGAGTGTGGTAAGTGGGGACATCGTGTTTTTCCTCTAATCAACTAAAGTTAATTATGCGAAGACTTGGGGGTTGTTCATTCAGAAAGTACAATCAGCTTCGTACATCAATCACAGCCCCCCCTGGTGGGTAAAACCACCACAACAAACACAAGAACTACAGCATACCAAAGTAAATGACATTTACTTTTAAAGAACCAGTATTAAACAGTGTTGTGAATTTAGCTTGGCTTATTGATCAAATTAATGTCTATATTACAAAAAATATGTATAGTTAGTATAATTGTTATAGGTGTATGCATCTTCGCCGGGATGTATGGTTACTTTATTTGATTTTCTATTGAATTTATTGCACTTTATTATTAACCAATGGGCGACCAGACAGGCCTGCCTACCCATTATGCTGCTGGGCAATAGGGCTACGGTGGCGCCACCACCGGCGTTTTGTGGTACTTGTGAGTCGGCGCCCACTAAAGCAATTGGCGCAGATATATAGATAACCGGGTTACTCATTCTAGCTACATTCAGCATCATAGGCATTTGACAATTCCTTGGACGCCTGTTTTAATGACCTGCAGGGATGAATTTATAATGCGTCGGTTGACATTCCAATCTCTGACGTCTGACAAAGTCAGGTAAAGAAGGATCATATGGAAGCACCTATATCACAGCAATTAGCCGGTTGAATCAAGCTTCCGTCTCCTGTGTTGGTAGATCGTTGGATTCCAACGCAATGGTTGGAACCCTGGTCGAATCGAACCAATGCCTTAAATATTGATACCTGTCGCTTCCTAGCCAGGCACTCGGCATCATTAGGATAGGGCAAGGACTGGTTGGCTAAGTGTCAGGGTAATTTGACTGTGGGCGATATCAGGTCATGGTGCTGGTGGTATGGTCTCCCTCTAGGGCAGCACTATAAGGTTGCCATGAGTGCGCACTGTCACAAGTCAGTACCAAACCTGATATGATATTAGATGTTACTGGGACGTAAACCTCCAACAACCAACCCATCTATTTATTATTCCCAGGATTGCTTGGTTGAAATGGTAACTTGTTAACACCATTATTAGAAAGCAATGTTTCCATTTACTAGGATTGCTTGATTGAAATCCTAACTTATTAATACCATTATTAGAAACCAATGTTTCCTTTTACTAGGATTGCTTGATTGAAATCCTAACTTGTTAATACCATTATTAGAAAGCAATGTTTCCATTTACTAGGATTGCTTGGTTGAAATCCTAACTTGTTAATACCATTATTAGAAAGCAATGTTTCCTTTTACTAGGATTGCTTGATTGAAATCCTAACTTGTTAACACCATTATTAGAAAGCAATGTTCCTTTACTAGGATTGCTTGGTTGAAATCCAACTTGTTAACACCATTATTAGAAAGCAATGTTTCCTTTTACTAGGATTGCTTGGTTGAAATGGGAACTTGTTAATACCATTATTAGAAAGCAATGTTTCCTTTTACTAGGATTGCTTGGTTGAAATCCTAACTTGTTAACACCATTATTAGAAAGCAATGTTTCCTTTTACTAGGATTGCTTGGTTGAAATGGGAACTTGTTACCACCATTATTAGAAAGCAATGTTTCCTTTTACTAGGATTGCTTGGTTGCAATGGAAGGTTGTGAATAGTAGTATTAAAAAAACATGTTTATTTGTAATGGTGGGGAGCAGGAACGCCGAGTCCATCCCCAGCTGCGTTCAGAAATCCACAGAGCAACATGCTACGCATGTCACGTGCATCTCATGGTGGAAATGATGAGCCCGTCTAAACCAGCTTCTAAAAATAAATCCTGGATCGCCACCACATGCGCATTCGCAACCACGCAATAGCCTATTCACACACAAGATGTTGGACTAAACTCACCACTCAACCTAGTAACGAATATGTTGTGTAACCTAGTAATCACCCTAGTAACCAATAGAGTGTGTCACCTAGTGTTAAACCTAGTAACCAACGTAGTGTGAAACGCAGTAATCAAGTTGGTAACCGACATGGGGTATAACCTAGTTATCAACCTAGTAACCAACATGGGGTGTAACCTAGTGATAAACATAGTAACCGACATAATGTGTATCCTAGGGAGCAACCTAGTAACCAACATAATGTGTAACCTACGGATCAACCTAATAACCAAGATAATGTGTAACCTACAGATCAACCTAATAACCAACATGCCGCATAACCTAGTGTTCAACCCAGTAACAAATATGGTGTGTAACCTCATGTTCAACCCAGTAACCAACATGGTGTGTAACCTAATGTTCAACCCAGTAACCAACATGGCGTGTAACCTAATGTTCAACCCAGTAACCAACATGGTGTGTAACCTAATGTTCAACCCAGTAACCAACATGGTGTGTAACCTAATGCCTCTCTGCCTCTCTGTCTCTCTATCTCTCTGTCGCTATGTCTCTCCATCTATCTCCCTCTCTGTCTCTCTATCTCTCTCTCTGTCTGTATGTCTCTCTGTCTCTCTGTCTCTCTATCTCGCTCTGCCTCTCTGTCTATCTGTCTCTCTGCCTCTCTGCCTCTCTGTCTCTCTGCCTCTCTGCCTCTCTGTCTCTCTGTCTCTCTGGCTTTAGGTATCTCTGTATCTCTCTCAGGTTATCTGTCTCTTTGGTAACTCTGTACCTCTATCTCTCTTTTCCTCTCTGCCTCTCTGGTACGCGACAGGTTGTTGAAGCCAGGCCAGGAACTAATGAACCCAATATGCGGAGGTGAGGATGAGTTTGGCAAGGAAGGAGAGAGGAGTGTTGAGACAGGGTCAGAGGGTGCACCCCGCTATACCACTGGCCGGGGTGGCTGCACGGCTACTTTGCACCTGCACCTTCGACATAATAAGAAGCAGCACTGTGCTACTTACTCTAGAAACTGGCCTCTGCACATGAGACTGGGATTGGATACAGTAAAGACTATGTTTGGTAGATGTAAATACAAAGAAAATAGCTGTGTTTCTTAAAAGTAAATAAATAGGAAATAACTATGTTTAGTAGAAGTAAATAAAAAGAAAATAGCTATTTTTGCCAAACGTAAATTAGTGGATTGTGTCTTGGATATATATATATCAATCAATCAATCAATAGTTCCATCCTCTAGTCGAGGGTTGGATGCAATGGTTCTCCACTTGTCCCAATGTTGTGCTGTTCTGATAGACTGTGAATAATTCAAGCCTGTCCACTGTGAAATATTTGTAAACCATGATGTTCTTGGTCTCCCTCTCCCTCTGCTGCCATTCACCTTCCCTTCCAACAATGTACGGTATATTGAACTCTGACGAATGATGTGGCCAAAATAGATAAGTTTCTTTGTCTGTATAGTGGCAAACAAGCTTTTCTTATTTTTAAATTTTTCTGAGAACTTCTTTGTTGGTGATCTTCTTTGTCCATGATATTTTCATCATCCTTCGATAAGTCCACATCTCAAATGCTGCTAAACATTTGTACATTTTCTTAGAGATTGTCCATGTCTCTGCCCCATACATTAGAGTAGCCCACACATAACACTGAAGAATACGCTTCCTTGTTTGTATTAATATCTTACTTGATGTTTACACTCTATACATTTTGGAGAATGTTGTTCGGGCTATTGTTATCCTTCTTTTAATTTCTTCCTCACATCTCTCATCATTTGTAATCCTTTGTCCGAGATATATGAATTCGGACAAAACAAGTATCCGAATTCATATCCGAATTCATATATATATATGAAGAGTTATTTATATATATGAAGAGCTCTTTTCAAAAGCACGATCTCTGAGCATGTCATTACCATTGTAAGGTATATTTCTTTTATCGGAGGGCTATCATGTTTTGGAAGAGAGCTCTTCAAGTAAATAACAAGAAAATATCTCTGTTAGGTAAATGTAACTACAAAGAAAATTAATATGTTTGATAAATGTAAATAAAAAGAAAATAACTCTGTTTGGTATATGTAACTTAAAGAAAATTACTATGTCTGGTAAATGTAAATACAAATTAAATAACTATGTTTTGTAAATGTAAAGAAAAAGAAAATTACTATGTTTGGTAAATGTAAATAAATAATAAATAACTATATTTGGTAAATGACAAATAACTATGTTTGGTAAGTCTAAACGGGTAACAAATAACTATGTTTGGTAAGTCTAAATGGATAAGAAATAAATATCTTTGGTAAGCCTAAATGCATAACAAATACCTATGTTTGGTAACTTTAAATGGATAACAAATAACTATGTGTATTAAGTCTAAATGGATAACAAATAACTATGTTTCGTAAGTCTAAGTGGATAACAAATAATATATGTGGTAAGTCTAAATGAATAACAAATAACCTTTTTCGTAAGTCTAAATGGATAACACAAAAATATGTTTGGTAAGTCTAAAGTGATAACAAATAACTATGTTTGGTAAGTCTAAATGGATAACAAATAACTATGTTTGGTAAGTCTAAATGGATAACAAATAACTATGTTTGGTAAGTCTAAATGGATAATAAATAACTATGTTTGGTAAGTCTAAATGGATAACAAATAACTATGTTTGATAAGTCTAAATGGATAACAAATAACTATGTTTGGTAGGTCTAAATGGATAACAAATAACTATGTTTGGTATGTCTAAATGGATAACAAATAACTATGTTTGGTAGGTCTAAATGGATAACAAATAACTATGGTTGGTAAGTCTAAATGGATAAGAAATAACTATGTTTATTAAGTCTAAATGGATAACAAATAACTATGTTTCGTAAGTCTAAGTGAATAACAAATAAATATATTTGGTAAGTCTAAATTAATAACAAATAACCATGTTTCGTAACTCTAAATGCATAACAAATAAATATGTTTCGTAAGTCCAAATGGATAACAAATAACTATGTTTGGTAAGTCTAAGCAGATAACAAATAACTTTGTTTGGTAAGTCTAAATGGATAACAAATAACTATGTTTGGTAAGTCTAAATGGATAACAAATACATATGTTTGGTAAGTCTAAATGGATAACAAATAACTATGCTTGGTAAGTCTAAATGGATAATAAATAACTATGGTTGGTAAGTCTAAATGGATAACAAATAACTATGTTTGGCAAGTCTAAGCAGATAACAAATAACTATGTTTGGTAAGTCTAAGTGGATAACAAATAACTATGTTTGGTAAGTCTAAATGGATAACAAATAACTATGTTTAGTAGGTCTAATGGAATAACAAATAACTATGTCTGGTAGGTCTAAATGGATAACAAATAACTATGTATGGTAGAACTAAATACACAAAAACAAATAACCCTGAGTTCTGCGCCCGTTTCCCGTTAAGGTAAGATCGTGTATTTCGAACACCTGTATTTTGAATCCTGGTCGATTCAGACTAAACACTTAACTTAAAAATCTATACCTGTTGCTAGCTAGTGGGGGGTTTGACATTAATAGCATACAGCGAGCAGCAGTGGAATGAGGAAGACCAACTGTCCACGATTGAAATGTCAACTGTTTATAAAATCAATGTAGGCCTACAAACAAAAAGTACTAAGCAAAAGTCTCTCGGATCTGAGTTTAGATGTCGGCGGCTGGTCAAATCCATAGGTTAATTCCGATAAGTTATATTTCTCAGAAAAGGTGACAATTCCTACACTTGCTCCTGAAGAATGAGTGAAGATGCAGGGACAGGTCGAAAGGGGAGGGGATGGGGTGGGGGGTGGGGGGGGGGGGGGGGGGGGGGGGTGGTGGGGGGGAGGTGGGGGGGGGGGGGGAGGGGGAATGGTTGGGAGGTTGTGGGGGAGGGGGGAGGGGGAGGGGGGGGGGGGGGGGGAGGGGGAAGGGAGGGGGGAGGGGGGAGGGGGGGGGGGAGGGGGAGGGGGGGGAGGGGGGAGGGGGGAGGAGGAGGGGGGGGGAGGGGAGGGGGAGGGGGGGGGAGGGGGGGGGGAGGGGGGAGGGGGAGGGGGGGGGGAGGGGCAGGGAGGGGAGGGGAGGGGGGGGGGGGAGGGGGGGAGGGGAGGGGGAGGGGGGGAGGGGGAGGGGGGGAGGGGGAGGGGGGGGAGGGGGGGGAGGGGGGGGGGAGGGGAGGGGGGGGGGGAGGGGAGGGGGGGGGAGGGGGGGGGGGAGGGGAGGGGGGGGGGGGAGGGGGGGGGAGGGGGAGGGGGGAGGGGGGGGAGGGGGGGGGGGAGGGGGGGGGGAGGGGGAGGGGGGGAGGGGGGGAGGGGAGGGGGGGGGAGGGGGGAGGGGAAGGGGGGGGGAGGAGGGGGGGGAGTGGGAGGGGAGGGGAAGGGAGGGGGAAGAATGGGAGCAGGTGGGGAAGGGGAGGGAGGCGGGAGGGAGGGGGAAGGATGGAGCAGGTGTGAAGGGGGAGGGGAGCGGGAAGGGAGGGGCAGGAATGGGAGCAAGGTGGGAAGGGGAGGGGAGGGGGAGGGAGGGGGAAGGATGGGGGCAGGTGGGAAGGGGAGGGGAGGGGGAGGGAGGGGGAAGGATGGGAGCAGGTGGGAAGGGGAGGGGAGGGGGAGGGAGGGGGAAGGATGGGAGCAGGTGGGAAGGGGAGGGGAGGGGGAGGGAGGGGGAAGAATGGGAGCAGGTGTGAAGGGGAGGGGAGGGGGAGGGAGGGGGAAGGATGGGAGCAGGTGGGAAGGGAAACGGGGGCTGGGGTCAGGTGTGAGGTGGAGGGAGCTTGACAGAGGAGGGCAGGGAGGTAGGCGGGAGGGGGAGGGAGATAGGGAGGAGAGGGGGAGAGTGACGAAGAGTAGCAGAGGTAAGAGAACAGAACGGCCTTTTTCCTTGTGCCTTTAAATGCAAATTAGACGCCGGCGTCCGATGGTTTCCCTGACAGACAATCTGTAGCAATTCACCACCTCAAACGCCCAAATAAAGCTGCGTAGCCCGATGAAAACAGACAATCTGTAGCAATTCACCACCTCAAACCCCCAAATAAAGCTGCGTAGCCCGATGAAAACAGACAATCTGTAGCAATTCACCACCTCAAACGCCCAAATAAAGCTGCGGTAACCGATGAGAAACAGGACAATCTGTAGCACTTCACCACCTCAAACGCCCAAATAAAGCTGCATAGCCCGATGAAAACAGACAATCTGTAGCAATTCACCACCTCAAACCCCCAAATAAAGCTGCGTAGCCCGATGCAAACAGACAATCTGTAGCAATTCACCACCTCAAACCCCCAAATAAAGCAGCATAGTCCAATGAAAACAGACCTGCTGTAGCAATTCACCGCGTCAAACTCCCAAATAAAGCTGCGTAGCCTGATGAAAACAGACAATCTGTAGCAATTTACCACCTCAAACCCCCAAATAAAGCAGCGTAGCCCGATGAAAACAGACAATCTGTAGCAATTCACCACCTCAAACCCCCAAATAAAGCAGCGTAGCTTGATGAAAACAGACAATCTGTAGCAATTCACCACCTCAAACCCCCAAATAAAGCAGCGTAGCCTGATGAAAACAAACAATCTGTAGCAATTTACCACCTCAAACCCCCAAATAAAGCTGCATAGTCCAATGAAAACAGACAATCTGTAGCAATTCAATGCCTCAAACCCCCAAATAAAGCTGCATAATCCAATGAAAACAGACCTGCTGTAGCAATTCACCGCCTCAAACCGCCAATGAAACACACAACCTTGTTCTGATCAGAAAGCCTCATGAACTTTGCACAACGTGGATGGATTGTCTACAGGGTCGGGCAGTAGGTACTGATTAAATATGTATATCATTTACTGTAAAACCTCACTAAATCGACCCACCCATGGGCCCGACTTTAAATGGTCCATTTAGGGAGGTGGGTTTATTTATTGGTATGCGTACGTCAGTGCCAGAAAACGGTTATTATGAGTAGCATAAATGTCGCAATATATGCTCACTACCACCACCCTGCCCTCTGCTGGTAATTGTGAGAACTTCTGTTCTGTTTATATATATAAATCTATCTACAGTACAATTGACAAGAGAGACAACTAAGGTAGTGGGTTGAGTAATTTAATCTCTGGCAAGGGATTATATGCCCTTGCCCGTAAAAAGAACAAATACTCCGGTGCGACTGACACTGGTGAACATCCGGGGGAGGCAAGGTGGGTGAGATGGCGCCACCGGTACAGTGTTGTATCTTACAAAGGATAACAATAATAATAATAATAAGTAATATTACCTTGCGAATCTTTATACTTGCATAACACGTTATACATCACATATATATAGCGAGAGCTGGGATGCCGTAGGAGTCGGTTCCCAGGAAAGGGGAAGCAGAGAGTGCCCAGTTACAGGGGGGGTGGCTGCTGAGAATAACGGGTGTTGGGAAGCGAGAGGTTCCCAGAAGAAGCACCGAAAACATTATGGACTTTTCTTTGTTTATGTTCACATAATAAATTATACAGCACATATATATATATATGCATATATTATATGTAAAGGTCGGGTGCAAATCGCCGTAAACGCCACTCCAAAAATTGAATTAATTTGCTTTGTTTTGTACCTGCAGGTAATTCTAATTCTCACTAATTACATGGTGGTTGTGAATAAATGGATGTGGGACAATGAACAACAACAACAGAATGTAAACAAATTAACCTTTTGAGAGTTGGACTCCAATGTGTCAGTCAATTTTTGGATTGTCATTTACGGGGATTTTTTTAACTGTCAAGGAAAACTGCACAGGAAGGGGATGGGAGTGTAATTTTCAATATGTGTAGGTCATTGCCAGAAATCGGTAACTGAGGGTGATATGAGTGTCGTAATATGAACACGACCACGATTTTTCCCTCTGATGGTAGTTGTGAGATTAATTTGTGTTCTCTTTATATATATATATATATATATATATATATATATATATATATATATATAGTTGTGAGATTAATTTGTGTTCTCTTTATATATATATATATATATATTTATATATATATATATAGTTGTGAGATTAATTTGTGTTCTCCTTTTATATATATATATAAATCATAGATAGATAACTATATATAGTTGTGAGTGTAATTGTGTGGTACTCTTATATATATTTATATATATATATATATATATATACATATATATATATATATAGATATATATATAGTTGTGAGATTAATTTGTGTTCTCTTTATATATATATATATATATATATATAGATGTATATAGATATGGGTCACTCTCCTGAAAACTGATCAGCATGAGATGGGATTTTAAAACATCAATAAAAACCTTCCTACTTATTTTTGTCCTTATACTTTTCATATTCATGCTCAGATTTGATGAAAGAAATAAGGGAAATAAAATAAAACTGTGTGCAACTTTGGTCTTTTTAGTTATGAACTGTTTTTGTACCAAAAAAAACCCCATTTTACAGTCAGCCATTTGTAACATGACATATGGGACGTGGTTGAATCCTTATTAACATCTTGTATTGCATTGATATATCAAACAAAACAGTTCCCAAATCAAAGAGGAAGTATTTATTAACATGTATGCATGCTTAAATTTAAAAAAAATAAAATTTAATGTCTTCAGAAATAACATTAGAAATTTCCGTCACACGTGTAACCGTGGTGTCTGGATGCCACACAAATATTGTACACTAATTATTCAGTGAATAAAGCATGGCTGGGAATTACTTTTTTTTATCAATATAAGCACTAGATATTTCTGTATATTATGCCATGATTAATATGCTTCTAAGTATGATATTATTTAATTCTGATTAGATATTTATTAAGCAGACTGTGTGGTGTCCTAAACACGTGTTACACGTGTGACGCACATGTTATACTGCCATAAGAGATATCTTATTCATGGACTACACCTTTATTTTTTATCTCATCAATTTATATTTTACATAGATGTAAAGGGGAGATTTCCAGCTTTCATTTGCAACCAAAAAATGTAAAAAATTCAAATATTAAATTTTAACTCTCCATGTGACACTTCTGGCCAGTTTTCAGGAGAGTGACCCATATATATAGATATATATAGATATATATAGATATATATAGATATATCTAGATATATGTGTATATATCTATATATATCTATATATATATATATTTACATATATATCTATATATATAGATATGCTATATATATATATATAGTCAAGGAATATCACGCAGGAAGTGCTGGGAGTGTATTTCTCAGTATGTCTGGGTGAATTCAAACCAATGATGTAAAAATTGATAATTGTCACTTCCCAGCCAGGCGCTCGGTATTATTAGGATAGGGCAATGATTGGTTAGCTCAGTGTCTGGATAATGTGACTGGCGCTGACAGACTGGTCTCCCAGTGGGGCAGTACTATAATGTCTCCATGAGTGCACACTGTCACAAGTCTGTGCCCGTCCTGATATGACCTTAGATATTGCTAGGACATAAAGCAACAATGGACACATCCAGAAACTATGAGTGCCAGACAAAGTAGCGACAAGTATCACCTGTGTATGTCTTGCCTTTAACTCCGCAGGGAATCAAACACACAACCAGATAGGGTGGCCGAATGAGTTAGAGCGTCCGTCTCCCGTGTTGGTAGATCGTGGGGTCATGGGTTCGAACCCTGGTCGAGTCAAACCAATGACTTAAAGATTGATACTTGTCGCTTCCTAGCCTGGCACTCGGCCTTATTAGGATAGGGCAAGGACTGGTTGGCTCAGTGTCAGGATAATGTGACTGAGTGAGATATCAGGTCATGGTGCTGGTGGCCTGGTCTTCCAGTGGGGCAGCACTAAAAAGTCACCATGAGTGCGCACTGCCACAAGTCGGTACCCGTCCTGATATGACCTTAGATGTTGCTAGGAGGTAAAACAACAACAAACAAACAAAACTTTCTACACAGAGTGAAAAGTAGCTCATGGTTTGTCTATTTGTTTAATGCTACGATTTCTCGATGAGCAGTTGCAGAAATGACCCCCCCCCTCTTTGTATTCATGACGTCAGTTGCTTAGTCCCCCCCCTCTCCCCCTTCCCCCATGAGAGTTAGTGTATGGTGTCTGTGAATAGCAACCCAATAGGACTGTGCCAAGGCTAGCTTTGCACCCATGAGGGAGGTGATTGGGCGTCCCTTACTAACATGTACACGGGAGCTGCGCAAAGTAACTGACGCCCAACAAACCCAGCAAGAAATCGCACAGATATTAATAAACAACTCATGCAGTATCCCATAAGAACTCATGTGAAGATTCCAGATGCAAAACCCGTAAACGACAATCCGAATATTGAGATAAACATTGGAGTCAAACCTTGAAAAGGTTAAGTCTTTACATTCCCTTTGTTTTTGTTGTTCATTACTCCAGAGCCATTACTTCACAACCAACATGGAATTTGTGAGAATTAAAATTACTTTCATGTGAATTAAAAAATGTCAGTAAATTTGTGGGATCTGCGCCTGAATTATTCATATATAATAGCAACATTGCTAATTTATACTTGCGAATTCGAAATCAGATTATCTGAATGCAATATATTACATATATATAATTGTATTATATTTTAGTTTTGTTAAGTGGATGGTCTGCTTTGATGGGAGAATATCCGCCCCCTTTTCGAGCAGAGAAGAGCCACAGAGATTTAATTAAGTCAATGGACTGTGATAGAGGCACTGTCTGCATGTTAAACTCAGAGCAGGCTGGTTGAATTGGAGACTATTTTAAAGTTAAAGTTGCATAGACCGATGAAAGCATCCAATTGTTAAAACCAACCCACTTACGTACATCTAACAAGACACCGGACGCGGTGGCCGAATCGGTAGAGCGCAGTCCACCCGTGCGGAAGGTCGGGAGTTCGAATCCAAGCTCAGTCAAACCAATGGCATACAACATTGGCGTATAACTTCTGAATTGGGGTTGATGCCATGAGGGAAGCCAGGTACCCACCACGCCCCAAGCGGGCAGGACGAACATCACTGACCTGGAAACCTCCCCCACCTCCAGCCATTTGGATTCGCTTGGCCATTGGATACTAAACTTTTACCACACCCACACCCTCTATTTTAAGGACTACTTCATAGGGGGCGGCTCCAGCAGCCTCTGAGCACCTGGCGGTCGGGAGGCCCTCATCAACATCGATGCTGTTGACTGACTACCCCCGTTGTACCTTTCATAACATTGCAAATAAATTAACCTTTCTCCCACTCGGTCTCCGGCTTCCCTTATTCAAATCGATACTTGTCGCTACCTAGTCTGGTGCTCGGCATTACTGAGATACTACAAGCACTGGTTGGGACAGTGTCAGGATAATGTGACTGAGTGGAATATTGGCTCATGGTGCCGGCGCCCTGATCTCCCATTAGGGCAGCACTATAAAGTCGATATGAGTGTGCACTGCCAAAAGTCAGTACCCGTCCTGATATGACCGTACATGTTGCGAGGGCACAAAATCACAACAAACAATTAACAAGATGCTGTTGCACCCATTAACCATATATTGCTGCATTGAAGAAACACAAAAGCTAATTTATCAAATATGTCGCCATTAAAATTCATGTTGTCCAGCTTTTCAACGGGGTTGTGGACAATTCATTTCGCATATTTTGACTTGGAATATCTCCAAACTTAACCCTTTAAACAAATATGTATGAACCAAATATATTCATCAAAGAAATGTAGAGAAAAAAAGGGTAATTCTCAGAAACTGAGCACCACATATTATTGTTAACTTTAAGATGGTGATAATTAATTCATGTTGTCTTTGGTCACAAGTCAAATAGTTATTGTTGCCTATGTGTGTTAAGTATTTGAGCAATACTGCATGTATTGAATCTATCGCAGAACATGTCTTAACAAACATATGCTTCAATAATGTTGTGCTAAAATGAAATGTGAAAATCTATGCATTGACATGCATTTGGCAACACCTTTTCCTACTTGTGTTCAACTTTATCTTGGTAAGAGATAATCTTCTTTGCTTAACTGCAATAAATAAAATCTCATTTGAATATGCTGTGTATATTAAAATGATGTCTTGATGCATGCTTGCTTTGCATCTTACACTAGTGATTTTACCATATTACTCAATTTACATACAATAAAAATCTAAATTTGAAATAGTTTTGTTTCCAACTCTGGCATATACATACCATGTAAACCTTCATATGAACATTCATGAATTCTATTATTTGGAATGTTTTCTGTTATTATTTGGACTGTTTTCACTGTTGGTCTCCATGATGGCATTGTGCAACTTTAAGGAGACTGAACGTGTCATGACCAATGCCGCTGGTTCCTGCTTGGCTGTCATCCTGAGACACAGGGAGAGGTGGGATGCAGGCCTGAGAAGTGTGCCTTGAATAAGTTGCCATCCAATCTTATTGTGGAGGAATCCTTGAGCTTGCCCGCCTACCGGGAGGGCCTACTCCGTCTGTGTAAGTAAGTACTCAGGAGAGGGTTCATAAGCGTGAGTGGGTGGGAAGAAACTCTTCTCTAATGTCTTTCCTGTTATGTGTGAATAAACTATTCTCCAATATATCTTCCTGTTGTGGCTGTGTGTGAAGGAACGCTTCTCTAACATGTCTTCCTGTTGTGTTTGTGTGTGAAGGAACGCTTCTCTAACATGTCTTCCTGTTGTGGTTGTCTGTGAAGGAACGCTTCTCTAACATGTCTTCCTGTTGTGTTTGTGTGTGAAGGAACGCTTCTCTAACATGTCTTCCTGTTGTGGTTGTGTGTGAAGGAACGCTTCTCCAACATGTCTTCTTGTTGTGGTTGTGTGTGATGGAACGCTTATCCAACATGACTTCCGGTTGTGGTTGTGTGTGAAGGAACGCTTCTCTAACATGACTCCCTGTTGTGGTTGTGTGTGAAGGAACGCTTCTCCAACATGTCTTCATGTTGTGGGTGTGTGTGAAGGAACACTTCTCTAACATGTCTTCCTTTTGTGGTTGTATGTGAAGGAACGCTTCTCTAACATGTCTTCCTGTTGTGGTTGTGTGTGAAGGAACGCTTCTCTAACATGTCTTCATGTTGTGGGTGTGTGTGAAGGAACACTTCTGTAAGATGTCTTCCTTTTGTGGTTGTATGTGAAGGAACGCTTCTCTAACATGTCTTCCTGTTGTGTTTGTGTGTGAAGGAACGCTTCTCTAACATCTCTTCCTGTTGTGGTTGTGTGTGAAGGAACGCTTCTCCAACATGACTTCCTGTTGTGGTTGTATGTGAAGGAACGCTTCTCTAACATGTCTTCCTGTTGTCACTATTTGTATGTTTATTCATTTACTGACCCCCAGCACAAAAAGCAAATTTCAGCTATTGGAGGTCATACAGTTGTGGTTAAACACAAATAACTAAATTCTTACATTTCAAGCAGAAAAAAAGACCATACAAATGTGGTAATTACAAAAATGGGATAGGACAAATCACAAAATAAAACTAGCAATACAAGTTTTGTTCAAGTTGTTTCTGAGGTTCTTCCGCCGACCCCCGCCGACCCTTATTTGGGGCAGGTGACCTACTTTAGGAGGTCACGTGGTGCTGCCATCATTGTTGATATTTATGGCCCTCTGCGTCCCTCTCGGACTAGCTGTACAAGAACCAGCCACTCTTCTGTACCCTCCAATCAGGACACTTGGTGAATGCAGCCACATGGTTTCTGGTCATGTTGTTGCTGTTTGTAAACACGGAGTCGAGAGTTGCTATGGTGACTTACCTGTCAATCGCTAGCTCTTCTGCCTATTTTTGTATTTGAATAAGAATTCTGCAGAACTATGGCTTATGTGGCGTTCTCTGTCGCGGAGTGGTTAGAGTGTCTGACTTTTTTCTAGGTCAGACTCCTAATCTGAGGGTCAGCGGTTCGATTCCCTGTGCCCCCAGCTCTGCCAATTCGGATTTCCACCTCTGTGTATAACTTACAGCGTCATCAAAGGCCGGTTGCTCTCATACCATGTCTATGTGGTGTGGGAGGTTAAAAATCCCTTGGGTCGGTAAATGTGTAGGCTCAGGCTTTCTATCGACCAGCATTGGATTGAGGAAGACCAGTTGTCTATGACTGAAATTTCCCATGCTTAAACAACTAATGGACCAAAAAATAAAAAATAAAAAATACCTATCTAAACTTGCAATGTATTATGGTTTGGAGTTTGCAATTTCTTTAGATAAATATATTAGGCTGATTGATATGATCTGCATTATTTTAATTTGAAGTATCTTCGATTTAAAATAATTCATATGGGAAATATTTTAAATTAAGCATTCCAAATTAAAAGGATAGACTTGATGTGAATTAGGCAAGTAAAGATTGGGGTAAAATAAGAAAAAGCATAGAGGCACTGAACCATGTTAGACGTTTATGTAGATTTGATCCTATAGTATATATGGTCAGTCACGTATACATAGCATGTATAGACCTATTTAATATGACGTCAGCATAGGTATTTAGGTCAGTGTGCATGCTGCTTGGCTGCAGGACGACACACTGTCACACTGCAAACTCAATGGCTCTGAGCAATCTTCATACAGAAAAAGTGAAATATCTCTAAAACCACACCACCTAGACACAAACTGATTGGAACACATATAGAAAATATATTCAATGAACAGATTATATTGAATTTATATGGTTATGGTTCTGCATTTCTATTAATTTTGAATAAAATATACGTTTTGCACTGCGCATACTGGCAAACTCAATGCATTGTCAATGCCCGTGAGCAATCTTCATACGGAAAAAGTTAAATATCTCTAAAATCACACCACCTAGAGACAAACCGCTTGGAACACATATAGTAAACATATTCAACTAACAGATTATATTAAATTTATAAGGTTATTGCTATTAATTTGGAATAAAATTGATGTTTTGCACTGCGCATATCGGCAAACTCAATCGCAGTGTGCCTTCGTTCTGCAGCCCAGCTGCATGCACATACACAATGTTTATAAACATTGAAAGGGGTCTATATGGTTAGTGGGAGGGATGTAGTCTATTGAGAGGCAACATACTGGTGGACGAGTGCCGGCAGTGTGGTGTAGTGCAGGACTTTACAATTGGAGTGACCCTTTTTCTTTGACAGTTTATTTACCCGACTCATGACATATAAGTTCATGATAGAAGTTTGGTACTGAACAGTTTTAGTTATTTGTCTGTGACTTATTTACTTGTACGGTTTATTAGTAACTTGCAAGTGTATTTATCTCAGAGCTACCCAGTGTAATGTATGTAATGTATGTAATGTATGTAATGTATGTAATGTGTGTAGTGTGTGTAGTGTATGTAGTGTATGTAATGTATGTAATGTATGTAATGTATGTAATATATGTAATATATGTAATGTATGTAATGTATGTAATGTATGCAATGTATGTAATGTATGTAATGTATGTAATGTATGTAATATATGTAATATATGTAATGTATGTAATGTATGTAATGTATGCCTACTATGTACATAGTAGGCTAAGGTATCATTACTCAGACTAGACAAAAAAAAAACTGGAAAATTTCAAAAAAAACTAACATAGGCTATTACTAACGACAAAAATTGCAGAAGGCTGACCCGAGCAGACACAGGTAAACACTCCTGGGCAAAGGAACAGATCAAGACAGCACCACAGCTGTCCAGCGTTGAAAAAACAAGCACCCTGACAGGAGCTTATACGTTATGGGCAGAGTAAATACCTCGTCAATAAAAAAAAAAAAATGTAATGTATGTAATGTATGTAATGTATGTAATGTATGTAATGTGTGTAATGTGTGTAATGTATGTAATGTATGTAATGTAGGTAATGTAGGTAATGTAGGTAATGTAGGTAATGTATGTAATGTATGTAATGTATGTAATGTATGTAATGTATGTAACGTATGTAACGTATGTAACGTATGTAACGTATGTAACGTATGTAACGTATGTAGTGTATGTAATGTATGTAATGTATGCAATGTATGTAATGGGTGTAATGTGTGTAATGTATGTAATTTATGTAATGTATGTAATGTATGTAATGTATGTAATGTATGTAATGTATGTAGTGTATGTAATGTATGTAATGTATGTAATGTATGTAATGTATGTAATGGGTGTAATGTATGTAATGTATGTAATGTATGTAATGTATGTAATGTATGTAATGTATGTAATGTATGGCATGTATGTAATGTGTGTAATGTATGTAATGTGTGTAATGTATGTAATGTATGTAATGTATGTAATGTATGTAATGTATGTAATGTATGTAATGTTAGTAATGTATGTAATATATGTAATGTATGGAACTCCCAACATCTCCCGACCAGCCACTGCAGGGACAAATAGTTTTGCGCCTGTCTTGACATGTTCTTGCCGGTGTGAAACCTCTATTTGCTCCCCGAGAGAGTGCCGCTGGTAACTTGCAAAAGCCAGCAGCACTTCAACACTTTTGCAGGCAGCTTTCATGATGATGATGATGTAATGTATGTAATGTATGTAATGTATGTAATGTATGTAATGTATGTAATGTATGTAATGTATGTAATGTATGTAATGTTTGCACGCATAACTAATTAGCCTACGGACGCCGGTATGACGCACGTCCCGATAGGGGCAGCGGGCTGATATCGAAACCTAATAAACACTCTGTAACCAGACTCCGATGTGTCCACATCATTACACCCCGGAGCTTCGTGGTCCACAATTACCATTTTTCATGGGAAAGATGTCAACACTCCAGAACCCTGAAGTGGTTTCATTTTCCATTGGTCCCTGGGGTAGGTCGTTTTGTGTAATTTAAGCATTTGTGTATGCGTCAATGGATGTTCTCAAAGTCCCTATAATACTAAGATGGCTCACTCCCTATCTCTCCCATGGTAATGTAAATTTTGCAGTGCCACCTTGTGGTGGGTTTGATCAGCCCGACTGCTGGTTGGTGTTTCACATGTAAACACATACAATTATGTTATACATGATATAGGTAAGTATGAATAGACATCAATATGAAATTGCCATGAACAAATACACATCATCATCAGCATCACCACCAGCATCGCCATCATCACACATCTGTCACATTCATATATACATTTATACATATAATATAGCACCTGTTTAACCAAGAGAACAGCCAGTGCACCAAGTGGTGGGTTTGATCATTTTGATTACACAGTACAGGCTGAGTGAGCTGTCTTAGTATTATAGGGTCTTTGATGTTATGTTTCTAGTTGTGCTAGGTTGTTCATTCCAGATGCGTGGTGCCATAGATATGACGCTTCTATCATAGCTCGACATATTAGGTCTCCTATTGGTTATTGCTATTGCTGCATCCTTTCTTTGTGTACTTCTTGGTGTTTTATGAATATATTGATTGTGTCGACTGCAGATCAATTCCATAACTCTTAGCTGTGATTCCCTTCTAGTGACTGGTGTTGTTGCTTTAGATTGTTTATGATGGTCATATGTTGGATGTCTATTTTCTACGTCTAGACAAATTGTCAGTGCCTTATTCTGTAGCTTTGTAGTTTGTCTAGTAGTGTTTTGCTGCCTGCCATATGGATTATGTCTCCAGGGTAATCTCAAGCTGGGGCTGTAGTTAGTGTAAGTAGGTTTATATTGATTAATTAAATACCTCAGGAGGATCCAACTAGAAGCACTTCCAACCTCCCAGGCTTACTCCAGAGTAGGTGGGGGGAGTGGGGGGGGAGTACGGGGGTCTGTACACTAGTTGGCCTATACTACTAGACAAAGGTCTAAGAATGCAGCATATTGGGGTTATAACTCCTAGCAATATCTGAGGTCATATAAGAATTTGTCACAGTGCACCACTTATGTGGGGCGACTTTGTAGTGCTGCATCATTGGGATGCCATGCAACAGTACCATGTTGCGATATTCCACTCAGTCACATTATCCTTAGATTGTGCTAAGCAGTTATTGCCCTATCCTGGTTATACCTAATGCTCGGTGAGGTAGTGATAAGCGTTAACTTTGTTAAAGGCTGGAGTCTCCCTGGCAGGGCGAACTGTTCAGTTCTCAATTAAGACGCTCCCCTCCACGACCCTTATTTGGTGGCAGGTGCCCTGCTTCAGGAGGTCACGTGGTGCTGCCTCCAGTGTTGATGTTTATGGCCCACCCCTGTGCCCACCAATCAGGACACTTGCTGAGTCTGAATGTGCAGTTGCGGACCATGTGGTAGCTCCGTATAAACAGCCAGTAGACAGTTGCCATGGTGACTGACCTGGCAATCACTGTTTTGGGATATTTGCATTGAAACTGTGTAGAAGCATATTTCATAGTCACTAGACAGCATACTATCTCTAAACACTTGCATGCACTTACTTTTCCTAAAGACATAAAGTGACTTTATTATATGCTTGTGGTTAAATAAAACTCACGTCAACTCAATTTAACATGGGATGAATATGAGGATAAATAACTAGCCAGTTCTAGGTTAACCTTCCATGCAGACTGGGAGATGTGGCAGACTGGGAGATGTGGCAGACTGGGAGATGTGGCAGACTGGGAGATGTGGCAGACAGAGAGATGTGGCAGACTGGGAGATGTGGTAGACAGAGAGATGTGACAGACTAGGAGATGTGGCAGACAGAGAGATGTGGCAGACAGAGAGATGTGGCAGACTGGGAGATGTGGCAGACTGGGAGAGGTGGCAGACAGAGAGATGTGGCAGACTGGGAGATGTGGCAGACAGAGAGATGTGGCAGACTGGGAGATGTGGCAGACTGGGAGATGTGGCAGACAGAGAGATGTGGCACACAGAGAGATGTGGCAGACTGGGAGATGTGGCAGACAGAGAGATGTGGCAGACTGGGAGATGTGGCAGACATAGAGATGTGGCAGACAGAGAGATGTGGCAGACTGGGAGATGTGGCAGGGACCAATTGATACCAGACGGGGGAGTGTCAGACTGCTGACATGGGCTCTTCTTACAGACTCAGTCTGGCCTTTAAGTCTTTGGTTTTACTCGGCCGGGGATTGAACCAGAGACTAGTACTCAACTGATTCAGCCATTCGGCCAGGTCCTATTAAAGTCGTCCATTATGGGTCAGGGGTGTACTCCGACAAAATGCTCTACAAGCACACTTTTGCTTAGCTTGTCAGTTTATGTAATCCAGTATGTCGGGGGGGGGGGGGGGGGGAGTGATGTGACCTGCAATGTATGACTGACATCACGGTTGTGATTCCCTCATCACATGACCTAGATGGGTTCTCCATAGACTGGGGAACACCAGGGTCCCAATGTCAGTTCCCACACTAGCCATCATGGACACTGACCTCAGCACTCTCCAACAATGTATATAGTTACATAAACTGAAAGGTGTGCTTGGAGAGCATTTGTTGGAGTACAGCTTTACTATAACACGCGATCTAACATAGGCAGAAGTAAAGTTGATATTAAAGATACATACTCCGATGAAAATATCAAATTTCCAAAACCAAAACAACTATCTAACTTAGATACTGGTTCACTTATTAAACAGCTGTCACCACACAGAAGGAATACCGAGGCAAATGAATAGAACCCGTTACTGCAGAAGCCTATGGGGTCAGAGTTTTGGCATGCCTGCCAAAATTAATTTTACATGGTTGCACTTCAAATATCTCAAAAGTTAGCCACTTAAAATAAAAGTTACTTTAAGCTAAAATAAGGTACATAATAACGATCAACCTAATGTATTTATCTCAGAAAATTTCAGAAACTCAAAACCATCGGACTATGCAACTTTAACTAAATAAACACTTCTCCACACTAACACGCGTCCTAAACATGCCCCATTACAAATGCAGCATAATATACTGGCATGTAGACGCAGGGCATCGGTGAATTCTGGTAGCGTGACATACTTTAATCGTAGTCAATTTAACCCGATCTAGTCTCACATAATTACAGCTCACCCGACCTCACCCGATCTAACCCGATCTCGCCCGGCCTAGCCGATCTAACCCGATCTCGCCCGAACTAACCCGATCTCATCCGACGTCGCTCGGCTGAGGTAGTGCAGTTCAGCCAAGCCCAGCCAACCTCATACGAATGTGGTGTATGTTTTTTGGTATTTTTTATGTTGTTTAGTTTGGATTTATTTGACCAAATAAGTAGTAACACCAAACTGCCAAGGTAGACAGTGTTCTGACTAGAATGCTAACGTGATATTACGCGACAAAGATGTGGTTTATAGGTCTATACATGTTGGTCAGTGACGTCAGTGCACGGCTGGAGTTACCTATAGGCTTGGCAGGCTAAAGCCTACGGCTGCAAAATCGACTAGGGGTACTACTCCCAGTTAATGCTTAGGTCACAAATGCAGGGGGCGCCATACGGTGCTGCAGTATGCCATGTGTCTTGTGGTTTATGCTAATGTTACGGCGTTGCGGTCTGTGGTTTATCTCTTCACAAATCGTACAGTTTGTGTTGAATTTATACACATATGTAATATACAAAAAAAAGGCATATCTTTCTTAATATTGGTCACACAAACATTAATTTTATACCATATTGATATTCATTTTACAACCCTTTTATTTATGTCAACAAAGGTGATCGTATAGTGTTGTGGAGTCTGGATTGCCAGGATTGTGGCCTGCGGGATTTCAATTTTTCTAAGTTAAGATAACTCCAACTTAATAAAAACGCAACCCTTGCGGCGAGCAAAAAAATGCACGGTGGCCATAACCTACCGTCTGGTCACCGTACCGTCTGGCCGAAGCGGCGACTTACGGTCGCTGCAAGCACACCGTAAGCATGTCGTAACATATTTGTGTCCGAGGCATAAGCTGTATATACTTCATGTTGCCATGGACCTTTGCCTCACAAGTGGTTGGTTGGTTGGTTTATGGATATTTACATCCTGGCAACATCTAAGGTCATATCAGGACAGGTATCTGAGCAACTTGTGACAGTGCACACTCATGGCGACTTAATAGTGCTGCCCCACTGGGAGATCAGGCCACCGACACCATGACCCGATATCCCACATGGTCACACTATCCTGACACTGTGCTAACCAGTCCTTGCCCTATTCTATTAATGCCGAGCATCAGACTAGGTAGCAACAAGTATCAATTTGATAAGTCATTGGTTTGACTCGACCGGGAACCGAACTCCCGATCTCCCGCACCCGAGGCCCGCGCTCTATCGAGTCAACAGGTGCGCCCGGTCCTCACAAGTGGAATAACCGAGGGCCTCTCTTCATCTACATCCGGCACAGTGTCAGTCTCACGTGACCACACCCCAAAATGGCCTGGTTGGCAAAACGAGCAGATGCCGCTGCTTTGTATAGAACTCGCTAAAGCAATACTTTGATTGGATTCATCATTTTCATCACGTTAAAACTGCCAAACTTGCTAAATGAAATGGCTCTCAGCTCAGTGTGATGTTGTCACTGCGTGCGCCCGTTCACTGTGACACTAAATAGATTACATGAAGTGCATAGACCAGACGGAATCGTGTGTTCGAACCCTGGTCGAGTCAAACCAATGCCTTAAAAATTGATACTTCTCACTTCCTAGCCAGGCACTTGGCATTATTAGGACATGGCAAGGACTGGTGTGCTCAGTGTCAGGATAATGTGACTGAGTGGGAAACCAGGTCATGTGGCTGACGGCCTCGTTTCCCAGTGGGACAGTACTTTAAAGTCACCATGAGTGCGCACTGTTACAAGTCAGTACCCATCCTGATATGACCTTAGATGTTGCTAGAACGTAAAACAACAAAGAAACAAAAAAACTAATGAAGCGCATATTATCCCAACTATAACCCAACCTCAAGCAATCTGTGGTAAAACAGAGACCAAATAGATTTTTTAAATCCTAGTATTTTTAAAGCTGCATAGTCTGATGCAAACATTAAATTTGTCAAAACCAAAGTATTAATTTAGATTTCATTCTAGATGTCTAACTTAGATACTGGTGCACTTATCAAACATGTGCCGCGACATTGAAGGGAATAGTGAGGCAATTTAATCGAATCTGTTACTGCAGAATGCTATGGTGTCAGAGTTTTGACGTGCTAGTCAAAATTAATTATGCATGTTTGCACTTCAAATATCTCAGAATTGTACATGGTGCGAGAACATGGGTAATGGAATGCGTAGGACCGACGTCTCATCTTGAATGGATACAAAGCATCTCTATTCTATTTATAGATTAACCCCGCCGCCGGGGCTCGCCACCACCTAGCGTAAGAATTTGACGTTAACAAACTAGCCGCCGTTGATTCACTTTCGTCTTAGCTGCGGTTCGATCAACATATACTACTAAGCCTTGGGTTTTGAGCCATCCCACCCACTCATACTGTTATGTTCGGTGGGGTCAATTTCTGTGAGCCTTGAAACCATGACATTGAACGTTGATTGTGACGATAAAAAGAAGACAATAATAAATCCCAATATTAAAGTCTGTCGGTCTTAAGCGTTTTCAATTAGACATTTAAAATAAAAATTATTTCAACCTAGACTAAAGGTAGATTATAACGATCAACCTGATGTATATATATCTCAGAAAATGACAGAAATTTAAAGCCATCAGAATATGCAACTTTAAATAAGCTTATTTATGAATTCCAAATAATATTTGTCTCTATATTTACGCATCTAATGTTACTACTGGTATATACAACAACAAAAACAGATTGGGAAGACTAACAAAGTGGCACTTAGAGAATCTCAGTGTGCTGTGTCTTCATTACTGGGTATGCCTGTCCAATGCTTGCAAAGTATTGCGCAGAATAAATAAATATATAAATAAATACATTCATTTTTCCGCGGAACACTGAGTGAGATTGAGCGACCGTTGAGTGAGGTATCGACAGGTGGCGCCACAAGCAGACCTGGGGTTGGGTGGGTTAAACCAGTAGATGACTTATGCTAGGTACACACCTACCGTTTTTCCGCACCCACCTACCGTATACGATCAAAAACTCCCCAAAAGTTGTGAGGTGTGCACTCCCCTAGCACACCTACCGATTGCGATTCACGACTTAAAACTCACTTTTAGGGCTAAAACGGCTTCCTTACGATTGCGATTCGCGATTCGAAAAATGAATCGGCCCGTATTCAGTTTTAAGCGGGTCGGGTTGGGTTGCGAGTTTTAGTGTGCGAATCGTATACGGTAGGTGTGTACCTAGCATTAGTCCAGGCTCCAGCAGCCGAAGACTGAGGATTAGGGCAGATGAGGAGCAGGTGGAAGCGTCCGGCCTTATTATACTCGGATAATGATCTACACATCATATTTAGTATATAGTTGGTTGGATGGCTGTTGAAGTTCTACGTTCTGGCAACGTTTAATTTGGATTTCCACCGCTGTGTATAATTTACAGTGTCATCAAAGGCTGGTTGCTCTCATACCATGTCGATGTTGTGTGGGAGCTTAAAAATCCCTTGGGTCGGTAAAAGTGTATGCTCAGGCTTTCTACTGACAAACTGTGATAACAAGTCTATTCAGACTTATCCGTGATAGGCAGTATACATCTTCAAGAAAAATATATATATATACAGGATATATATTATATAAATATTTAAATAGACCTAAATAAATTAATAAAAAGAACAGAACACTATATAGCCACAATCCAGCTTCTTTTTTTTATTTTTTATTTTTTATTTTTTTATTGAGGCTGTATTTATACTGTCCATAGCATATAAGCCCGGGTACCCAGGCTTGTTTTCAATGCTGGCCAGTTGTAGTGTAGTTCTAGTCCCATCAGCTATCTTTGTTTACTGGCTACTTCTGCCAACCCCGCCATGCGCATGTGCGGGCCAGCGCCTCTGTGGGAATGTTTGCGTCGCCATGGTTACATGGCCATCTCAACACGCTGGTGACGTAGTATTCCGCCCGGAAATATGCAGTCTCAGTCTTACTACTCAAGGGCACTCTGTAAGTGGCCGCGATGTTGATTCATGTTGATTGGCAAATCTATAAATAGCTTGGTAATGTAGTTGATTCTGTCTCAGCCCATTAATATTAAATGAAGAGGATGGCAGAATGAGTTGAGCACCCACTTCCCGTGTCGAGAGTTATGGGAATGTATAACCATGTTTGATCGGTGAGTGATTAAAACCAATGATTTACGGTATCCGGTGTAGGCTGCTAGGACTGGAACTGTACTCCGACGAATGCTCTCCAAGCACAACTTTTCAGTTTATGTAACTGGATATGTGGGAGGAGAGTGCTGGGGTCAGTGTCCATGATGGCGAGTGTGCAAGCGTAATGTAGAGCGGTTCTCGGGATTGTGGGAAACCCCTCAAGGTTATGTGATGAGGGAATCCCACTCATGACATCATTTCACGTTTCATTTATAGGAGAATTTGAAAGAGAAAGAGGCTTCATTTTATTTTGGAGAAATAATGTTACGGTACAATATCTTAGGTTCATATTGATAACCAGGCATAGTACCATCTAGATAAAGGATTCACCCGGTACTCGCAGTACACGGGTGAATACCAACCCTATATAAAAACAGTCGAAAAAGCGGGTTAATGAACTGAGAGCCTAATTTCACAATCTAAGAAGCAACAATTATGCTTTACATATGTCTTATTGATAGCCCGCTACCTTTGAGTTGAAAAATATAATATAATATCTAGTTTAATAAGATTTAAAAGTGAAATCGATGGCATTCTGTGGCCGCCATCTTGTCTTTTTGCATTCTCTCCCATTTCACCAACTCTGTGCCGATATAAGTAACCATTTGACACTGGAGGCAGGCATTCTACTTGCTGTTCCATACTAAAGCTATTTTCGCGGTTATTTACAATATGTTGTCATTCACCCGTGTACTATAAGTACCGGGTGAATCTTTTATCTAACTACCATCATGTGTACACCAACAGTAGTTGGTAGAACATGGGGAAGAAACAAGAGTGGACAATCTTCTCTTTTTTTATCAATTATTATTGTTTACAAAAGTAAGGTTTATTCAGCCGAATAATTATTTCTTCAGAACCGACAAACTGGTATTTTAGTAATAGATACATATTTACAACTATAGATTCTATAGCATGACAATGAAAGATAATATGACTGTGTATCAAAATGTAAAAGTATTATTACCATTCATCAATAACAGCCCATGCAATAACAATAATGGTAGAAGTTGTAACTTGAGGTTTGCACGGATTCATCTATGGTATTGTGGTGGTCAACACTGACCTCTCAGGCAAGTAGCCACATACACAGGTAGGTGTGGGGAGTGTGGTGATATCAGGTAGCCTAGGTGGTGTAATGGTTAGCACACTGGCCCGGAATGCAAATAGATGTGGGTTCGAGAAATATTTCCATTTTCATCACCCCCCACGACACTGGTTGATGTGACCATGATCCTGTACAACCTATGCGTTGTATGGTTGTTGAACCTACCCTGTGTATGTATGTGTTAGTGCATTGCCTGTATGAATCTAATTGTAAGCATTAAATGAACATTTAAAAGACTTACAATTCCAGTGAGACGAGTGTAGTAGTCTGCACTGACCTCTCAGGCAAGTAACCACATAGACAGGTAGGCGTGGGTAATGTGGTGATATCAGGGAGCTTAGGTGGTGTAATGGTTAGCACACTGGCCCAGAATGCAAATAGATGTGGGTTCAAGTCCCGCTCTAGGCGCAATATTTCCAATTGTCACCACCCCCCCACAGCAGTATCAAGGCAGTGTGACTGTATAATATAATACAATCACATAATTAATGGTTTGAACACTGTGTAGTGATTACGGGTGATCCTCTAATTGATAAACGGGTGTGCAGTTAATGCAGATGAAGAGGGCTGGTTAGCGGCGTGGTGGCAGTGCGGATATTATACAGAGACGTACACTGTCATGTCAGGCAGGTGGTTGGCTGGTGGATGGGGGCTGGATGGCGGTTAGACGCCAGATGTAAGTGGGAGGACGGGTGTCTGAGGAGAAGGAAAGGCGGAGGAGAGGAGCGCAGAGAGCGGGGGACGCTCAGAAGTGGAACTTCCAGCAGAATGAGGAGATATTTCATGAGGTTCAAACTCAACCCCACAAACTGCCATGACCCCTGATGACCTCCATCTGAGACAGAGGTCAAACAATAGGTCAAATCAGGCAGGTGGTAGCAGGATGTTGTCTCGCCCCTTAAATTAAATATATGGCAAAAGAAGAAATCAGATTCACAACGAAAGAATTTTAAAATAACAACAAAATAACGAAAATTCCAATAGCAAAACCAAGAGAAATCTTTGCAACAGCTGGAAATGGGATCAATAGTCACCATGTGTTCTCACAAGTAGGTTTCCATGGTAATGCTGGGATGAGAGGATTACAGGGTGCAATCAGATGGACGGTGTGTGTGTGTGAGGGAATCCTGAGAGTGAACTCTTGGAGTGTGAGGAGTTTGAGGGATTGGTGTGAAAATATCGCACAGTGAGAGATTAGTAAAATGGTCGCAACACATTTTGGCGACGAAATCAAGAAGTGTGACACATGCTACGTTCGTGTTAAATGCAGGTTAATTGCAATGACCTTGACTTGATTGCCTGCTGGAGTTTTGCATCCTGGCAACATCCAAGGTCATATCAGAATGGGTATTAACTTGAGACAGTGCACACTCATGGGGATTTGATAGTGCTGCCCCATGGGGAGATCAGGCTGCTGGCATCATGACCCAATATCCCACTCAGTCCCATTATCCTGACACTGAGTGAACTAGTCCTTGCCCTATCATATTAATACCCAGTGCCAGGCTAGGTAGCAACAAGTATCAATGTTGTAAGTCATTGGTTTGACTCGCCCGGGAGTCGAACTCCCGATCTTCCCAACGGGAAGCCTGCGCTATGCCGATTCAGTCACCGCGTCCGGTGAAATAGTTTGAATTTGAGTTTAAGTTTGAGTTTAATTCAATCACAAACATATAGTAAGATCATTTCCTTCATTTTAGTATGAATGCATTATCTAAATATGACAATACCACCAACAACAAATTGGAAAATTGATCGGCGGTTGGAGACTGTCGTGTTGTATCACAAGGGTCGTTCATCCAATCTCTTCTTGCATCTATGTCACAGTGACAAAGAGGTGCCTTCTTTTTTCCGTGCCGAATGGCACTAGTGCCATACGAAATCGCCGGAATACAGTGTCACGTGTATTAAAGTGCGATAGTGCGATGGCTCTGAGTGTCATCAATATCCTGAGATAGATGCCTCAGATTGATCACTTACAATATAATTTGATTTAATTTGAAGTCACTTTGATTTTAAATGGTTAACTTTTGAGATATTTTAGGTGCAAACATGCCAAATTAATTGTGGCAAACATGCCAAATTAATTGTGGCAAGCACGCCATAATTCTGACACCATAACATTCAGCAGTAACAGTGTAGAATGGCTAAAGGCCGTGTCACACTACAACATAACGACGTCAATGTAGAGAGAACGTGAAGAACATTGAACTTTTCGGCGTAGTATGCAAATTTGGGCACAAGTTGAATGTGGATGCAGCGTAGTGGACGAGAGCGTAACATCGGTAAAGCGTAGTGATACCGTCCTTCAATGAGAGAGGACAACGTCATTACGCTAACGGAACGATATGAACGTTATTCCATCGCCAGAAGAACGTTACGTGACATTACATACATCATGAGACGTTGAACGTACGTTGAATGCACGTTCTCCTGACGTTCTCCTGACGTTCTCCTGACGTTCTCCTGACGTTCTCCTGACGTTCTCCTGACGTTCTCCTGATGTTCCCATTACACCCCGTGGGCATTTGCACTCAGTTTAATGTGGGTCAACGTAGTGGAACGTAATTGAACGTAGTGCGCAGCATTGGAATAACGTCCGTTTAACGTCATTGATGTTCACTGAACGTGAACAGAACATGCAGCGAATGTAAACCCTTACATTCGAGCTACATCAAAACTTTTGAACAGGTTCAAAACTTTGACGCACGCCGACGTAACACGACGTAATGTGACGTAGCTTGACATCAGTCTAACATCATTCTGACGTCATCATGACGTCACCCAACGTACGTCAACGTAATGACGAAACATGATCACGTCAGGCTTACGTTTGCTCGTTACGTCGTAGTGTGACAGGGGTATAAAGCTCGAATCTGTGGTTGTGTAGACAGGCTATAGTGAAATCAATACAGACAAAGAGAAAGGAAGAGTATAAATGTGAAAGAAGAGATAGAGTCAAGCCCTCTGGTTTATTATTGATATGGTACATGGGTTCATTGTAGAGTATCATCCCACCCCTTTTCCCCCAATAGGGAACAAGCATTCTTGGCTCTACCAATAGGGATCCAGCATTCCTGGTCCCCATGGTTGCCAGTGATCTTCCCACTACCACCAAGCTGTGTGGCTCCCCTGGCCACCACCAGCCTTGAGCCTGAGTGTGGTGATCCTGACTAGCAGAGGGGGGAGGGTGTAGGCTCTGAGTGCCCCTTACACACCAGCACCACTATGTCTATTTACATCTCAATCAGGCACCACCAGCACCTACATATACACATACATGCACCTGGTCACGAATACCTGATCAGTAATAGAACATTTGCATTCCCCCGCCAATGACGTAAATCGGAATATTTTACAACAGGTTCTGTTAAATTGGCATCAGTATATAAGGTACATAAAATCTAGATAATTGTTTTGGTTTTGAAAAGTTGATGTTTTTATCGACTTTGCAGCTGTTAGGGAATACTGCAATAAACAAATGAAAGATATAAAAATTGCACCTTGACATCACAGTAGTCTTCATTTGTTGATGCACTGATTTCAAATGGAACTCGGCCTTTGACTTCAGCCCATTCAAAGTGATCCTTTCCACCCATTAAACATACTAAGCATACATATATGTGAATGTCTTTCGAGTGTGATAATATAGGGAAGTTGCAAAATAACTGAGAGAAGAGATCTTTGCGCCTTGATTCACAAATCAAATCAGAGAACATGCAGTGGACGTTGAAAGAACTGTTGAGCCTGTCTTTGTCACATTTTTCTTTGTGGGTACATTAGTTGTTTAAGCATGGGAAATGTCAGTCGCAGACAACTGATCTTCCTCATTCCACTGCTCCTTGCCCTATCCTAGTAATACTGAGCATCTGGCTAGGAAGCGACAAGTATCAATTTTTAAGTCATTGGTTTGACACGATCAGGATTCGAACCCACGATCTACCAGCACGATAGACGGACGCTCTAACTCATTCGGCCAATATCTTGTCAATATTGTGGATGCAACAAGAAGAACAAAGGAAGGTAAATTGGAGAAAAGTTCAGAAATATACCGAAGATATGCAAGGTTGGTTCGCTGTGCTTGTAATACAGTTCAACCCCCATGTTACGCTCCCCGATTTAACGGGAATTCGGGTATAACGTGATTGATATTGGATATGTAATTCTTTAAATGTTCATAATCCCATGATTTAGAGTTTATGTCATAAATAAATACTTAATACTTCCTTCTATGCAACAACAAATGCTTAGAAATGCATTAGTATCTAACTCATATATATACAGTAAAACCTCTCTAAATCGACCGACCAAGGGGCCGACTTTAAGTGGTCCAATTGGGGAGGTGGTCTCTTTAGAGAGTTAGAATATACTTACAATGGTATTGTTGGGACCGAAATCAAGCGAACGATATAGGGGAGTGGTCGATCTGTGGAGGTGGTCGGTTAGAGAGGTTGTACTGTATAATCAAATCTGGATCATTGTTTTTTTTGTGTGTTTTAAAGCTGCATAGTCTGATGAAATATCACAATTTCAAAACCAAACCAATTATCTAGACTTGATTTTACATACATAACTTAGATACTGATGCACTTACTAAGCATTTGTTTCTGCGTAGAAGGCAATACTGAGTCAATTTAACAGAACCTGTTTCTGCAGAAGTCAAGGGTGTCAGAGTTTTGGCAAGCTTGCCAAAACTAATTTTCCATGTTTGCACTTGAAATATCTCAAAAGTTTACCATTTAAAATAAAAGTAACTTTGAACTAATGTAAAGTAGATACTAGTGATCGATCTAATATATTTATCCCAGAAAAAATACAGAAATGTATAACCATCTGACTATGCAGCTTTAATTCCGAGGTAAATCAGCCAACTGAAGCCCGATTTTGCGGGACCCGGCTTTTTGTGCGATGATATTGTATTGACCCTACCGTAAGTGAACGTCCCTAATTTTCTGCACCTTTTTTTACTCAGTTTCTCTTTGGTTCTCTTGTTTGTGTTTGTTTTTAACGGCACATCCATATCTAGGTACATATGACGGGGTTTCACTGTACTTCACGACGGCGCCAACTGTGCGCGGCGCATGCGTGCTAACTTAAAGTTGCTGAAGTCATCACTAAATGTCGTCTGCTCCCAGGACACGCCATAGAACGTAGATTTCCGCGCTGCGCGACCACAATGCAAGTTGGCCAGTTAGTTTCGTATGTTGGTGTTTGAAAACTGCAGTGTCAGCAATGACTGCTGCACGCTGACAGCGTATCACGGCACGGCACGGCACGGCACGGCACGGCGCGTGCACGGCATGCTGAGTTCAGCACATTGTGCGCACACCTCACAGGTTGGTCTCTGTCTGACTCTGAGCCCGGCACGCTGCTCTGAGGCGGATTGCCGCACGCCAGTCGCCGCCATTTGTCGTCTGCGTCTTGTCTGTCTGGAGGTTGCCATGGTTACATGATAACGACGGGAGCGCGACTGACAATGATAATACGTTGTTCGGAATAGGGGTAGTGTTTTTGTTCTTGCTGTGGGGGCGTGGGGGGGTGGTTACTAATTTATGAACATGAAAAGGTTGTTTTCTTCTCTTGTTGGTGTTTTAATTTTGTTATTTTTTTGTTATTTTTGTGTTTCGAATTGGGTTTGACTTGAGGAATTCAGTGTGCGAGTAACTTTCTCCAGGGAGAGCCACTTTGCTACATCAGCATTTTGAGGTAGCTACTATATATATACTATATATACATCCGATATATATAGATTATATATATATATAGCTATGTATATAATATATTATTGTGTTATTGCACATTCCTACTTTCCTTTGTCTATGTATTAGTGCACGCATGCTGCTGTTTTGGAAGACAACTTCACAAAGTTATCAACTACGTCAGCATGAAGTTCTTATTTATTTGTTGGTGATTTACCTCCTAGCAACATCTAATGCCACATCAGGGCAGGTATGCACCAACGCTGACAAAAAGAAAGCTTAGTATAAAGTCCACGGTTGGAATCTGTGGTTGCGTAGGCAGGCTATGGTGAAAACAATACAGGCAAAAAGAGAAAGGAAGAGTATAAAGAGTGAAAGAAGAGAGAGAGCCAAGCCCTCAGGTTTATTCTTATATGGTACATGGATCCAGTATGGCATATCACCTGACCACATTCTCCCAATGAGAATCAAGCATCTACAGCTCTACCAATGAGAATCAAGCATCTCCGGTCCCCATGGTTACAGTGATCTGCCCACCACCACCAAGCGGAGTGGCTCCTTTGGTCACCACCTGCCCTGAGCTGAGTGTGTGGTGATCTGTGACTAACAGAGGGGGGGAGGGGGTAGTGGGTAGAGCTCTAAGTGCCCCTTACACACTATCCTACTAGCCCCACAATGTCTATTTACAATGAGTAAAATACCACCAGCAACTACATAAACACATCTATGCACCTGGCCCTATATAGCTATTTCATAAGTAGAACATTTACATTCCCCACCGATGCGTCATTATCAGAATATTTTACATTATGTCATGCAACACTACGATTGCTGTATCTCTCTTGAGTTAGTATTTACCTAAGTTTGATCTACTTGTGGCTTTCCAGTAATGATTGAGGTATGCACAACACAGTACAGACTACTCTATTATATAATTGACCAGACGGGATGGCCGAATGAGTTGAGCATCCGACGTCGGCTTTGGTAGATCGTGGAATTCAAACCGATGGCTTCAAAGCCTGGTTGAGTCAAATGAACAGCTTAAAAATGTATACTTATCACTTCCTAGCCAGGTGCTCGGCCTTATAAGGATAGGGCAAGGACTGGTTGGTTCAGTGTCAGGATAATGTGACTGAGAATGAGATATCAGGTTATGGTGCTGGCTGCCTGGTCTCCCCTTGGGGCAGCTCTATAACGTCACCATGAGTGTGCACTGTCCCAAGTCGGTATCCGTCCTGATATGACCTCAGATGTTTTCCGGATGTAAAACTCCAACAACTAACCAACTTCTATACATTTGTAAATAGCCATGTATGTTCAACGGTCAGAAACCCAGTGCCCAAGTTGGTATCTCTTGAGTTAATATTTACCTAAGTCTTATTTACATGTTGGTTCTGAGAAATGGGCGCTGTACAGGATGTAGTACAGAGTTATGTCTTCTATAACTTGTGTAACTAGCCATCGATGGTCAACCTCCAGAAGACCAGTGCCCCAGCACTGAAAAAAACCCAATAAAAAGTAAAATAAAAAAGAAACAAATGAACAAATAAACAAATAAATAAAAAGAAAAAAACAACAACAAAAAACTCCTTCAAAAGAAGAAAGAAAATGTTCAGATGGATGAATACATTTCCTAAATAGAACTTCAAAAAATTCAACACATGTGAGCCATAAATGCTTGAATATCCAGACGGCAAAGAAATACAGAGTCACACCCGAGGAGCAGTGGAGCCTCAGTCAGCAGGTCAGTGCACGTGCACCATTGTGTTGCCAGGATATTGACCCATACATTCGGCAATAACTGCTCCCGGCCAGGGATAATTGCATCAGATGCTCCCTGCGGTGGTTCCCCGTGACCGACTCCTTAATGCCAGCTTCCGGTTGGTGGACGCTAACGCTGGCTGGTATTTAGGTAGCGGACTGACTGGTGCATGTGTAAGATGTGTGTGTACTGCTGGTGCCCGGTGGTTGGTTCAGGGGTAGAGTTGAATTGAAAGGTGTTGAACCCACGAAGCTTCTTTTAGTCAGCTTCTCATTAAAAAAATAGGTTACACCCATATATTTATATATTTATATGTGTGTGATGTATAACCAATTATGCGAGTATAAAGGTGCAGAAGGGAATTGTTGATTATATTATATGTTATTGTTCTGTGTATTGGAAAGTATGCAGGTATAGCAATACCTCAGGGAGTTTGACGCCCCTGCCCTGCAGAGTTGTAAACCACTGCCTTGTGGTACAGGTTCTTGACAGAACCGAAGGCTAAGGGAGCAAACCCTAAACAGAAAACCATGTCACTGTGGCAGCATTAAGGGCGGTTGATGTATGGAACTCCCAACATCTCCTGACCAGCCACTGCAGGGACAAATAGTTTTGCGCCTGTCTTGACATGTTCTTGCCGGTGTGAAACCTCTATTTGCTCCCCGAGAGAGTGCCGCTGGTAACTTGCAAAAGCCAGCAGCACTTCAACACTTTTGCAGGCAGCTTTCATGAAATATACAACCGCATGAGAGCGGCAGTCAAGTAATGAAAGCAGTCTTTGTCGCATCGCGACTGACAGCATGATGATGATGATGATATTGTTCTGTACTGTGCCTCCTTGATTCCACCCATGCGACTGGTGGCGCTGACACTGGGCTTCCTCATCACTAACGGATGCGCCGCATTGTGACACATTTGAACATATTTAACGTATCCGTTGTAATGCTTGCATTGCGTTTGATTTGCAGTGGGGGAAGATTCCCCCGCTCCCTCTCTCTCTCTCTGCCCAAGTTCCTCCCTCGCCCCGACCCTGCATCTTGGGCCTACGCCTGTGGGGCCCCCTGCGCTACCCACTTCCTCGCCACCTCCCGTCCTCCCTGGAGTCACTCCTTCCACACCTGACCAGTGCACACCTCCAGCTTTTTCCACCCACTCACCCTTGAATTTATTTTTGTTATTTCTTTTATTTTACTTCTTTGTTATTGTATGTATCTGCTCTTCGCCGAGTGGAAGGCTCTTTGGGGCTCTCTCCCTCTTCCTTTGTTGGTGGGTGTGGTGGGTTGAGGGTTTTGGTATGTGTGTTGAGGGTGTTAGTGGGGGTGTACAGGGTGTGTGGTTAGGATGTAGGGGTGTGTTGTGAGTGGGTATGGTGGGGGTGGGGTGGGGGATTAGGGATGTGGTGGGGGGTGTAGGTGTATGGTTGGGGTGTAGGTGTGTCTGGTTGGGGTGTAGGTGTGTGCGGTGGGGGGTGTAGGTGTGTGTGGTGGGGGTGTAGGTGGGTTTGGTTGGAGTGTAGGTGTGCGTGGTTGGGGTGTAGGTGTGTGTGTGGGGGTGTAGGTGTGTGTGGTGGGGGTGTAGGTGTGTGTGGTTGTGGAGTGTAGGTGTGCGGGGTTGGGGTGTAGGTGTGTGTGGTGGGGGTGTAGGTGTGTGTGGTTGGGGTGTAGATGTGTCTGGTTGGAATGTATGTGTGTGTGGTTGGGGTGTAGTTGTGTGTTGCTGGGATGTAGTTCTGTGTGGTTGGGGTGTAGGTATGTGTGATTGGACTTTAGGTGTGTGTGGTTGGGATGTAGGTGTGTGTGGTTGGGGTGTAGGTGCGTGTGGTTGGGGTGTAGGTGTGTGTGGTTGGGGTGTAGGTGTGTGTGGTTGGGGTGTAGGTGTGTGTGGTTGGGGTGTAGGTGTGTGTGGTTGATGTGTAGGTGAGTGTGGTTCGGGTTTAGGTGTGTGTGGTTGGGATGTAGGTGTGTGTGGGTGGGGATAGGGGTGTGTGGTTGTGGTGTAGCTGTGTGTGGTTGGGATGTAGGTGTATATGGTTGGGGTGGAGGTGTGTGTGATTGGACTGTAGGTGTGTGTGGTTGGGGTGTAAGTGTGCGTGGTTGGGGTGTATGTGAGTGTGGTTGGGGTGTAGGTGTGTGTGGTTGGGGTGTAGGTGTCTGTGGTTGGGGTGTAGCTGTGTGTGGTCGGGATGTAGGTGTGCATGGTTGGGGTGTAGGTGTGTGTGGTTGGGGTGTATGTGTGTGTGGTTGGGGTGTAGGCGTGTGTGGTTGGGATGTAGGTGTGTATCGTTGGGGTGTAGGTGTGTGTGGTTGGGGTGCAGGTGTGTGTGGTTGGGGTGAAGGTGTGTGTGGTTTGGGGGTAGGTGTGTGTGGTTGGGGTGTAGGTGTGTGTGGATGGTGTGTAGGTATGCATGGTTGGGTGTAGGTGTGTGTGGTTGGGTTGTAGGTGTGTGGTTAGGGTGTATGTGTGTGTGGTTGGGATGTAGGTGTGTGTGATTGGACTGTAGGTGTGTGTGGTTGGGATATAGGTGTGTGTGGTTGGGGTGTAGGTTTGTGTGGTTGGGGTGTAGGTGGGTGTGCTTCGACTGTAGGTGTGTGTGGTTGGGGTGTAGGTGTGTGTGGTTGGGGTGTAGGTGTGTGTGGTTGGGGTGTAGGTGTGTATGGTTGGGGTGTAGGTGTGTATGGTTGGGGTGTAGGTGGGTGTGGTTGGGGTGTAGATGTGTGTGGTTGGGGTGTAGGTTTGTGTGGTTGGGGTGTAGGTGGGTGTGCTTCGACTGTAGGTGTGTGTGGTTGGGGCTGTAGGTGTGTGTGGTTGGGGTGTAGGTGTGTGTGGTTGGGGTGTAGATGTGTGTGGTTGGGGTGTAGGTGTGTATGGTTGGGGTGTAGGTGGGTGTGGTTGGGGTGTACGTGTATGTGGCTGTGGTGTAAGGGTGTGTGGTGGGGTGTAGTTTTGTGCGGTTGGGGTGTAGGTGTGTGTGGTTGGGGTGTAGGTGTATGTGCTTGGGGCATAGGTTTGTGTGGTTGGGGTGTAGGTGTGCGTGGTTGGGATGTAGGTGTGTGTGGTTGGGGTGTATGTGTGTGTTTGGGGTGTAGGTGTGTGTGGCTGGGGTATAGGTGTGTGTCATTGGGGTGCATGTGTGTGGTTGGGGTGTAGGTGTATGTGGTTGAGGTGTAGGTGTGTGTGGTTGGGGTGTAGATGTGTGTGGTTGGGGTGTATGTGTGTATGGTTGGGGTGTAGGTGGGTGTGGTTGGGATGTAGGTGTATGTGGATGTGGTGTAGGTGTGTGTGGTTGGGGTGTAGTTGTGTGCGGTTGGGGTGTAGGTGTGTGTGGTCGGGGTGTAGGTGTGTGTGGTTGGGGCTGTAGGTGTGTGTGGTTGGGGTGTAGGTGTGTGTGGTTGGGGTGTAGGTGTGTGTGGTTGGGGTGTAGGTGTGTGTGGTTGGGGTGTAGGTGTGTGTGGTTGGGGTGTAGGTGGTGGTTGGACAGTAGGCGTCTGTGGTTGGCATGTAGGTGTGTGTGGTTCAGGTGTAGGTGTGTGTGGTTGGGGTGTATGCGTGTGTGGTTGGGGTGTAGGTGTGTGTGGTTGGGGTGTAGGTGTGTGTGGTTGGGATGTATGTGTGTGTGGTTGGGGCATAGGTGTGTGTGGTTGGGGTATAGGTGTGTGTGGTGGCGGTGATAAATAAACAGAACCATTTTACTCCCAGCTCGCCTTCATCTTCTTAACTCGCCGCCTATCATGAAGTACCCTCACACATATCAGACAGCGAGTTGTTGTTGGAAAACCTTGGTTATATATATACCCTTTTCACAGAACACGCTGTATACCCATGACATTAGTTCCTGCCACATCCATTACCACACATGGCGGGCTAATGACTTGAGCATCCACTTCCGCGTTCGAACCCTGGCAGGGTCCAACCAATGACTTAGCAATTGATACTTGTCACGACCTAGCCTGGCATTCGGCATTACTAGGATAAGGCAAGAAGCAGTGGAATTGTCCACGAGTAAAATGTCCAAAGTTAATCAACTGACGGGGAAGAAAACACCAAAAATAATCCATCGGACTGTGGGTTGGTTGTGGAAATCCTCTATATGACCTTTTCCAAGGAGTATGCTGCATATTGAGCTTTGAACCACAACAATTGTTGTTGCCACGGCCACCAGAGTTCAGTTGGTTGTGGAAATCCGCTACACTACTCTTTTCAAAGAGCACCCTACACACTGAGCTGGTAACCACAACATTGGTTCTTGAAACTGCCGTCAGAGGGCGCGGTAGTGGTGGCAATCCCCCAAAAGACCTTTTCCACAGCGCATCCTGCACACTGACCGGCTACATGGAACACAGGTTCTTGCCATTGACCCCAGAGGGCAGGGGTCGTGGTGTAAATAGTTGACTGGGTCGCCGCTAGAGGGCAGCTGTTGGCACTGGTCACCATGGAGACCCCAGATTGCCTCCTTCGAGACTGTGCAGGATTCATGGTGTGGTCAGGGCAAAGGTCTTTGCCAAGCCCAAGGCCATGGTCATGTGACATACGTTAATGTCACATGACAGTCGCTTGAAAGAGGCGATTGCGACTCTTGACCTCTGTGCACTAATTGCATGCATGTGCCTATGACATCAGAGGAATCGTGAGAAGGCATTGTGTTTTATATATATTATGTATATAATCTTACGTAGTTGCTGATAGCGATGGTCAAAAGACTAGGGAACCAATCACAGGAGGTGCTGGCAGGATGGTGTTGTTATGGCAACAGACGCCGTTTATTTGTTGGGGTTTTACATCCTGGCAATATCCAAGGTGATATCAGGACGCGTGCCGATGTGTGACAGTGCGCACTCATTGCGACTTTATAGTGCTCCTCCACTGGGAGACCAGACCTCTTGCACCAGGACCCAATATCCCACTCAGTCATATTATCCTGACACTGAGCTAACCAGTCCTTACATTATCCTGGTATTGCTGAGCACCAACCTAGGTGGTGATAAGTATCAATTTTATAAGTCATGGTTTGACTAGGCTGGGATTCCAACTTCCGGCCTTCCGCACGGCAATCCTGCGCTCTGCCAATTTGGTCATTGCGTCCGGTTTGGCAACAAGCATAGTAGTCGATGCTAACAACACATCTACAAAAGTTGCATAATCCAATGAAACATCAAATTTTCAAAAAACCAACACAATTATATAAGCCCCAGTCACATCTACCCAGACTAGCCCCGGATCATAAGCCGGATCACCCAAGGATCACCCAAGGATCACCCACGGACCAATCCCTCGGACAGCAACGGACGATTTCACACATCTACGGACGACCCATGGACTACTACCCATGGACTACAAACACGGATCACCCCGGATTGAGCCAGGCGACCCCCAATAACCCCGGACGATCCCGGTGTAGCCACAGATTAGTCCCGGACTGCCCCGGAGTAGACACGGACCAGCGACTGACACCCCGGACAAGCCCGGACCACCCAGGACTAGCCCTGGATTGCAATACTCCCCGGTTCGCCCTGGATGTTTAACACATTTTAAAACATCCGGGGCCGACCCCGGACCATCCCGGACCACCAAGGACCAGCCAAGGATCACCAAGGACCAGCCAAGGATGAGCCATGTATTTGCCATGGATGAACCCGGATCACCCCGGACCACGCCGGATTCATGGTCCGGGGTGGTCCGGGGCCTGATCCGGGAAGGTGTCACTTGGGCTTTAGATTTGATTCTACACATCTAACTTTGATACTGATGCACTAATTAAGTATACCCTATTAAGTATACACCTACACCCCCACCACACACCCCTACACCCGAACCACACACACCTACACCCCAACCACACACACCTACACCCCGACCACACACACCTACAGTACAACCACACACACCTACACCCCCACCACACACACCTACACCCCACCACACACACCTACACCCAACCACACACACCTACACCACCAACCACACACACCTACACCCCAACCACACACACCTACACCCCAACCACACACACCTACACCCCAACCACACACACCTACACCCAACCACACACACCTACACCCCAACCACACACACCTACACCCCAACCACACACACCTACACCCCAACCACACACACCTACACCCCAACCACACACACCTACACCGCACCATACCCACCTATACCCCCACCACACACAACTACACCCCAACCACACACACCTACACCCCAACCACACACACCTACACCCCAACCACACACACCTACACCCCAACCACACACACCTACACCCCAACCACACACACCTACACCCCAACCACACACACCTACACCCCAACCACACACACCTACACCCCAACCACACACACCTACACCCCAACCATACACACCTACACCCCAACCACACACACCTACACCCCAACCACACACAACTACACCCCAACCACACACACCTACACCCCAACCACACACACCTACACCCCCACCACACACACCTACACCCCAACCACACACACCTACACCCCAACCACCCACCTACGCCCTCACCACACACACCTACACCCTCACCACACACACCTACACCCCAACCACACACCTACACCCCAGCCACACACACCTACACCCCAACCATACACCATTGAGGGGAATACTGAGTCAATTTAATAGAACTTGTTACTGCAGAAGCCTGTGGTTCCAAAATGTTGGCAAGCTTGCCAACATTAATCATACATATTTGAATTTCAAATATCTAGAAAGTTATCCATCTAAAATAAAAGTTACTTCAAACTGAGGTATTGTAGATTATAGCGATCAGCCTAAAATAATTATCTCAGAAAATAACAGAAACTCAAAATCATCGGACAACTTTATGTTATGTGAGATGACATTCTCGACAAACTAAAAGAGGGAAATGGACCGAAGTTATGACATGTGCATGTGATGTCGATGGAATGTCAGCTTAATAATCACAATGGCCGTAATCGATTAACACGACCCGAGAGACTCGGATCACCGAGTCGTCAGAATTTCAAATCGAACACCGCGAGTAGAGTCGACAAATACACGTGCCGTGTGCAAAACAACCCGACCCCAGTGACCCACCTCTTGGCTGGGGTTTGCAAGGAGCGATGACATCACATTTGCGCTGGTACCGTCCTGCAGGATAACAGCCACCGGTACCAGTCATACACATTTTTTTTGGTAATAACATAGATTAATGAAATGGAAATATCACTAAACTATACCATCATAAAAATATTTAAATCATATTTTGCTGTAATTATATCGGCTATTAAAAAAACTAAGAAAGGGCCACCATTTTTTTCACCCCGAGCGTGGAGAAGCGTATTCGATTATTTGACCCGAGTCTGCAGGATGTGCGCATGTGCCAAAAAGTGGCTCGGGTGACCAGAGTCGATTAATCGATTACGCCCAACGGGGCTTGGTCCTGCCAGAGGCGCCATTGCTTGACCTATGCGGCGGCAGTCACGTGACATGTGTGGGGGTAGTTTCTGCATTGTCACATGACTAATGAAACCATTGTGGAAGTCCTGACTGAAGGTTGGCGGTTTGTGTGAGCTAAATGGATAGGAATGGCACCATCATATATGGTATAATATTGTCGTGGGGGTGATGAAAATGGGAAATACTGTGCCTAGAGCGGGACTCGAACCCACATCTCTTTGCACTCCGGGCCAGTGTGCTAACCATTACACCACCTAGGCTCCCTGATATCAATACACTCCCCACGCCTACCTGTCTATGTGGTTACTTGCCTGAGAGGTCAGTGCAGACCACTACACTCGTCCCCCTGGAATTGTAAGTCTTGTAATGCTTACAATTACATACATACAGGCAATGCACTAACACATACATACACAGGGTAGGTTCAATAACCATACAGCGCAAAGCTTGTACAGGATCCTGATCACGGCAACCAGTGTCGTGGGGGTGATGAAAATGGGAAATACTGTGCCTAGAGCGGGACTCGAACCCACATCTCTTTGCACTCCGGGCCAGTGTGCTAACCATTACACCACCTAGGCTCCCTGATATCAATACACTCCCCACGCCTACCTGTCTATGTGGTTACTTGCCTGAGAGGTCAGTGCAGACCACTACACTCGTCCCCCTGGAATTGTAAGTCTTGTAATGCTTACAATTACATACACATAGGCAATGCACTAACACATACATACACAGGGTAGGTTCAACAACCATACAGCGCAAAGCTTGTACAGGATCCTGATCACGGCAACCAGTGTCGTGGGGGTGATGAAAATGGGAAATACTGTGCCTAGAGCGGGACTCGAACCCACATCTCTTTGCACTCCGGGCCAGTGTGCTAACCATTACACCACCTAGGCTCCCTGATATCAATACACTCCCCACGCCTACCTGTCTATGTGGTTACTTGCCTGAGAGGTTAGTGCAGACCACTACACTATATTAATAAGGAAGCCATCGAGCAGATATCGCTATGGCTGATTGGTTGTTGGAGTTTTACATCCTGTCAACATCTAAGGTCATATCAGGGCAGGAACCGACTTCTGACAGTGCACACTCATGGCAACTTTACACTGCTGCCCAACTGGGAGACCAGGCCACCAGCACCATGACCTGATATCCCAGTCAGTCACATTATCCTGACACTGAGATAACCATACATTAGGTTGATATAATGACAATCATAATACACCTTACATTCGTTTGAAGTCAAATGTATTTCGAAGGGTTCAGGTTGGAGATATTTGAAGTGAAAACATGCCCAATCACTTGTTATGTCAAAAATGGCAAATGATCCAGTTCATTAAAGTTGCGTAACCAGATGATTTTATGGTTCTTGCCTTATTTCCTTTTAGATCAATATATTAGGTTGATCCTTATCATTTACTTTGATGTAGTTTGAAGAGTTAACCATGTGAATATTTGATATGAAAACATGCGAGTTAATCTTTATGTGAACACCAAACTTATGAATGTTATAGCTGCACAGTCAGATGAAATATCAAATTTTCAAAACCAAACCAATTAATCTAGATTTGATTTGACATATCTAAGTTAGATCCTGATGCACTTATTAAGCATTTGTTTCTGTGTAGAAGGCAATACTGAGTCAATTTAATGGAACCTGTTACTGCAGAAGCCTATGGTGTCAGAGGTTTGCAGTCAAAATATCTCAAAAGTTTACCTTTTAAAATAAAAGTAACTTTGAACTAATGTAAAGTAGATACTAGTGATCGATCTAATATATTTATCTCAGAAAAAATACAGAAATTCAAAACCATCGGACTCTGCAACTTTAAGCCCGGTTTCAGGCAGCAATGCGTACAGGAGATCAATCTGCAATTAATATCAAATAAGAAAACGTGTAGCTAAGCTGGGTGTATTTGATTACATTTATATGAAAGTGTTGGTGTAAAAGTATTGATGCATTAATCTGATTATACAGTTTTGATTTATACTCGCACAATGAATTATGAAGCAGATATTTGTGGGTATATTGGCTTTGTCTTCCTTGCAGAAAATAATTTAAAAAACGGCCTGCATCCATTGTATCATATTCTAACATGCTCTGATTTCATATCGCCATATTCCATGTAGTAATTAACCAGAGTGTACAGATCGCCCTAGGGTGTGTAGGGGTGTGTAGGGGTGTGTAGGGGTGTGTAGGGGCGTGTATGGGTGTGCAGGGGTGCAGGTGTGTGTAAGGTGTTGATGTGTGATGCGGTGTGTGAAGGGGTGTGTGATGGGGTGTGTGGGATGTATGTAGGGGTGTGTAGGGATGCGTAGGGGTGCAGGTGTGTAAGGTGTTTATGCATGATGGGGTGTGTGAAGGGGTGTGTGATGGGGTGTGTAGGGTGTGTGTAGGGGTGTGTAGGTGGTGTGTACGGGTGTGTGGGGATGTGTTGGGGTGTAGGTGTGGGTAAGGTGTTGATGCGTGATGGGGTGTGTGAAGGGGTGTGTGATGGGGTGTGTCGGGTGTGTAGGGGTGTGTAGGTCGTGTGTACGGGTGTGTGGGGATGTGTTGGGGTGTAGATGTGGGTAGGTGGTGTGTGTAGGGGTGTATAGGTGCATAGGGATGTGCGTGTGTGTAGGGGTAGGGGTGCATGTGTGTAGGTGTATGGATGTAGGGGTGTGTAGGGGTGTGTAGGTGCACAGAGCTGTGCGTGTGTGTAGGGGTAGGGGCGCAGGTGTGTAGGTGTATGGATGTAGGGGTGTGTAGGTGGTGTGTAGGGGTGTGTAGGTGTGTAGGGGTAGGGGTGCAGGTGTGTAGGCGTATGGATGTAGGGGTGTGAAGGTCGTGTGTAGGGGTGTGTAGGTGCACAGGGATGTGCGTGTGTGTAGGGGTAGGGGTGCAGGTGTGTAGGCGTATGGATGTAGGGGTGTGAAGGTCGTGTGTAATGGTGTGTAGGTGCACAGGGATGTGCGTGTGTGTAGGGGTAGGGTGCAGGTGTGTAGCCGTATGGATGTAGGGGTGTGTAGGGGTGTGTAGGTGCACAGCACTGTGCGTGTGTGTAGGGGTAGGGGTGCAGGTGTGTAGGGGTATGGATGTAGGGGTGTGTAGGTGGTGTGTAGGTGCACAGGGCTGTGCAGGTGTGTAGGGGTAGGGTGCAGGTGTGTAGGCGTATGGATGTAGGGGTGTGTAGGTGGTGTGTAGGTGGTGTGTAGGTGCACAGGGCTGTGCGTGTGTGTAGGGGTAGGGTGCAGGTGTGTAGGCGTATGGATGTAGGGGTGTGTAGGTGGTGTGTAGGGGTGTGTGGGTGCACAGGGCTGTGCAGGTGTGGAGAGGTAGGGGTGCAGGTGTGTAGGGGTGTTTGTATGGGTGTTTAGGTGGTGTGTAGGAGTGTGTGGGGATGTGTTGGGGTGTCGGCGTGTGTAGGTGGCGTGTAGAGGTGTGAATGTGTGTAGCGTGAGGTGTGTGTAGGGATGTGTGTATGTGTATACGCAAGTATGTGTATAGGGTATAGCGGTGTGTGTATGGGCATGTAGGCATATAAGTGTGTAGCAGTGCAGGGCAGGGTGTGAGGAGTGGGTAGGGGTTTTGATGTGTGTAGCTGTGTAGAGGGTAGGTGTGTAGGGGTGTGGATGTGTTGGGGTGTCGGCGTGTGTAGGTGGGGTGTCGATGGTGTGTAGAGGTGTGAATGTGTGTGGCGTGAGGTGTGTGTAGGGATGTCTGTATGTGTATATGCAGGTATGTGCATGGGGTATAGCGGTCTATATGTATGGGCATGTAGGTGTGTAGATGTGCAGCGCGGGAGGGCTTGTAGGAGTGGGTAGGGGTTTTGATGTGTGTAGCTGTGTAGAGGGTAGGTGTGTAGGGGTGTGGATATGTACAGGGTGATGTGTATGTAGGGATCTGTGTAGTTGTGTATGTCGGTATGTGACTAGTAGGGGGATGGGTTATAGGGGTGTGTGAAGGGGTGTGTATGGATCTGTATATAAATGTGTATGTAGGTACATGACTGGTGGTGTGGGGTTATAGGGGTGTGTGAAGGGGCGTGTGTGTAGGGATCTGTATAATTGTGTATGTAGGTACATGACCAGGGGGTTGTGGGGAGGGGGGGGGGTAATAGGGGTGTGTGAAGGGGTTTGTGTAGGGACCTGTATAGTTGCCTATATAGGTATGTGACTAGTGTGTGTGTGGGGAGGGGGTGTATAGGGGTGTGTGAAGAGGGATGTGTATGGGTAGAATGGGGTGTGGGGGAGGGAGGAAGGAGAGGTTGAGCATGCTGATCCGATAGCCCTGGATGTGCTTCATATTGCTCAGTGAAGGACACGACAAGTGTCAGCAATAAATACCCCATTGCTAGCAATCAACTTGGCTGATATTGTTCGCCTGTGGAGCGAGCGTCAGAGTTCTCCCAAAAGCTGATCTGCATGACTTTGAACCTATGGACAATCTGCAATGAGTTACCTGCATACAATAGACCATTTTCATGTGTCATATATAGTGAGCTGCTATCGCGGCATATGTTTGTGCCACTGACATCAGATGGCGTTGAATTACTCTATAAGACCTCTTCGACAGAATACGGTGCACACTTGTCAGCTACAGATGGAGTTAGTTATTTCACTGATATCAGGTGATGGATCGATTGGTGGTGGAAAGCATATATATTGATCTCATTTACGCATGCGCAGAATCCCGGTTTGTTCAGCTTTTGTTCATTTGTTTAATTGCAGGACAAAGATAGATTGTAGTGCAGAGAGAAACAGGACAATGATAAATTTTAATACATCAAAGTTAAAAATGAGGGAGAGGTTTGACTCAAAGGGGGTTCAAATTGAGGTCATGTTAATGGAGGCACAGCTACACAGCACTCACTGATCCAAGGTGGCTTTATAGTGCTGCTCTACTGAGACTCCAATATGTCAGCAGCAGGACTTACTATCCCACTCAGTCACATCATTATGCCATTTGGCAAACCAATAATCCCTCCTATCCTAGTAGTGCTGAGCGCTAGCTAAGGCAGTGACAATTATAAACTTAACAACTCTTTGGCTTGACTAGACTGGATATTACGACCTTTCACGGGGGATTGTTTGTTTGTTTGTTTGTTGTTTTAAATCCTAGCAACATCTAAGGTCATATCAGGACGGGTACTGACTTGTGACAGTGCGCACTCATCGTGACTTTATAGTGCTGTCCCATTGGAAAACAAAGCCACCGGCACCATGACCTGATATCCCACTCAGTCACATTATCCTGACACTGAACTAACCAGTCCTTGTCCTATTGGGATATAATGAATGTGTAGGGCACGGATTGTTGTTCACTGGGATATAATGAATATGTAGGGCACGGATTGTTGTTCACTGGGATATAATGAATATGTAGGGCACGGATTGTTGTTCACTGGGGTATAATGAATATGTAGGGCACAGATTGTTGTTCACTGGGATATAATGAATGTGTAGGGCACGGATTGTTGTTCACTGGGATATAATGAATATGTAGGGCACGGATTGTTGTTCACTGGGATATAATGAATATGTAGGGCATGGATTGTTGTTCACTGGGATATAATGAATGTGTAGGGCACGGATTGTTGTTCACTGGGATATAATGAATGTGTAGGGCACGGATTGTTGTTCACTGGGATATAATGAATGTGTAGGGCACGGATTGTTGTTCACTGGGATATAATGAATCTGTAGGGCATGGATTGTTGTTCACTGGGATAGAATGAATATGTAGGGCACGGATTGTTGTTCACTGGGATATAATGAATGTGTAGGGCACGGATTGTTGTTCACTGGGATATAATGAATGTGTAAGGCACGGATTGTTGTTCACTGGGATATAATGAATGTGTAGGGCACGGATTGTTGTTCACTGGGATATAATGAATGTGTAGGGCATGGATTGTTGTTCACTGGGATATAATGAATGTGTAGGGCACGGATTGTTGTTCACTGGGATATAATGAATATGTAGGGCACGGATTGTTGTTCACTGGGATAGAATGAATATGTAGGGCACGGATTGTTGTTCACTGGGATATAATGAATGTGTAGGGCACGGATTGTTGTTCACTGGGGTATAATGAATATGTAGGGCACGGATTGTTGTTCACTGGGATATAATGAATGTGTAGGGCACGGATTGTTGTTCACTGGGATATAATAAATGTGTAGGGCACAGATTGTTGTTCACTGGGATATAATGAATATGTAGGGCACGGATTGTTGTTCACTGGGATATAATGAATGTGTAGGGCATGGATTGTTGTTCACTGGGATATAATGAATATGTAGGGCACGGATTGTTGTTCACTTGGATATAATGAATGTGTAGGGCACGGATTGTTGTTCACTGGGATATAATGAATATGTAGGGCACAGATTGTTGTTCACTGGGATATAATGAATCTGTAGGGCACGGAGTGTTGTTCACTGGGATATAATTAATGTGTAGGGCACAGATTGTTGTTCACTGGGATATAATGAATGTGTAGGGCACGGATTGTTGTTCACTGGGATATAATGAATATGTAGGGCACAGATTGTTGTTCACTGGGATATAATGAATGTGTAGGGCACGGATTGTTGTTCACTGGGATATAATGAATGTGTAGGGCAGGGATTGTTGTTCACTGGGATATAATGAATGTGTAGGGCACGGATTGTTGTTCACTGGGATATAATGAATGTGTAGGGCATGGGTTGTTGTTCCCTGGGATATACTGAATGTGTAGGGCACGGATTGTTATTCACTGGGATATAATTAATGTGTAGGGCACGGATTGTTGTTCACTGGGATAGAATGAATGTGTAGGGCATGGATTGTTGTTCACCGGGATAGAATGAATGTGTAGGGCACGTATTGTTGTTCACTGGGATATAATGAATGTGTAGGGCACGGGTTGTTGTTCACTGGGATATAATGAATGTGTATGGCACGGATTGTTGTTCACTGGGATAGATGAATGTGAGGCACGGATTGTTGTTCACTGGATAAAATGAATGTGTAGGGCATGGATTGTTGTTCACTGGGATATAATGAATGTGTAGGGCACGGATTCTTGTTCACTGGGATATAATGAATGTGTAGGGCACGGATTGTTGTTCAGTGGGATATAATGAATATGTAGGGCATGGATCGTTGTTCACTGGGGTATAATGAATATGTAGGGCACGGATTGTTGTTCACTGGGATATAATGAATATGTAGGGCACGGATTGTTGTTCACTGGGATATAATGAATGTGTAGGGCACGGATTGTTGTTCACTGGGATATAATGAATGTGTAGGGCACGGATTGTTGTTCACTGGGATATAATGAATGTGTAGGGCATGGATTGTTGTTCACTGGGATATAATGAATGTGTAGGCCACGGATTGTTGTTCACTGGGGTATAATGAATATGTAGGGCACAGATTGTTGTTCACTGGGATATAATGAATCTGTAGGGCATGGATTGTTGTTCACTGGGATATAATGAATGTGTAGGGCATGGATTGTTGTTCACTGGGATATAATGAATGTGTAGGGCATGGATTGTTGTTCACTGGGATATAGTGAATCTGTAGGGCATGGATTGTTGTTCACTGGGATATAATGAATCTGTAGGGCACGGAGTGTTGTTCACTGGGATATAATTAATGTGTAGGGCACAGATTGTTGTTCACTTGGATATAATGAATATGTAGGGCAGAGATTGTTGTTCACTTGCATATAGCGAATGTGTAGGGCACGGATTGTTGTTCACTGGGAATTAATGAATATGTAGGGTGCGGATTGTTGTTCACTGGGATATAATGAATGTGTAGGGCACGGATTGTTGTTCACTGGGATATAATGATTGTGTAGGGCACGGATTGTTGTTCACTGGGATATGATCAATGTGTAAAGTCGACGGCTGGCCGCTGTGGTTTTGTAGGTAGGCTAAATATGAAATCACTACAGGCAAGAGAAAGGTAGAGTAGAAAGTGCACAGAAAGACAGAGAGCTTGCACCCTCAGGTTTATTATTATATAGTTTCATGAATCCAAGATGGCTGTCACACCTGATCAGCTCCTCCAATCAGCAATAAGCATTCTCCAATCAACCAATGAACATCCAACCTGCTTATATCCAAGCCTTGGTTTTTTTATGGCTACAGTGCCCTGTTGTGTCTGGGTGTGCAGTGATCCGTAAATCATAATTGGGGGTAGGGGGTATGTGAGCAGAGCTGCTAAGGCTCTGTCACACTAAAAGTAGTGCCCCTCTCACACTATCTATAACTACATAATGTTTATATCAAAATCAGCAAAGGATCACCAGCACCACATAATACCTTAATGCCTCTGGCTCTATATACCATTTACCTTTTTATATAACAATTGTAATTACTATAGACTAGTTCACACATCCGCCAATGTCTAAATATCGGGAAATTTTACAAATGTGTAGGGCACGGATTGTTGTTCACTGGGTTATACTGAATGTGTACAGCACGGATTGTTATTCACTGGGATATAATTGAATGATAGTAACCTGCAACACCTGGACGTGAGAGCGGATTAGGATGCCCCATACTCCAGACTCACTAACTCACCACCGACCTGCATGAGTAGTAGACCTTTCTGTACTTCCAAAATGTGCACCATATGCCTCGATAAAAGATTCCCCCCCCCCATACTTGTAGTAGGGGTGAATGACAGAATAGTCTATATACAAGCGAAAATAGCTTTAGTATGGAACAGGAAGTGAAATCTCTGGTTCCGGTATCAAATGGCTACTTATATCAACACAGAGTTTGGTGAAATGGGAGAGAATGCAAAAAAAACAAGATGGTGGTGATAGAATGCCGTTGATTTCACTTTTAAAGTGTGTTAAAGTATATGTTTTATTATATGTTTAAAATCAGAAGTAGCGGGTAAATATAAAGATGCATTTGAAAAATATATTTAGCTTCTTAAATTAAGAATTTCGAAATTCTTCACCAGCTTATATATAAGGTTGTTTTTCACCCCTACTACAAGTATGGGGTGAATCTTGTATCTACATACATCAAATTTAATGTCACTAATTCAAATGTGTACAGATATATTCTTTATAATCCAATTATCTCGCTTTAGTGTTACTAAATAATAGCTTAGAAATATTTATGTTTTTCACGGCTACAGGAAGAGACGGTAGAGCGACATTAGTGAGGAAAGGGCACGTGTGGTGGCACCACCAGTCCACAGAAAGGAGAGCTTGGGGAGAAAATTGCATAGTCCAAGCTGAATGGAGGAATAAATAATAGCTAGCGAGAGAAACTTCCGTTTATTTATATTTGCATAATTCTTATACATCATCTATGCGTATATATGTGTGATGTATAAATATTACGTGAGTATCAATGTGTGGACGGGAATTATGTTATTATATTGTTATTATGTTATTATTATTATATATTTGCTGCTGATATCTGCAGACTACTACACTGACGGGACCGGTGGCGTCACCACCGGCCCTCTTCATCCATAACGGCAAGCCTCATGTTCACTCACGCCGGGGATTTTGTTTATAGTCGAAGTTATTTTGTTTATAGTCGAAGTGATTCGAAAGCCATATATATACTAGAGTAGTATCAGAAGGAAATAACAGAAGTGATTTCCAGGATATATTTTGTTGTTGAAGTGTTTTATTCCTTTTAATCACATTCGTTGTCAGCGCCGAGACACTGTTCATCGTGTTACTGTTAGAAGTGAAAAATATAGTTATACACAAAACGAGAACTGTGGTACAAAAGGAACACAGCAACATGGGGGAACAATTGGCTAACCAAAGAGATAGAGTAAGAGAGGGAAGGGGAGGGAGAGACGAGGGGAGAGAGAGGGACAGGGAGAGAGAGGGGGCATATAATGAGAGCGAGAGTGAGAGTGAGAGGGAGAGAGGAAGGGAGATAGAAGGCCAGGGGGAGAGGGGCATAATGAAGCGAGAGTGAGAGAGGAAGGAGAAGAGGCCAGGGGGAGAGAGGGGCATAGGTAAGAGCGAGAGTGAGAGTGAGAGGGAGAGAGGAAGGGAGGGAGAGGGAGAGGGCCGAAAGGGGGCATAGAATGAAAGTGAGAGTGAGAGTGAGAGGGAGAGAGTAAGAGTGGGATAGGGACAGGGGGAGAGAGGGGGCATAGAATGAGAGCGAGAGTGAGAGGGAGAGATGATGGGAGGGAGAGGGACAGGGCGAGAGAGGGGGCATAGAATGAAAGCGAGAGTGAGAGGGAGAGGGAGAAATAGAGGGAGGGAGAGGGACAGGGCGAGAGAGGGGGCATAGAATGAAAGCGAGAGTGAGAGTGAGAGGGAGAGAGTAAGAGAGGGATAGGGACAGGGTGAGAGAGGGGGCATAGAATGGAAGCGAGAGTGAGAGGGCGAGGGAGAAAGGAAGGGAGGGACAGGGACAGGGTGAGAGAGGGGGCATAGAATGAAAGCGAGAGTGAGAGGGAGAGAGTAAGAGAGCGATAGGGACAGGGTGAGAGAGGGGGCATAGAATGAAAGCGAGAGTGAGAGTGAGAGGGAGAAAGGAAGGGAGGGATAGGGACAGGGCGAGAGAGGGGGCTTAGAATGAGAGCGAAAGGGAGAGGGAGAGGGAGAAAGGAAGGGAGGGATAGGGACAGGGTGAGAGAGGGGGCATAGAATCAAAGTGAGAGTGAGAGGGAGAGAGGAAGGAAGGGAGAGGGACAGGGCGAGAGAGGGGGCATAGAATGAAAGCGAGAGTGAGAGTGAGAGGGAGAAAGGAAGGGAGGGATAGGGACAGGGTGAGAGCGGGGGCATAGAATGAGAACGAGAGTGAGATATGGAAAGGCGGAGAGGGAGAGGGAGAGAGAGGGAAATTGAAAGGAGATTGGGATGGAGAGGGAGAGGGAGCGAGAGGGAGAGGAAGAGACAGAGGATGAGAAAAGGAGAGACAGAAGGAGACAGAGGGAGACTGAGGGAGACAGAGGGAGACAGAGGGAGACAGAGGGAGACAGCGGGAGACAGAGGGAGAGCGAGATGGTAGCAGGAGGGAGAGGATGGCAGGTCACGGGAGGCAGAGACAGAGGGAAAGGGACAGAGGGAAAGGGAAAGGGACAGGAAGTGGGAGCGGGAGGTATTGAGATAGAGAAGAAGACGTAGAGGTAGAGGGCCAGGAGGAGGGAGAGAGAGGGAGAACGAGAGCGAGGAGAGAGGGAGAGCTGGAGCGAGAAATTGAGGTTGAAGTGAGATGTTTTAGGCCTTGTATCCATAGACAGTTCCCTTGTTCCATATTCCCTTGTGACCTTGTGACACGCCACACAGACAATGAACATGTTCATTCTCTATGTTCCTGGTCAATATGTCACATGTGCCGTGCAGAAGGTCATACGGTCCCTGGGTCCAACTTATGGGAACGGCCACTAAGCAAAACACAGGTTCATTGTCTGTGTGGCGCATCGCAAGGTCACAAGCGAACACGGAAGCAGGGAACATGCCACAAGGAAACAGTCCATGGATACCCGGCCTTGGAGTGCTTTGAGACTGGGTTTGAGAGTATGCTGGTCTTTAATGGTGGTCTCTGCCTCCAGGACCTGACACCGAACCCTGGAGGCATCACTCTGGTGGTGTAATCAATGCTGCAGGAGGAGTGTGAGTGTAGCTGGCACAGATCCCTACACCAGATGTCCGCTCGGCCCTCTTTTATTTTTTTTTTTGTGACAAGTTTTTTATTCTGCATATGCCAAATTTAATCTCACTAATTCAAATGTGTACAGATATATTCTTTATAATCCACTTATCTCACTTTAGTGTTACTAAATTATAGCATAGAAATATTTATGTTTTTCGTGGCTACAGGAACGGAGAGTAGAGCGACATTAGTGAGGAAAAGGCATGCGTGGTGGTGCCACCAGTCCACAGGAAGGAGATCCAGGGGGAAGGACCAAACTCCATCGTGGAATTGGTCAAATCAGCGCAACAGTGACCAGCGACAGAGCTCTGTCAGGTGTAGTGGTACTCAGTACTTGATATGAAATTGATGGACTTTACCTGTATATCATAGCAATAAAATTAATGTTATTTTACAGAAAAGAACTAAAATCGGTTTTATCGCAATTATGGCTGCATCAGCTCACAATTCGGCGTGAATGGCATTTGTCAGCTTTTGTGCATGAACCTATCGATATATACTTATATATATAGAACGCAATGCCTTCTCACGATTCCTCTGATGTCATAAGCACATACATGCATGCAAATAGTGCACGCAGGTTAAGAGTCACAATCGGCTCTTTCAAGTGAGTGTCATGTGACATTAATGTATGTCACGTGACCATGGCTTTGTGCTTGTCATTTGGTAGTCATTTGGTGGCGTTTGTAGGTTGTTGCGCATGAACTCTTCAGTTATCACTACATAGAAAGAATATTAAGTCTATTTAACTATTGAGAATGTTACTAATGAATGTTGCATGCTTGCACTTACAATATCTCTAAAGTTAAAAAACAAATCATTTAATATCTCAAAAGTTAGTATCAGAATCACTTCAAAATAAAGTAATGTAGATTATATCCATCAGTCTAATATATTTATCTTAAAAAATCTTGGAGTAAGACCACAACCATCGGACAATACAAATTTGACCGAGGATGTGTTCTGTATTTGGGGACAGAATCAAATGAAAGCAAATGAAACCAAGACAGTGTGTACATTGACAGTGTCCGTACCTAGCAACCATTCAGTGATTGCCGAGGTTGCTGAAGACGTGCACGCGTCTATTTTGTTGCCAGTGGCAAGCCCTAATGCTGGGGTAGCAGCTCACAGTGCAGGATCTCGGAAATGGTCTATCAATCAATCAATAGTTCCGTCCTCTAGTCGAGGGTTGGATGCAATGGTTGTCCACTTGTCCCGATGGTGTGCTGTTCTGATAGACTGTGAATAATTCAACTTGTCCACTGTGAAATATTTGTAAACCATGATGTTCTTGGTCTCCCGCTCCCTCTGCTGCCATTCACCTTCCCTTCCAACAATGTACGGTATATTGAACTCTGACGAATGATGTGGCCAAAATAAATAAGCTTCTTTGTCTGTATAGTGGCAAACAAGCGTTTCTTATTTTTAATTTTTCGGAATTATTTTTAATTTTTCTGAATCTATAGCCTGCAGTTAACTCATTGTGCCTTTTCACGTGGGTTCAAAGTCATGCAGATTAGCTTTCAAGAGAACTCTGCCGCTCTCTCCATTGGGGGACAATGTCAGCCGTTGTGATTGCTAGCAAGGCAGGATTGCGGACAGCGGGGGGGGGGGGGGTTGCATAACGACAGCGGATGGAATGGTTGAGTCAGTAGGATACCCACTTTCACATTCGGAAGATCTTATGTTCAATGCCCGACCAAGTCAAACCAAAGACTTACAACGCAATACTTATCGTTACCCATCCTGGCACTCAGCATCACTAGGATAGGGCAAGGACTGGTTGGCTCAGTGTACTGGTCATGTGACTGAGCAGGATATAGGGTCACGGAACCAGTGCCATGATATCCCACTTGAATCAGCACTATAAAGTCGTCATCAGTGTGCACTGTTACAATTCAGTGCCCATCCTGATATGACCTTAGATGTTGCTAGGATCGGACTATGCAGCTTTAATTTCTGGAATAATATTGGCGTCTTTGGTTAGGATTCATCCGTACTGCTTCAGAATGAGACATCATTCCCTTGGACCAGATTCGAACCCACGGGTTCGGACCCTGGTCGAATCAAACCAATGACTTAATACTTGATATATGTAGCTTTCTAGCCAGGCACTCGGCATTATTAGGATAGGGCAAGGACTGGTTGGCTCAGTGTCAAGATAATGTGACTGAGTGGAATATTGGGGCATGGTGCTGGTGGCCTGGTCTCCCAGTGGGGCAGCACTATCAAGTCATCATGAGTGTACACTGCTAAAAGTCGGGAACCATCCTGACCCATATGACCTTATATGTTACCAGGACGTAAAACTCCAACAACAAAGGAACCAGCCAATCTTGACCTTGGTATAATGATGTGCTAACCCATGCACTATCCTAGTAATGCCCACCACTAGACAAGGTAGCAGCATGCAGCCCATTTTGGAGACATGGGTCGAACCCACCACCTCCCGTGTGGGCATCCGACTCCCTCTCCACTCACCCATCCACCTGTGTGGTGATATAGTGATAGCAATAAATGCCATATCAAGAGAGATTAAAACTAAAACCGTTCGTTTGTTTTGGTAAATATTTATATTTTGTCAAAATAAACTGCTTCTTGTTTAGTTTTGCTTTGTTCGACATCGTGGCTAACTTGCTACATTTTGAAACATGAAAGGATCATCTAAAAGCCGGCGGTTCGATACTCGCCTGACGAGCTGGTGACCTGATGGCAAGCGTCAATAACCAAGGCTCACTGGTCCCCCCGGCTCCCCCCTCTTTCCCGCTACAGAACGCAGAACCCACCCCATGTACACCAGCGACATTTGTCAAAGACACACCACTGGCTTTGTTCGCTTACAGCTTCTTGTTGTTGTTTTACGTCCTAGCAATAATCTAAGGTCATATCAGGACGGGTACCGACTTGTGACAGTGCGCACTCATGGTAACTTTATAATGCTGCCCCACTGGGAGATCCGGACGATGGCACCATGACCCGATATCCCACATAGTCACATTATCCTGACACTGAGTCAACCAATCCTTGCCCTATCCTATTAATGCTGAGCGCCTGGCTAGGAAGCGACAAGTATCAATTTTATAAATCATCAGTTTGACTGAGCTGGAATTCGAAGCGCCACACGGGAAGCATGTGCGTTATCGATTCGGCCCACGCATCCGGTTTCTTCACTTAAATCCAGTAAAAATAATCTGCCTCACGTGTTATTTAAAGCTGCATAGTCTAATGAAAACATCAAATTTTCAAAACCACAGCAATTATCTATATTTTATTCTACGTATTTAACTTACATAGTGTAGTGGTCTGCACTGACCTCTCAGGCAAGGAGCCGCATAGACAGGTAGGCATGGGTAGTGTGTTGATATCAGGGAGCCTAGGTGGTGTAATGGTTAGCACACTGGCCCGGAATGCAAAGAGATGTGGGTTCGAGTCCCGCTCTAGGCACAATATTTCCCATTTCATCACCCCCATGACACTGGTGCCGTGACCAGGATCCTGTACAAGCTATGCGCTGTATGGTTGTTGAACCTACCCTGTGTATGTATGTAAGTGCATTGCCTGTATGTATGTAATTGTAAGCATTAAAAGACTTACAATTCCAGGGGGACCACTGCACGACCACTACACTCGTCCCCCTGGAATTGTAAGTCTTTTAATGCTTACAATTACATACATACAGGCAATGCAACACACTTACATACACAGGGTAGGTTCAACAACTATACAGCGCATAGCTTGTACAGGATCATGGTCACGGCAACCAGTGTCATGGGGGTGATGAAAATGGGAAATATTGCACCTAGAGCGGGACTCGAACCCACATCTCTTTGCACCCCGGGCCAGTGTGCCAACCATTACACCACCCAGGCCCCCTGATATCAACACACTACCCATGCCTACCTGTCTATGCGGCTCCTTGCCTGAGAGGTCAGTGCAGACCACTACACTATTAATGCATTTATCAAACATGAAGGGAATACTGAGGCAATTTAATAGAATCTTTTACTGCAGGAGCGTATGGTCTCAAAGTGTTTGCATGCTTGTCAACATTAATTTTAAACATGTATACTTCAAATATCTCAAAAGTTAGCCACTTAAAATAAGAGTTTATTCAAACGAAAGCAAGGTATATTAGAATGATCGACCGACTTTATTGATCTCAAAAATGACAGAAACTCAAAACAATCGGACTATGCGGCTTTGACCACAAACCACAACCAAGGGACGATCTTCCAGCAGAGCGACCAATGCTACATTAAATTTAAGCTCAAATATATGCAAAATGCATTATTATGACAAATCTGCAATTGGAACCTTTACCTAAAATCAGGTTTGATCTTGTGTGTTTACATACAAGGCAGAGTAACAACCTAAGACAAGTATTTGCAAGAACAACTTTAAAGTCTCAATGTGTATCTATATGTGGTATAGAAATATGGAATTCGCTTGACGATAATATCAAATGTTCAAAAAACATCTATATGTTTCAACGAATGTATAAAAAGAAAATATTTAAGCTTTATCAGAGGGAAAACACATAGTAGTCTAGTACATAAATATTTTTTGAGATGTAATTTACAGTATTGAGGGTAATTTTGATATGCTTTTAACTTGTATCTTTCTATTTATTATTTCTATGGTATAAGCAATGTTGTTATTTTTAAATGGGGAAAGCACCTCATAAGTAGTGTACTTCTACTTTCTCCTTTTTCATGTGACAAAATTACTGATATAAATATCAACTTGTGTGTACATTGATGATGTGGAAATAAACATATTATTATTATTATTATTATTTTATATATGTGAGCATTCCATATGTATATTAAATTATACGTATGATCAGTAGTATTTTTCAAAGACATTATTCTGATATAGAGCTAAGCAATCCTTCTCATCTCCTATTAATGCCAAACGCCAGGCTAGGTAGCGACAAGTATCCATTTTGTAACCCATTGGTTTGACTCGACCTGGACGAGGTGTTTGCAAAACCATGCCCTTCTGCAGGGGAAGCCAGCCAGGGCTCTCACTGATCCGGCCATCCTGCCCGGTGTTGTATTAACTAGACGCCTGGAGGGGGGCAGGCGGCGTCCTGTCATTGAACACGTGACCACAAAAGGAGGGCCCGGGAGGGGTGGGTGGGTGGAGGCGGGTTTGTGCGGAGGTGAGAGAGCCAGGGGTGGGAATTCTTCAATTTCAAAGTGAGTGAGGGGGGTGTGGGCGGTGTGGTGGGCGGTGTGGTGGTCATTTCCAAATTTCCAAGAAAACACAGCCACTATGTATATATAGTTCAAAATCAGGGCCAACACTGGTGAAACATGGCGCCCAGGCAGCGGAAGCCGACCGTGGCGCCACTATCGAGTAGTCCCGGGCTCGCAGGCACCAGCCAGCGATTGGACATTATTAGATATTACAAAATATATATAAGCTCTCAGAGAATATATTTAGTATTACACGTTTACTCCGGCACTTTATACACGTACAATATTATTATACTCCTTATAATAATAATAATAATAAGTAATATTCCCTTACGTATCTTTATACTCGCATAATACATTGTACATCACATATATATATAGAGTAAAATCTCTCTAAATCGACTGACCATGGGACCGACTTTAAGTGGTCCCATTAGGGAGGTGGTCGGTTTAGAGAGTTAGAATATCCTTACAATGGTATTGTTGGGACCCAAATAAAGCGATCGATATAGAAGAGTGGTCGATCTGTGGAAGGGTCGGTATAGAGAGGTGCTACTGTATATATATAATTGCATGCAGAGTAAAGGCCCTGTCACACTACGACGTTTCTCACCAACGCGCTTCGACGCGTGCCGACGGGTTGGGTTTTTGTTCAAAACGTCGGTACACGTCCGGTACGTTACCGGCGCATTGCTGGCGCGTTACCGGCGCGTTACCGGCGCGTCGGTACATAGCAACGTGTGAATGGACACGTCGGCGCGCGTCGAGCCGCGTCAAGGTTTTGTGCTTGCACAAAACTTTCGACCGGCCGCAACGCGCGGCAGCGTGTTGGCGGGCGCGTTACGGACGCGTTAGCAACACGTTGACACACGTTGGCGGCGCGCCGGCAGAACACTGGCAGACCGTTGATCAACGTCAGTTAACGTTGGCTTTTTTTTCCCCAAAATGCGACCGTTCCGTCGGCGCGTCCGTAACGTCCCATCGACGGGTAGTGGGCGCGCTATTGCTCCAGCGTATCTCGGCGCATTGGACGTGTTGCCGGCATGCCTGGACGCGTTGGCCGTGCGGTGTGGACGCGCTGCGGGTGCGTCCTAACGTGTTGCTGGTGGGTATGTACGCGTTGACACGGTACTAACGCGACACCAACGCGCCGTCAACGCGCCAACAGCGCGCCGACAGCGCGCCGACAACACGCCGATGGCACGCTGGGAACCCGCTGGTGGGACGTTGACATGTTGTTCTGCCGCGCGTCGAAACGCGTTGGCCGCGCGCTTATAGCACGCTACTAACACGCTGCGCCGAAGAGTTGGACGCGTGCCGACGGGTTGCAAATATTTTGCGCGTTGCCGGCGCGCCGGCGGAAACGTCGTAGTGTGACAGGGCCTTTACTGAGTGTGGCCAGACAGGTTACCGCGTTTGCAGACAGGGAGCACCACTATCGAGCCGGTTGCATAGTCAAGGAACAAGTAATAGTAAGAGCAGTACAGTAGATGACTTAGGATAATAACGAGTGAAAGCTTCCGAGTAATTACACTTATATAATGCTTATACATCACATATATATGTAATAAATATGCACTTTTGCTTCATAATAACCCAAATACACAAATTAGAAAATACAGTACTTAACAAATTAATTCCTGTTGTGATAAGCCTGAAGATTTAACCTAAATCAAATATGTTTTATGAACAAATATGCTTTATGAGGCGTCTCGCGGCGTCTCGCGGCGTCTCGCAGCGTCTCGCGGCGTCTCGCGGCATCTTGCGGCCTCTCGCGGCGTCTCGCGGCGTGTCGCGGCGTCTCGCGGCGTCTCGCGGCGTCTCGCGGCGTCTCGCGGCGTCTCGCGGCGTCTCGCGGCGTCTCGCGGCGTCTCGCGGCGTCTCGCGGCGTCTCGCGGCGTCTCGCGGCGTCTCGCGGCGTCTCGCGGCGTCTCGCGGCGTCTCGCGGCGTCTCGCAGCGTCTCGCGGCGTCTCGCGGCATCTTGCGGCCTCTCCCGGCCTCTCCCGGCGTCTCGCGGCGTCTCGCGGGTTTAAACGAGAGTCGCATTGACGCGCCGAATTCAAAGCGTGCTCAGTGTATCAAGTTTAATCCGCCCAGTATGATGCGGGCCGGGTCTGAAAGGAAAGTATTGACCTCCAGTCGACGCCGTGCACACCTAGCCCCCCCAACCCCCAACCCCAACCACAACCACCACCTCCCCTCCCACCTCAGGCACTGAGCGGAGAGAGCCACTACCGGATGTGACGTCATCCATCACCTCCGCGCCACCAGCTGAGGGAGGGAAGAGGAGTGGCAGGGAAGCGATGGGAGGGAGGGGTGGGAGGGGAGGGGCGGGGAGGGGAGGGAGGGGAGGGTTGGGAGGTGAGGAAGGGGAGGGGTGGGAAGGGGGAGTGGTGGGTGGGGAGGCGGCGAATGGTAGGTGGGGAGGAGAGGGGCGGGTGGGGAGGAGGGGGAGGGGAAGGGTGGGGAAGGGAGGAAGGGGAGTGTAGTGGAAGGATGGGAGGGAAAGGGAGTGATGGGCGGGGAGGGGTGAGTAGGGGAGGGGAGAGTGGGGAGGGGAGGGAAGGGATGGAAGGGATGGAAGGGAGGACTAGGGAGGAGTGGAGAGGACGGGTGGGCGCGGATGAGAGAGGAGGGCGGAAGAGGAGAGAGGAGGGCGGGAGGGGGAGACGAAAGGGAGTGGGAGAAGAGGGAAGTGAGGGAGGCGTTTAGAGGGAGGGTGGGGAGTGGAGGGTGGGGAGTGGAGGGTGGGGAGTAGTAATGAGAAGAGGAGGAAAGGGGAGGGGAGGGCGTAGGAGGGGAGGGGAGGGCGTAGGAGGGGAGGGGAGGGCGTAGGAGGGGAGGGGAGAGGAGCAGGGAACTGGAGGGGAGAGGAGTGGAGGGAACGGGAGGTTAGACAGATGGGGAGAGGTTCAGTATCGCTAAGAACACCGAGTGTCGATTTCTAGATCTCATAAATATATATATATCCATTTAACAAAAGAGAAATAACTCTCTTTCTTTGACTGGGCTTAATTTCTGTGTCTCATTATAAATAGTTTCACTAAAATGTCACGATTGATATAGTTTGCCTTAATAGACGAGACGACGTGCTTTGATCGTTTCAATTTTGTATTTTTCTTTATTTGTGGATTTCTGGAAAATGGTTATGAATATTCAGTAAGTTTCTCAACCTCACATCAACAACAGTAAGACAGCGGTTTTTGGAAGCGATGACTTTGTGATTTATTGCGGCTTTGCTTCAAATTCACTTGGGTGGACAATCAACACCTGACATCACTAGTCCGGCAGATATGCACAATATTTGAGGGAATTGTGCCTTTGATGATACAAGCGGGAGCTTTGGCACGCTGTTAGAGCATGCCCTAAGGACGATTTGTAGCTATAGGGCCATCGCTGATTTGTCCCATGGCCATAATGGCGTCCATTTTACAAAATGGCCACTATCAGTTGTTATTTTACCAGTATCTCAGGTTTTAGAGTACCTAGAATCTTGATTACGGTGGCTAATCCTACATGTCCAAGGATGCAGAATGCTGTGGTACTATTTACAAGAAGCTAACAACTACGTACCTTTGTACATATAGCATTCAGGGAACTAAATAATAGTAAATCCATCAACATATTTAACATTGGCACAATTCATTGACAGATCTGCTGGAATACACAGATTAACATTCGTCTTGCATCCTCTATGCATCATGTGGGATATCATCAGCAGGACCATGGAAGGTAACCATGCCAAAAGTAGCCAGATAACACACAACACAGCTACATACAAGCCTATGATATGTAGATAGGAGTAGGCTAGTCTAGTAATAAGAGTAGAACAAAATAAAATAATACATATATGCCAAGAAAATAAAAAAAAACTAACATAGGCTACTAACCATACCAACCAATTATCTATCGGCTACTGAAATGCAGGCAATCAAATAACTTATCAGCAGCTACTGTGTGGTAAGATAACACCAACACTACAACTGGCCAGCATTGAAAACAAGCCTGGGTACCCGGGCTTATATGCTATGGACAGTATAAATACAGGCTCAAAAAATATATTATAATTACAACAACAACAAAATTAGTCTTCACTCGATGCCGCATTGGCCACTTTTGGCTGACTCATGCATTTTTACTCAAGGGAGAAGCACTCAGTTCCTCCCTGAATGCTTTTGGTATCAGTTTTCACCGACACGCGGACACATTCCGTTTGAATGTGTAGATTTCATGGCCTTCCACCAGCCTTGTGTTCACGTAAACAGAATGCTCGACCACAAGACCTCTTCAGCAATAATGGTGGCTGAATCGGTAGAGCGCCGTCCTCACGTGCCGGAGATCGGGAGTTTGCGCTCGTGTCAAACCGATGACTTATAAAATTGATACTTGTCGCTTCCTAGCATGGTGCTCGGCATTAATAAGAGAGGGCAAAAGACTGGGTAGCTCAGTGTCAGGATAATGTGACTGAGTGGGATATTGTGTCATGGTGCGAGTGGCCTGATTTCCCAGTGGGGCAGCACTATTAAGTTGCCATGAGCGCTCACTGTCACAAGTCGGTGCCCATCCTGATATGACCTTAGATGTTGCCAGGACATAAAACTCCAGCAACCAACAAACCACTCTCTCTGTGCAGGCAATGGGCTCGGGCGGTGACATCAAACCCGGGTGTCGGCGCAGGTTCGGCATGTACCCGACCCCGACTATAGGGGCTATCCTGACGCCCCTGAATCTGCACCCCCTCTGACGGCGGCGGGATAACTACGTTAGGTGTCGCCGCCTGGCGGAACTTGTTAGCGTCACTCCCCACGGGCGGCGATAAACCGCATTATTGACACTTCAGGGAAGGCGCTCACGTGACGCTGTACTAACATGTTGGTTGGTTGTTGGAGTTTTACGTCCTGGCAACATCCAAGGTCATATCAGAACGGGTACCGACTCGTGACAGTGCGCACTCATGGCAACGTTTACAGTGCTGCCCCACTGGGAAATCAGACCTCCCGGACCATGACCCGGTATCCCACTCAGTCACATTATCCTGACGCTGCACTAACCAGTCCTTGCCGTAACCTATTGATGCCGAGCACCAGGCCAGGAAGCGACAAGTATCAATTTTACAAGTCATTGGTTTGACTGGAATGGGAATTGAACTCCCGATCTCCCGCATGGGAGGCCTGCTTTCTACCAATTCGGCCCCACCACGCCGGATATACTAATATAATAAATAATATAAAAAAATATTTTAAATGTTGATGATACGTGTCCCACCCCCACCTGGACATGCACACATACACTCACGGCCGGTGTGAGATAATATTGTGACTCACATAATAAAGTGACTCCGAAGTCACTTTATGTTGCCTAATAAAACAACACCCCCCTATTATATTTGTGCGCTGCACTAAGTTTCTGTTCATGAATGTTTAATTATTTTCTAATACAAATTGATTGTTACTTTTGGTCAAGAGAATCACAACGACATATCCATCACCAACCATCTTCTATGATATAGATACACCCATTTACCTCAACGTACATGGAAATGATGCGGCTGTCACACATCACCGGATTGAGAAACGGACAGAATTGTCTAGTCTGGTGTTGTTCGGGCGTGATAAGTATCAAAATGTATTAAAATATGTCAAAATGTTGCAATATTGGGTCAAAGTGTGATATTACTGAATGCGCGGCCACGTTTGGGACACCAGATAATATTACAAAATTCTCCCCTTCATTATCTCTTATCTCTCAGCTCATTTAACCAATACTAAGGAATGAAGACAAGTCACACAGATAAACAGTGGGGAAGTTGTGCTTTACTAACACCAACTCCTGTCCACCTACCAGTGACCTATCATCCACACCCCTTACCTTCTAGCCACATAGTATCTCATTACTACTTTACCCTGTAAAGAAAGCAGTGCCCATAGCACATGGGACAGGAGTCCTATGGCTGTGTTCACACTCAATTGGAATATATGAATTTTGCCAGTATCAGACAGAGTGTCTGGGGTTCCTGCTCCAGAGTAGGTGTGCCTCACTCCAGAGCCAGGAGTAGAGTGATCTCTCTCCAGTGTGTCTGAAGCAGAGTCTAGAAATATGATCTTGGTTTTGAGGCTAGTGTGGTCAGAGAGCCAATGGGATGCAGGTGACTGGGCAGTCCACAACCAGCCAATCAGGCACCTCCACAGTCAGGGTGGGTGGCACCCTCCCCAGTAGGGGTGGCTGTCACTCAACCCAGCTGCAGGTGGTGCCCTGTGTGTATATGCAAATTAGGCTGGTGTGCACACCCAGTGGTCATGTAGGGACAGGTCGTTGCAACAGTTACAATAGATCTCCGTTAAAATGGTCTTTTCTCCAATGGCACTCTTTATGGATGCATAGAGAAACATTTCAACAATCATGTACTGCCTCTTATATAGGAACATCTCTTCATTAATTTCAGGCATCATTTAAGAACATATATTTCACACAGCTCATATCATATCATAATGGGAGTGGGATATTATTATTACTTTCAGTTTATATAACATCATCCCCACTCCGTCGCCCAAGACTAATAATGCTCTTTGCCAATATACAATTCTTAACCGAAAATCGTATATTTTTACAAAAGGCTGCTGGACCAAAGGACATGAAATGAACATGAAATGGACATGAACGGATAACCAATGGGCGGTAAGTGGACTAAACGGACTAAAACCGGACAAGAACCATAGACCTCAATCCGGCGGCATCCATTCCAAGTTTTGTGCATGTTCAAAACTTGTACCCGATCGGGCCGGATATCAACGGATAGGCATCAGACACAAACCAGACTTTGCCGGATATCAACGGACTTTGTTTGGTTTCTTTCCGTTTCCCCAATCAGGTGATGTGTGACAGCCGCTTAAGTAGCTATACGTATCATTTCTTTAAACTGTTAAAAAGAGTTGACATATCAGCTTACCCGGTGGCCGGACGCGGTGGCCGAATCGGTAGAGTCCAGGCTTCCCATGCAGAAGATTGGGAGTTTGAATCTCATTCAAGCCCAAGGAATGACTTTTAACATTGATACCCTTCATTACCTAGCCTGGCGCTTGGCATTAATAGGATATGACAAGGATTGGTTAGCACAGTATCAGGATAATGTGATTGTGTGGGATACCGGGCCATGGTGCTGCCAGCCTTGTCTTCCAGTGGGGTAACACTATAAAGCACCTGACGGGATGATCGAATGAGTTGAGCGTCCGTCTCCCGTTTTGGTAGATCGGGGGATTCAAACCCATGAGTTTGAACCCTTGTCGATTCAAACCCATGACTTAAAATTGATACTTGTCGCTACCTAGCCCAGTGTTCGGCATTAATAGGATAGGGCAAGGACTGGTTAGCTCAGTGTCAAGATAATGTGACTGTGTAGGATATTGGGTCATGGTGCTTGCAGCCTGGTATCCCAGTGGGGTAGCACTCTAAAGTCCCCATGGGCGTGCACTGTCACACTTCGGTACCGGACTTGATATTACCTTAAATGTTGCTAGCACATAAAACACCAACAAACAAACACATCCTCTAACCGACCACCCAGATTCATTGACCTACAACCCCAATATGATAGGGTGAGTCGCTGTATTATGAGACTCAGAATATTACCTCATACCGGCAACCACCATGACCTTGCAGAGCTTGGTAGGTCATGGGATTCGAACCCTCAAGTCCGAACCTTGGTTGAGTCAAACCAATGACTTAAACATTGGTACTTGTCGCTAACTAGCCTGGCACTCAGCATTACTAGGATAGGGCAAGGAGCGGTGGAGAATGAGGAAGCCCAATTGTCGGCGATTGAAATTTCCGCAGGTTAATTAACTAATGTAGCAACAATTTCTTTGTTTCAATGTCCGCAGTCCTGGTTGTCCTGTATGGTATACAGTGCTGCTGGCACCATGGTGTGCTTCCCCAGTCAGTCACATTATCCTTACGCCAAGCCTGCCAACCAATCCAGTCATTGTGATATCCTAGTGATGCCGCGCACCAGGATAGGTAGCGTGACCTATATAACTGTTGTAAGTAAGTCAACCCGGCAGCAGGTTTATCTAAGGACATTCCGTAAGAAATACGAGAGTCCAAATCCAGTGTCACATTGCAGTTTATATGAGAGCGCTTGTATTGAATTCATGGAAACAAGTACAAAAATGGACACTGTACTCATTTTCTTTCTTAGAAATTACCGAAATGGTTCATATTGAGCTAATCTGTAACATAACAAAATAGGACTAGATTTCTGTGTGCTTGAAATACAAATCAGCTGTTTGCGCAGTTTTCTTACAAAAGTAGATTGTATTTAACATGTTTATTATGTTTACTTTTTATGCTGGGGGAGGGGGGGGGGGGAGACGGGGGTCGTTAAACAAACAAACAAACAAGCAAAATGTGGTTGTGAATTAGTAATTCAGTGCCCCGACGCAAGGACCTGAGAAGAGCAGGCATTTCTCTACACGACTTACTAGAAGGCATTCATTTGTCTACTCTTATGCCCCGATCACATACACGTTAGTGAATGGAGGTGGACGTAGGTGAACGTAGTGGAGGCTAACGTGGGTCAAACGTGGTGTAAGTATGTTAAATTACGTTGAAATACATTAAGGTATGACAGGTTTTGGTACGGATAAATACATTATGGTACAGATAAATACGCTATGGTATGAATAAATACGTTATGGTATGTACGCCGGTACATTCAACTATGTACAACTACGTTCAACTAGGTTAGCCTCCACTATGATCACCTATGTCCACTAACGGCTATGTGACCAGGACTTCGTCCACATTTGCTAGAGTACGCTAGAGCATGCTAGATTATGCCAGAGTATGCCAGAGTATGATAGAGTATGCTAGAGTATATTAGAGTATGCTAGAGTATGTTAGCATCATGGATGCAAATTCAGCCCCTAATGTAGCGCTCTTTTGAACATGTCCAATGATTAAATCGGAACTCACAGCCTACCCACGTTATTACCAAGTTAGCATGACGTAGAAGTATGGATGCCGGTACGTTCAACGACGTTCAACTACGTTCAACTACGGTCAATTAGGTTAGCCTCCATTACGTTCAACGACGTCCACTAACGCGTATCTGACCAGGCCCTTTACAGTTGCATAGTCCGATAAAAGCATCACATTTTCAAAAGCTAAATACTTATCTAGAGTTGCGCCTTCATATCCAGCTTACTGGTGCACTTATCTAGCATTGCTACAGGTGGCATACTAGCTAATTTAATAATACTGTCAGTGCTGAAGCCTATGTGGCTAGTTTATAAGTCAGTAATAGTATTTTCTGAGTCTCCTGTGAACAGAAAAGCCAGACATTGTGGATGGAATCAAGGTGGTTTCTGTTTGTTTAGTTTGCTGTTAGTAAATTGAGTAATGGACCTTTTCTGAACTACAGTGCGCGCGTTTCCGTGGAACGCCTGCAGCTGCGAGTTGCTCTTCTTATGTTGCCGGAAGTGAGCAGTCTTTGGCCCTCCCATCTATATTCCACTCAGAGGCATCCAAAGTTGTCAACATTTTCATGGTGGCACAAAAAGTACTACTTTTCCAGACCCCGCCTTCTCCGCCCCCCCCCCGCCCGCCCACCGCCCCCTTACCCCAAAGTAGTACACATTAACATTTAACGACAGACTCATTTTGGGTGGCCCACCTCCCATTTCAGTTGACCATGGGATTTGAACCCCCAGGTTTGAAACCTGGTCAGGTAAAGACGATAACTTACAAATTTATTCTTATCGCTACATATCTCAGCACTCAGCATCACCAGGATAGGGCAAAGAGCAGCGAAATGAGGAAGACCAATTGTCCGTGATTGAATATTCTCCTGCTTGATCATAAAATATCAACATTTCATTAAGCGATACAAGTTGTACTTTCCGACTATTTTTAACATATTAGATCATTTGGATATGTCCATAGCCCAGCCCTGAAGCACTGTTTCTAATGAGTTGCTTAGCAACCCTCTACTGGAGACAGAGATGTGACAGTAACTAGTATCTAGCCTTCCCACTCAGTAGTAGATAAGACAAGAAGGTATTCTGTGACGACACCAGGCTGAATGACCAGATGCGATGGCTTAATTAGTAACCAACAGGCTTCCTGTGTAGAAGGTTGAGAGTTTGAATCCTGATCGAGTCAAAGTAAAGTAAAGCTTGTTTTATTTAACGACGCCTCTAGAGCACATCGATTTTCATCATCAGCTATTGGACGTCAAACATATGGTCATTCCGCCACATAGGTTACTATTTGCGATAAGCAGCAAGGGGTTGTTTATATGCACTTTCCCACAGACAGGACAGCACATACCACAGCCTTTGATGAACTAGTTGTGGACCGCTGCAAATAGCCCAAGCTCCAAATGGGTCCACAGAGCAGGATCGATCCGATGACCCACACGTTCACAGGTGGACACTCTACCACCTGAGCTATGTCCCGCTCCCCCTGTTCGAGTCAAACCAATGACGTACACAATTGATACTTGTCGCTACCTAGCCTGGCGCTCGACATTAATAGGATAGGACAAGGACTGGTTAGCTCAGTATTAGAATAATGTGTCTGAGTAGGATATCAGGTCGTGGTGCCAGCGGTCTGGTCTTCCAGTGGGGTAGCACTATAAAGGATGCACTGCCACAAGTCGGTGCCCATTCTGATATGACCTTAGATATTGGGAGGATGTAAAACCCCAACATGCATACAAACGAGGCTGAATGAGTAGGTCTCTAGGTGAGAGGGTCGTACAGGGGTCACTCAAAACGCGGGTTCCGCTACTGCAACCTACACAAGCTGTACATCTGGATATATGTAGCAAAGGATCATGGGAAGTGGCATCAGACATGCAGTAGATGCCGTAAAGAATGCATTTAGTTGTGTTAAGGATCGCTCGCCCCATGATGTGCTTTAGACAGCAGCTAACGTGGTGATGGCTACGTGCGGTGTGTCCACAGGGTGTGTGTGTGTGTGTGTGTGGGGGGGGGGGGGGGGGGGGGGGGGGGGGGGAAGCAGTGGGTTTGTATGTGGTTATGGCAAACTGTTGGGGTAGAAACAAGCATGTGGGATATTAGGGTAAGTCGGTAGTCAGGTGGGGAAATCATGGATCTGTATGTCCGTGTGGCAAACTGGTTGAGTAGAAAGAGACATTTGGGATATTGGTGTAAGTCAGGAGTTAGTTGTATAAATAGTGGATTTGTATGTGTGTATGGCAGACTGGTTAAGTAGAAACACGCATGGCGCATATTAGGGTAAGTCGGTAGTTCGTTGTGTAAATATCAGAATGGATTTGTATATATGTTTGGCAGACTGGTCGGGTAGAAACATACATGTGGCATATTGGTGCATGTCTTTAATTAGATTCACAAGCAGCTGTTTCAAACTGACAGTCACAAATACCCAGGTACGAACGTGCAGCGCATACACACGGGTTGCTGAGAACTATGCAGCATCAGAATGTACACAATCCTGGTCATGACACCAATGGTATGGGAATGTTTGCAAATGATAAACATTGTGCCTAGAGCGGACCTCGAATCTACATGTCTGCAATATCTGGGCCAGCATCTGTACAATTAGACTCAGTCGTGGTATTTTGATATTGCATTGATTATTATCTCAAACGCATGTTGTTTAATTCCTACTTTTGGACTTGATTATATTTTAGTGTTTTTTCTCGCCATTCATTGCTCATGTTCTAGCTGCTGTTGCTAATATCAGACTCCATGTATCTATGTTGTAGATAACTGCATTGTCAAATTCAGGAAAGACCAGACCAGCTACTGGAACCTACACAAGCTCTACATCTGGATATATGTAGCAAAGGATCACGGGAAGTGGCATCAAACATGCAGTAGATGTTGTAAAGAATGCATTTAGTTGTGTTAAGGATCGGTCACCCCACGATGTGATTTAGACAGCAGCTAGCATGGCGATGGCTATGTGTGGTGTACACAGAGGGCATTGGGTGTGGGGTGTGGCGGGTGGGGGGAGGGGGGAAGCAGTGGATTTATATGTGGTTATGACAAACTGTTGGGGTAGAAACAAGCATGGGGCATATTAGGGTAAGTCGGTAGTCAGGTGGGGAAATAGTGGATTGTTATATCCATATGGCAAACTGGTTGAGTCGAAACAGACATTTGGCATATTGGTGTAAGTCAGTAGTTAGTTGTATAAATAGTGGATTTGTATGTGTGTATGGCGGACTGGTTAGGTAAAAACAAGTTCCCTGGCGCTGACAATAGGCTTAATTCAGTGAATAAACTATATTTACAACCAAACAAAAAGGAGCCCTAAAAAACAAGTCGCTACCCATCTTGAAACGAATGTTAGATGTTGCTAGTACGCAATACTCCACTCAGTCAGTGATTATGGAGGTGGGTGACCTTATGCCAAGGAGAAGGTTGTAAAGAGAACCTTTAAATTAAAAGTGATGTCAAACTAAAGTAAGGTCGATTATAACGATTAGCCTAATATATTTATATTAGAAAATAACAGAAGCAAAATTCTAATTTAGCTAACTGAATAATCTAGACAACTAAGTTGTTGTGATATATCTAGTGTGTAGCAAATATTCAGTGTGCACATTAATATGATACAATCTGGGTTTACGTAAGATGCTAATTTAACTAACTTAAAGTAGTTGTGATGTAATTAATGTCTAGTAAGTATTCAGTGTGTGCATTATTATGGGACAGTCTGGGTTTAGGTAAAATGTTAATTTAACTAACTATGTGGCTGTGGTGTATCTAGTCTGTAGCTATGATTTATTGTGTGCATTAATATGGTACAGTCTGGATATAAGTAAAAGGCTAAAGTTGTTTGGCGGGAAGATTAGCGCAAGGAGCAGAGGAATGAACGAGACCAATTGTCCGTATTTGAAAGTCCCTTTGGTGGATCAATCAAAGTGGATCCGTTATTTATGTACTACTTCTTGCCTCAAACGGATGGGGCTACCCTCTATGGAAGATCTTCTGATCAAAAAGAATCTCCGGTGGACTGGACACCTCATGAGGATGTCATCAGACAGGCTACCAAAGCAGATCCTCTATTCTCAACTGTCTTCTGGCTACAGAAAGAGAGGGCGCCCCTGTTTCCGGTTCAAAGATACCATCAAGAGAAACCTGAAGCTGAGAGACATTAAGACCGACTCATGGACGCAACTCTCACAGCAGAGAGCTAAATGGAGAGCGGCAGTCAAGTAATGAAAGCAGTCTTTGTCGCATCGCAACCGACAGCATGATGATGATGACTTCTTGCCTCCATCTCCTGAATAATGGCACACATTCAAGGCCAACAACTTCAGCAAGCTTATTTAATAATGAACAGAAAGCCGGCTGTTGAAATTGGAGGAGAATGGTGGCTGGACAATGATCGCCTTTTTTCTTTTCTTGAAGATTTAGACTGCCTATCATGGATAAGTCTGAATAGACTTGTTTTCCCCATTAGACAGTTTGTCGATAGAAATCCCGAGCCTACACTTTTACTGACCCAAGGGATTTTAACCTCCCACACCACATAGACATGGTATGAGAGCAACCGGCCTTTGATGATGCTGTAAGTTATACACAACGTTGGAAATCCAAATTGGCAGAGGTGGGGGGAGGGCATGGGGAATCGAACTACCGACCTTCAGATTAGGATTAGAATCCAACCTAGAAAAAAGTCAGACACTCTAACCACTCTGCCATGGAGAACACCTTTAGCTGCTGAGATACGCCGATGGTGTTTAAATGGACCCGGTATGCGCCAGTAAGACTGGAACTGTACTCCGACAAATGCTCTCCAACCACATCATTTCAGGTTGTGCAACTGAATAGGTGGAGAGAGCCCGCCACAATGGCTAGTGTGCAAATGCAACCTAATGGGGTGCCCCAGGTGTTCTCCGGTCTGTGGGGAACCATATTTGATCATGTGGGAAACCATACTACATCAGCTGATGAGGGAATCCCATCCGTGATGTTGTAGGGTCGGTGTTCGAGTCAGTCGCTATGTAGGTAGGCTAAAGTGAAAAACAATACAGACGGAGAGAAAGAGAGAAAGTAAGCAAAGTAAGAGTGTAAGAGAGAGTCCAAGCCCTTCTGGTTTATTATATATAGTACACGGGTTCTTAGTATCGGATCATGCCATTCATTTAACCAATAGGGATGCAGCATTCCCAGTTCCTCCAATAGGGACTCAGCATTCCTGATAACCATGACATCCAGTGCTATGCCCACCACCAGAGCTGGTTGACCTGTGGCCACCATTAACCCTGACCCCTGTGTGCATTGACCCCTACCTCAACAGAGAGCCAGGCCCTAAGTGCACTCACCCAGACCTGCCAATCATCCCTAATTCTATAGTGACCTGCCCGCAAGCATGGGCCAAGCCATATATATATATACACAACATACATATACACACACTCTTGGCGTGCCACACAGAATAATAATAGAGGATTTCCATTTCCCCCGTCTGCCGATTATCGGAATATTTTACAATGTGATACATATATTACATTCCGAGTTTGTTTGTCATCTCAGTGGACTATGCCGGGTGACTTTAAACTAGCGGCATAATTTGCATAATTTGAAGTTGATGCATGAATGTTATTATCCCTTTGTTGAATCAAACTCATTCAAGGACCTTTTTTATTATGCGATTTAATTTGCCATATTTATCGCAACTCAATGCGGTAACCAGTCAGATGTGTAAGTATAAGTATAAGTAGGCCTGATGGTAAGTACTTGCGCCTTATTGTGAAGGAAATCCCTCCATAAGAAAGCCGCTACCAGCTCTAGATGAGGAATTTCGCCCCCTAGCAGCTGCCGATTACATAAAACCACCACTCTGTAGTAGTCTGCACTGACCTCTCAGGCAGAAAAGAAGGGAAGCTTGCTTTATTTAATGGTGCATCTAGAGCACATGGAATGTCATATCCTAGATAAAAGATTCACCCGGTACTTGTAGTACACGGGTGAAGACCAGCCTTATATAAATACGGGCGAAAATAGCGTTAGTATGGAACAAGAAGTAGAATGCCTGGCACCAGTGTTAAATGGTTACTTATATCAGAACAGAGTTGGTGAAATGGGAGAGAAAGCAAAAAGACAAGATGGCGGCCAGAGAACGCCGTCAATTTCACTTTTAAATTGCATTAAAGTATATGGTATAATATATTTTCCAACTCAAAAGTAGCGGGTAAACATAAAGACACATACAAAGAATAAATGTGGCTTCTTAGATTGTGAAATTAGGTTCTCATAAAGGCTCATTTCATTAGCCCGATGGTCATTCTGATATATTTCTTTGGAGGAAACCCGCTGCCGCCACATAGGCTACTCATGTGGACACTCTACTGCCTGAACTACGTCCTGCTCCTGATCTCTCAGGTAATGAGCCACATTAGACAGGTAGGTGTACATAGGGTGATGACATCAAGGAGCCGAGGTGGTGTAATGGTTAGCATAATAGCCACGGAATGGCAACAGGTGCGGGTTCGATTCCTGTTCTAGGTGCAATATTTCCCATTTCCATCAGCGCCCAATGACACTGGTGCTGTGACCAGGATCCTGTACATGCTACCTGCTGTAATGAGGTATGGATGTACACCATTTATAAGACTTACAATTTGAGGGGGATGAGTATGGAGTCTGTGCTGACCTTTCAGGGAAGAAGTCAGATAGACAGGTAGGTGTGGATAGGGTGATTGCACCAGGAAACCTAGTATAATTACTAACAGTGCTGTCACATTACGACACTTCGCACCAACGTACATCGACGTATGTGATTTTTTGCCACTATGTCGGGATATGTCAGTATGCATTATGCGAGCGTTAGGCACGCATTGGTATACGTCAATATACTTCTACATTCGGCGACATACGGTGGCGTGCATCAGGGGGTCGGCAAAGTTTTGTGCATGCACAAAACTTTCGACGCACGACAATGTTCGACAACGTGTGGATTTTACCTCCGCCATACATTATGTAAGCATTAGGTGTATGTCGATGTATGTTAGACATACGTTAGTCAAACGTTGTTCACTACATTGCACTATGTTGACCTTCTTTAAAGGCAGTGGGAACGTACAGTCCACTTACTGACAACATATGGATACCATATGCCTAACGTACGTCTAACATACGTTTAGCGTTTCTCCAGCATGTCTTGAAGTATGTAACATATGACGCATCCTTCTGGTGATCGAATAATGTATATAATGTTCACCGGCGTTCTGTGAATGTACCGTGAGCGTAATTCGAGCATTTTTCGCCGGCAGGTACTTTAGCCATACGTTGATTATACGTTGGCCATATGCTGCGTATATGGTATGTATATGTCCAACTTTGGCCGCTCACCGAAAAGTTTGATGCTTCTCGACATAAAAAAGTGATTTACCGCATTGGCGGCGCACTGGCGAGATACTTCATAATGTGACAGGGCCATAAGAGAAAGGGCCATAAGAGAGTAAAAAAAGTGGTACAAATCCTGTGGCGGCAGCAGGTTTCCTCCCAAGAAATATATCAGAATGACCATATGCTTGCCGATCAATGGCCGATGCTAAAAATCAATGTGCTTTAGAGGCGTCCTTAAATAAAACAAGCTTTATTAATCCTGCTCCAGAGCGCAACATTTCCGATTTGCCTCACCCAGAAGACAGCTTGAACCATCATAAACAATAAAAACAGAAATAATGCGCGAAAAATGGACCATCAAGGACATTCTTGTTCTTGTTTGTTTGGGTTTTACATCCGGGCAATATCTCAGGTCATGTCAGGAATGGTACCGCCTTGTGACAGTGCTCACTCATGGCGACTGTATAGTGCTGTCCTAGTGGGAAACCAGGCTGCCAGCACCATGACCCAATATCCTACTCAGTCATATTATCCTGACACTGAGCTAACAATAATGCACTATAAAGCTGCCATGAGTGCAAATTGTCACTAGTCGGTAATCGTCATGGCATGACCTTAGATGTTGCCAGGATGTAAAACCCGAACCAACAAACAGGGTGCATTTTGGGTGGGATTAGTCGGTGAATTATTAGTTAGCCCAGGGTGGCAGGTGGCCATTCAAGAAAGGGTAACAATGGCGGGAAGGGGTGAAAGGTTTGAAGTGCCTGCGCATGCTCTTATTGTAGTCAAAGCGCGGAATACATTCACCGATATCCGGACGGAATTGTTGATAATCAAATAACTGGGTTATATTCATAATGATTGATTTAATTGATGGGTTGTTCGATTGATTTGGAATTTACATCATGGAAACATTGGGTGTCACATTTGGACGGGTACCTACTTTTTGACTGCGCACGCTCTTGCTGGTTTTATAGTGTTGCCCAAATGGGATGCCATCTCACCATAGGCGACTGGATAAGTTGCGGAAATGGTAAGGGCGCTGGCTGGGTACCTCTGTGAGGGTCGTGGGTTCAAACCCCGACTGATTCAAACTAATGACTTTTAAAATTCATAGTCGGCGCTATCTAGCTATAATAAGACAGGGCAAGCACTGGTTTCCTGAGGACCAGGATAATGTGACTGAGTGGGATAGAAGGTCATGCTACCAGCGGTTTTAGTTCCTAGGGAGGCAGCACTATATAGCCACCATGAGTACGTACTGTCGCAAGTAGGTAGTCGTCCTGATGTGACTTTCCCTTAGATGTTGCTGGGACTAAAATCCCCAACACATGATCACGTGACACGATATAATGCTCAGAAGCCATATCATGACAGTGTACTGGTGTTATCTGAGCAATGGCTAGTCGTGACTCGGGTTCAGGAGTAGTCTCTGAGTGAATGACAAAAGCCTTTGTAATGCCTCGGTCACAAATACATTACAAATACAAGACCGTACGGCGACCGTACGGTGGGTTGAGGTCGCCGGACGGTGATCATACGTTTTTTTGCTCGCCGCAAATGGTTGCGGTTATTTTAGGTTGAAGTTATCTTACCTTCGCAAAATCGCAACGCCGCAGGCCTGAAGGACACCACCATACGGTCACCTTTGTTGACATCAATGAATATCAATATAGTACAATATTCATGTTCGTGTGATCAATATTAAAAAAGTTACATTTTTATATATTAAATACTTGAATGAAGTTAAAGACAAACCTCAAGGTGCCTTGCGGTGACCGTACGATTTGTGAATAGATAAACCGCAGACCGCAATGCCGTAACATTTACATAAACTACAAAGCACACCGCAGACTGCAGAACCGTAACATTTACATAAACTACAAAGCACACCGCACACCGCAACACCATAACACTTACATAAACTACAATGCACACCACAGACCGCAAAACCATAACATTTACATAAACTACAATGCACACCACACACCGCAATGACGTAACATTTACATAAACTACAATGCACACCACAGACTGCAAAACCATAACATTTACATAAACTACAATGCACACCACAGACTGCAACGCCATAACATTTACATAAACTACAATGCACACTGCACACCGCAGAACCGTAACATTTACAGAAACTACAATGCACAGAGCAGACCGCAACGCCGCAACATTTACATGAACTACAAAGCACACCGCAGACCCCACAACCGTAACATTTACATAAACTACAAAGCACACCGCACACCACACAACCGTAACATTTACATAAACTACAAAGCACACCACAGACCACAGAACCGTAACATTTACATAAACTACAAAATACGCCACAGACCGCAGAACCGTAACATTTACATAAACTACAAAATACACCGCAGACCACAGAACCGTAACATTTACATAAACTACAAAGCACACCACAGACCACAGAACCGTAACATTTACATAAACTACAAAGCACACCACAGACCACAGAACCGTAACATTGACATAAACTACAAAGCACACCGCAGACCTCAACGCCGTAACATTTACATAAACTACAAAGCACACCGCAGACCGCAACGCCGTAACATTTACATAAACTACAAAGCACACCGCAGACCTCAACGCCGTAACATTTACATAAACTACAAAGCACACCGCAGACCGCAACGCCGTAACATTTACATAAACTACAAAGCACACAGCAGACCGCAATGCCGTAACATTTACATAAACTACAAAGCACACCGCAGACCACAACACCGTAACATTTACATAAACTACAAAGCACACCGCAGACCGCAACACCGTAACATGTACATAAACTACAATGCACACCTCAGACCGCATAATTTGTGACCAAGGCTTTAGAAAAGTTACATCTATACCCGCTCTCTCTTCCTGCTGTCTCAGTTCTTCCCGGAATCCCTTCCCCCCGGGTGGACTGCTTCGTGCCTCACTCATACATGACCTTCGTACCCTTTGTGTGACGGGCGTGGACCTCATTAGTCATCCCCCCCCCCCCCCATACACCCACCACATCTGATATTTGCTGCATCTACTGTTGGGCATAATGTATTGTGTTCCTTAATATTCGACAATAGGGATGGCCAAATGAGTTAAGCGTCCTTCTCTTGCTTTGGTAGATCGTGGGATTGGAACCCTGGTTGAGTCAAACTAATGACTTAAAGATTGATACTTGTCGCTTCCTAGCCAGGCACTCGGCATTATTAGGATAGGGCAAGGACTGGTTGGCTCAGTGTCAGGATAATGTGACTGAGTCGGGTATCAGGTCATTGTGCTGGTGGCCTGGTCTCCCAGTGGGGCAGCACTTTAGAATTACCATGAGTGTGTACTGTCACAAGTCGGAGCCTTTCTGATATGACCTCAGATGTTGCCAGGACGTAAAGGTTCCAAAAACCAATCAACGCTAATATTCAGCATATTTACTAACATTCAGAATAGTTTCGGAATCCAGAAATCCTTAACAATTTGCCTCGTTATGAAGGACGTCACTAACAAATTCACAGGTCCTATATCTAAACATTCAGTAGCGGAATGTTGACCACCGTGACACAGTTCTGTCATTTCTTATACATGTTTTCTTGGTTCCCATAGGCGAAGGAACCAGGGCAGACAGGCTCCATGGCAACAACACTTTCTCATCAGAGTGTGTGACCATTGCATTTTGTACATGTGACTTATGGGACTTATTCAAAATATAATGTGTGTAGTGAAACCAGATATGGCTAACCATTGCACCAGATATGCCTGAGGTCTACGCTATGTTTGTCTGACCACTGCACTAAATATGGCTGAACACTGCACCTGATATTCATGAACATTGCAACAGGTATGGCTGAACACTGCACCAGATGTGGCTGAACAATGCACCAGATGTGGCTGAACATTGAACCAGATGTGGCTGAACAATGCACCTGCTATACATGAACATTGCAACAGGTATGTCTGAACACTGCACCAGATGTGGCTGAACATTGAACCAGATATCTGAACAATGCACAAGATGTGGCTGAGCATTGAACCAGATGTGGCTGAACAATGCACCTGATATACATGAACATTGCAACAGATATTTATGAACACTGCATCAAATATGGCTGAACACTGCACCAGATATGTGTGAACACTGCACCAGATATATGTGAACACTGCACCAGATATGTGTGAACACTGCACCAGATGTGGCTGAACACTGCACCAGATATACATGAACATTGCACCAGATATGGCTGAACACTACCCAATATGTGGCTGAACAGTGCACTAGATGTGGCTGAACACTGCACCAGATTTGGCTGAATACTGCACAATATGTGGCTGAACACTGCACCAGATATGTGTGAACACTGCATCATATGTGACTGATCACTGCACCAGATATGTGTGAGCACTGCACCATATGTGGCTAAACACTGCACCAGATATGAGTGAACACTGCATCATATGTGGCTGAACACTGCACCCGATGTGGCTGAACACTGTACTAGATACACATTAACACTGCACTAGATATGTCTGAACACTGCACCAGATATATCTGAACACCGCACTGCTCTCTCACCGCACTATCCCGGCCATGTCGATGAATTGTTAGTATTGGGGGTCAGTGACATATTTTCGGCAGGCCACAGATGCAACACTTGTGTTCACCTGACCAACTAGATAAAGTATTCACCCCATACTTGCATTACACGGGTGAATAACAACCCTATATTAAAGCTGTCGAAAATGTGGAGAAATGAAATGAGAGCCTAAATTCACAATCTAAGAAGCACCACTTATTCTTTATATATGTCTTCATATTTCCCCACTACCTTTGAGTTGAAAAATATAATAAAACATCTTGTTTAATTGAATTTAGAAGTGAAATCGACGGCATTCTATCACCTCCATATTGCCTTTTTGCATTCTCTCCCATTTCACCAACTCTGTGCCGATATAAGTAGCCATTTGATATTGGAGGCAGGCATTCTACTTCCTGTTCCATACTAAAGCTATTTTCGGCAGTATTTAGACTACGTTGTCGTTCACCCATGTACTACAAGTACGGGATGAATCATTTATCTACTGACCAACCTTCCCAGTGAGGGTGGGGTATATAGCAAGCAGCCCATGACACATGCCTTGGGGTCACACTCTGACCTCCCAGGTGTATATCACTGGTTCCTTCAGTTCCTACTTTGAAAAGGCAGACTAACTTCATCACATTCGTCCCCTGACGAGGATCACTGTGAAGATCTTGGTTCTCACTACTCAAATCTCAAAACAGAACGTAATATGTCAACAGCAGCATGTGGAACAGACTTTTATTCCTCCGATAGTTTGAGCATATTGTCGTTAAAGAGTCCGCGACACACGGCTTGGGGTTAGTTCATGACAAACGTGTGACTTCTCAAACTAACATTGCTCACATTGTGAGCTATCTGATAACCATTACCCCACCTAAGATCCTTGATGTGATCACCCTATCCACGCCCAACTGTCTATGTGGTTCCTTGCCTAAGAGGGCAAAGCAGCCTACTACACTTGTGCCCCTTGAATTATAAGTCTTTTAAATGGTGTATATCCATGAGGTGTTTAATGCATACAGACAACAAGGTTACACGTACGTACACAATGTAGCTTCAACAACCATACAGCGCATAGCTTTACAGGATCCTGGTCATGGGACCAGTCTCATACAGGTAATGAAAATGGGAAATATTGTGCCCAGATCAGGATTAGAACCCATATCTCTTATATTCCAGGGTAGTATGAAAACCATTACACCACCTAGGCTGCCTGATGTAATCACCCTATCAACACCAACCTGAGTATGTAGCTCCTTACCTGAGAGGTCAATGAGGATTAAAATTAAATAACAAAATTCTACCACTAATAATTTAAACAATGTCAACACATTGCTTAATTAAAATTAACTAACCAAAGTCTATGCATATATTCCACCACAAGTAGTTCCAATGCTCACTTTCGGAGTCCGCCCCCCCCCCCCCACATGCCTTCACTAATATACCAAATATTCTGAACCATTTCAAGATGTTGTTGAATTAAAATTAACTGACCAAATGTCAAGTATATATTTTTTTATATCCAACCGGAAGTAGTTTCAGTAGTCACTTCCGGGGAGCCCCACACACTTCCCAAGGAGGTCCTTGGGGACTCCCTAATGGCCAGCTGGGGAGTCCCGGGGGAGAAATGGTGAGTGTAAGCATAATAGGCCCCTTTTAAAAATTACTGTAATAAACAACTGGGGAGAGGTTTTGTTTCAATAACAGCCCAGGACTGCTGAAATATTAAGTCAGTTTATGTTCGATATTGTTGCTATTTTGTCAATGTTTATTCAATTCTGTATTTCAGACTGCATTCCTAGGACAGAGAGAATATCCACATGAATATTGAATATGAAAATAGATGGGGAACACGGCAATGTGAAGGGCGATTCAAATAAGGGCGTAACGGTAATATGTCCAATACATCTTAGGGGGGCAGGGGGGCGGTATTTATATATTTATCTATTTAACATGGTATTTCTACCACTAGGGATACAGGACACACCTGTTGCAGGGTAGCATCAATCTGGACTAAGCCTCTTATACCCCTGTCACAATATGACGTAATGAGCCAACGTGAGCCTAACGTGGTGATATTTCGTCATTACGTTGATGTACGTTGGATTACGTTATGATGACGTCATAATGACTTTAGAGTGACGTCGAGCTACGTCATATTACGTCGTGTTACGTCAAGTTACGTCGAGGTTTTGGACATGTTCAAAAGTTTCGACGTAGGTCGAACGTAAGGGTTTACGTTCGCCGTACGTTCTGTTCACGTTCAGCGAACGTCAATGACGTTAAACGGACGTTATTCCAACGCTCCTCACTACGTTCAACTACGTTCCACTACGTTGACCCCCATTAAACCAAGTGCAAATGCCCACGGGGCGTAATGGGAACGTCAGGACAACATCAGGAGAACGTCAGGAGAACGTGCATTCAACGTACGTTCAACGTCTCATGACTTAGGTAATGTCACGTAACGTTCTTCTGACGATGGAATAACGTTCATAACGTTCCATCAGCGTCATTACGTTGACCTCTCTCGTCGAACGACGGTATCACTACGCTTTACCGACGTTACTCTCTCGTCCACTACGTTGCATCCACGTTCACCTTGTGCCCAAATTTGCATACTACGCCGAGAAGTTCAACGTTCTTCACGTTCTCCCTACGTTGACGTCGTTACGTCGTAGTGTGACAGCCCCATAAGTGACTGACTGTAGTTTGATATCAAACTCACACAGGTAATACCTGCAACCTTCAGATGGATTATATTATTAAAGTTGCATGGTCCGATGGCGTTTGAATTCTTGTCTTATTTTTTACATAAATATATCCAATTGATCAGTATGATCTACTAATCATTAGTCCGGAGTCATTTTGATGAAAAAATGACTAGTTTTGAAGCAATTTGAGCTGAAAGAACCCAAAATAATGTTGACAAGCTTGTCAAAACTCCTGTGGCTATGACCTAGATGGTCATCTCGCGGCCACCACGTGATGTGAGATGACCTACTAATCCTGGAACCTGACAGGGCTGGTAGGTAGATATTTCTGTTTGTGTGTGAACATTCTGGGAACGGATTGGAACGGATTGGTGCCATAGGCCCATAGCACTAGGGTCTTTAACAAAATATTACTTTCTAGAAAGGTTAATTTGATTTATATCTATCGAATTGGACCAAGTAGCATCCAAGTAGCATTGAATATCCAACATCACATATACATCGGTATATGATTGAGATTGAATATCCAACATGGAGCAGAGGGGCAACATCCACCTCATTTCCCCTTCCCCTCTATGGCCCTACACATAGGCCTACTTGGTCGGGGGAGGCTAATGAGGTCACGATATTGGCCTAATTGGTTAATGGCCTCCCTGCATAATGGATGTTTCAAAGTGAGTGTACAAAGGGGTGAGGTTATATATTCACTGGTTATTCTGTATATGCTGTCCCAAATCATTAGCTAATACACAGGTATCCACGTTGGATATATAGGATCAAATGTAAGTAGTTGTTTTAATTTTGTCAAAATTATATTTCATTGCACCATGCAACTTTAAAAATTAACGGTGATTCTCTCGTTTGCCATTTCCAAAATGAAATCATGATAGAGAAAGCTCAATTAGCAAGTACCCTTTACAGATTAATTTGATAATAAAGTCAAGAAATGGCATTTATTATTTACTTACACTTACGTGTCCTTATTCTCTTCTGTTTATATATTTAGACGTAATAGCCTGTTAACAGATTCGGCCTGTCTATACATGACCTGTCATAATTGTAGTGGTCATACTCGAGGACTGACTATACTGATACTGACTCCAAAATTAATCAAATCTGTTTTTCTTTAGCGTTCTACTAATACTCACTTCTGTCTGTGATGTGCTTTTTGTAGTTTGTGCAACTACAATGTAACATTACATCCACATATTGTGATTGTTTCTTGTCCCAACTCTATAGGCGACTCATTTATTTGTACTTGCCCTATCCTATTACAGTATTGAGGGTAATGTTGATATGCTTTTAACTTTTATTTTTATATTTTATTATTTCTATGGTATAAGCAATGTATCTGTGTTATTTTTAAATGGGGAAAGCACCTCATAAGTATTGTACTTCTGCTTTCTCCTTTTTCATGTGAAAAAGTTAATGATATAAATATCAACTTGCATGTACATTGATCATGTGAAAATATATATTCTATTATTATTATGCCCGGTCCCAGGCTAGGTAGCGACAAGTATCAAATTTGAAAGTCATTGGTTTGACGGGACTGGGAAAATCAAACTCGTGACCTTCCGCATATGAAGCCTGCGCTCCTTACGAATTCAGCCACCGCGTCCAGTAAACCAACCCATGGACATCCCTGGCTAGGCCATCCCCCCATCCCCCCATCCCCCACTCCTGCCATCCCGCCATCCCCCCCATCCCCCATCCCCCATCCCCCCATCACACCATCCCGCCATCCCCCCATCCCCCCATCCCCCCATCCCCCCATCCCGCCATTCCCCCATCCCGCCATCCCCCCATCCCCCCATCCCCCCATACCCCCATCCCACCAATCCGCCCATTCCCCCATTCCCCCCATCCTGCCATCATTGCCATCCCGCCATCCGCCATCCCGCCATCCCACCATCCCGCCATCCTGCCATCCCGCCAAACCGCCATCCCACCATCCTGCCATTGCCCCATCCCCCCATCCCGCCATACCCCATCCCCCCTTCCCGCCATACCCCCATCCCCCCATCCCCCCATCCCGCCTCACTGCCATCCCGCCATCCCGCCATCCCCGCCATCCCGCCATCCCACCATCCCGCCATCCCGCCCCGCCCCATCCCGCCATCCCGCCATCCCGCCATCCCGCCATGACACCATCCCGCCCTCCTGCCATCCTGCCATCCCACCATCCCGCCATCCCAACCATTCCGCCATCCCGCCATCCTGCCATCCCGCCATCCCGCCAATCCGCCATCCCACCATTCCGCCATCCCGCACATTCTGCCATCCCGCCATCCCGCCATCCCGCCATCCCGCCATCCCGCATCCCGCCATCCCGCCATCCTGCCATCCTGCCATCCCCGCCATCCTGCCCATCCCGCCATCCCACCATCCCGCCATCCCGCCATCCCGCCACCCATGATCCCACCATCCCACCATCCCACCATCCCTCCACCCCACCATCCCACCATATCCCAGCATCCCACCATCCCACCATCCTGCCTATCCCGCCATCCCACCATCCCCCATCCCGCCCGTCCCGCTATCCGCCATTACGCCATAACCGCCATCAATCCGCCATCCCGCCATTCCCGCCATCCCGCCATCCCGCCATCCCGCCATCCCGCCATCCCGCCATCCCGCCATCCCACCATCCCACTAACCCCACCATCCCGCCATCCCATCACCCCACGATCCCGCCATCCCACCATCCCTCCATCCCACCATCCCACCATCCCACCATCCCAACATCCCACCATCCCACCATCCCAACATCCCACCATCCCGCCATCCGCCATCCGCGCCATCCCGCCCATCCCCGCCATCCGCCATCCTGCCATCCCGCCATCCCGCCATCCCGCCATCCTGCCATCCCGCCATCCCGCCATCCCACCATCCCGCCATCGCGCCATCCCACCATCCCGCCATCCCGCCACCCTGCCATCCCCGCCATCCCGCCATCCCACCATCCCGCCATCCCACCATCCCGCCATCCGCCATCCCGCCATCCCGCCATCCCCCATCCCCCATCCCGCCATCCCGCCATCCCGCCATCCTGTCATCCCGCCATCCCCCATCCGCCATCCCGCCATCTCCCGCCATTCCCGCCATCCCGCCATCCCGCCATCCCCCCATCGCGCCATCCCGCCTATCCCCCATCCACCATCGCACCATCCGCCATCCCGCATCCCGCCATCCCGCCATCCTGCCCATCCCGCCATCCGCCGCCATCCCGCCATCCCGCCATCGCCCGCCATCCTGCCATCCCGCCATGCCCGCCATCCCGCCATCGCCACCATCCCCCATCGCCGCCATCCCGCCATCCGCCATCCCGCCATCGCCGCCATCCCCCATCCCGCCATCCCACCATCCCGCCATCCCGCCATCCCACCATCCCGCCATCCCGCCATCCCACCATCCCGCCATCCCGCCACCGCCCACCGCCCCGCCCATCCCGCCATCCCGCCATCCCGCCATCCCGCCATCCCGCCATCCGCCATCCGCCATCCCGCCCATCCCCGGCCATCCCCGCGCATCACCGCCATACCACGACCAAAGTAGCCCCCAACCTCATTAAGGGCACGGAAATAACCCCCCCAAGAAGATATTATCAAAGTGGCCGAGAGCTCTTAAATGGGGCCAGCGGGTCCGATATTTCACTCGTTTGCCATGGTGATTTTTTATGACCAATAGCTTCTGCTTGGTTGGCGTTCTCACGAAAGCCGTAGTGTCTCTGAGCATTGGAGGTGGCGATAAACTGAGGGAACGCTGCTAGGAACCCACCCACCTCCCAGGAATGTTAGGGTTTCTGCACTGACCTAAACCGACTGAGGTTGGTTGTGTTTATCGTCCCGACCCACATCTGGGGGTCATTTCAAGGACGGGACACAGGTTTGCGAACTACTGGCGCGTGCTGATAGCGGGATTTAGAGTGCTGCCAATAGGAATACACCTTTCACAAGCACCATGCCGAATAAACCCACCCTGTTAAGATTATCCTGGCAGTGGGTCCAACCAGTCCCCTGGTTGTCTATCCAGTTAAACCAGAGGTGTCCCGCTAAGATACTGGAATGGACAGGGTATGCGGTTCGTCTTGACTCAGTCATTGGATCGAAAACCCAACAACGGCTATTGGTTAGCTGCTTGGGGGAGCAGATACGTACCCCTGGAAATTAATCTAGTTGGTGTAATCCTTTGCTGTAATGAGAGGGTGGGATCGGGTATATACTTTAGTTTAGCGGGATTTTACAGTACCGACAGAACTTTCAGAGGCTATAGGCATTAAATTTGATTTTCTTCTTAAGTAACATTAGGTATTGTAATACCTCAGGGAGTTTGACTGGCCCCTGCCCCTGCAGAGTTCTAAATCACTGCCTTGTGGTACAGGTTCTTGACAGAACCGAAGGCTAAGGGAGCAAACCCTAAACAGAAAACCATGTCACTGTGGCAGCATCAAGGGCGGTTGATCTATGGAACTCCCAACATCTCCCGACCAGCCACTGCAGGGACAAATAGTTTTGCGCCTGTCTTGGACATGTTTCTTGCCGGTGTGAAACCTCTATTTGCTCCCCGAGAGAGTGCCGCTGGTAACTTGCAAAAGCCAGCATCACTTCAACACTTTTGCAGGCAGCTTTCATGAATATAAACACACAACATCACCTCACAGCAGGAGCTAAATGGAGAGCGGCAGTCAAGTTAATGAAAGCAGTCCTTTGTTGCATCGCGACCACCAGCAATGATGATGATGACATTAGTTGATTAAGCAGAAGGACATTTCAACTGCAGACAATTGGGTCCTTTCCTCATTCCACTGCTCCTCACCCTATCCTAGGAATGTCGAGCACACCGACTAGGTTGCGAACAAGCGATAATTGGGCCTTTAACTCAACAGCCATCTGGGAATTCCACAACCCTATCGAAAACAGAACGCGGGGATGCTCAAACTCATTCAGGCCCATCACAATCTGGTTACATAGTCCGTTGATTAGTTTTTACGGCATACATAAAAGAAAGTCCAACCGCCAGTTTCATCCTGTTTCAGGTCCCAACAATGGAGCTTAAACATTGAATGGACACTTGATTTACCTTCCCACTCGCAACAATCTTGGCAGGTTATACTGACCGGCTGAGGCCTGGGAAGGAGGGAGAGTGGCCGCCCCCTAGTGTTCACTGAGGGGCAAGGGAACCACCAGGTCCGACTAGTGGCCGAACTCCGTGGAAAACTAACAAGGGCATGTCACTGTTCCCTTGGCAAAATTATATTGGGATTTATTACAAATATGCACCACAATATTTACAACTGAAATGTCGTTTTTTGAAATGGGTTGATGGTTCATATGATGCCCTAACGGTTGTAGTGTGGTATGGTGTGGTGTGGTTTGCCAACATTTACTATCAGATAGGATGGCTCTGAATGAGTTGAGCCGTCCGTCTCCTGCTTGTTAGATCGAGGGATTCGAACTGACGGGTTCAAACTCTGGTCGAGACAAACCAATAACTAAAAAATGTATACTTGTTGCTGCCTAGACAGCCGCTCGTCATTATTAGGATAAGGCAAGGGACTGGTTAGCTCAGTGTCAGGATAATGTGCCTGAGTGGATATCAGGTCATGGTGCTGGTGGCCTAGTCTCCCAGTGGGACAGCACTATAAAGTCCACCATGAGTGCACACTGTCACAAAGTCAGTAACCGTTTTTTTTGGGGGTAAATATGTTTATTCTGCTGATAAGTCCTTTTGTCAGTGCCGAAGCACGTGGTCTGCCAGCCATTTTTCAATTCAGGGTTATTTACACAAAAGGTATATAGAATAAGGTGTACAATACTTGTTGAATAGACAATTTGCACCATGTAACACAATGAAATGCTGAAACCCAAAAGTTCCATAACAATATGGTACAGTAGTGTCAATAACCAGATCAATATTAGTCAGATCAATGTGAGTATTTACATAGTATTTAGAATGTAAGCAAATAATTCAATAATTAAAACGGCTAACTCATTTAAATAATCAGACGACGGGTACATGAGGAAAATAAAAAAATTACTATACTATGCATACGTTTACTCCAAAATCCAGTATGGTATAGAGGTGTATGGGAGAGCCAAATCATCAACCCTAAAAAAGATACAGACACAACAAAACAGAGCCTTGAAAATACTGTATAGCAAAGACTATCTCACCCCAACTAAATCACTTCATAAAGACCTGGACTTACTTATGGTAACTGACATTTATAAAATATACATTGCCAAAATTTGTTTACAAGCAAAAGAATGGCCTCCTCCCTGAAATATTTGATAATCTCTTCAAAGAAAACAATCAGGTCCATTCCCATAACACACGACAGATAAATAAAACATTACATCACAAACACACTAGAAACAAATATGGCAAAATAACAACTGAAAACCAAGGAACCAATATCTGGAAACTCAATACCAGTAGAGATTAGAAACCTTCAAACTTTGAAAAACTTCTGTAAAAAACTAAAGATAAGCTATCTCAATGCATACTAAATCGATTACCAGTAAAGAATATATATAATACCCCTATTAACAACATGCAAAATAACTACTGATACTGCATGTAAGTACATGAATCCATGACACAATATCCATATAATATTCCTATCATTACTTTGTTTCTTACTAACTGTGAAGAGACGCATCAGTAGCTCATCATAATCATTAGTTAAAAATGTAGCTTAGGTTTAATAATTTGTTATTGTCATCACTTATTCATTCACATCA